>JANZLX010000213.1:21347223-21359115 GCA_025531955.1 Erythroxylum orinocense | reverse complement strand
TCAGGTTATGTTTTCACACTGAACGGCGGAGCGGTCAGTTGGAAGAGTTCCAAACAAGAGACGACTGCTGATTCAACAACCGAGGCAGAGTACATTGCCGCTTAAAGGACCAAGAAAAGCTTAAAAAGGATGAGGACCCTCCTTATGCTCCTCCTCCCCCTTACCCATTAAGTATACCATTCGTCTATATTGATGTAGTTGCATCTTTAAAGGAGTAGCGATAGGACGAATAGATGACAACAGTGGTAGAGGTTCAAAAAGATATAAATGTCTCTATTTCCGAAGCAGAAGAAGCAAAGGAGACGAAGGTGATTGAGGAAGAAAGCGAATAGTTCACCTTCTTACCAAACAGACTATTAGATTTGATGGTAAATTTAGGGAGTTTTGTTATTCCCTATTTTATTGAAAATTTGTTGCTGAAATGGACATTATTAAGCTTGTTAGGTTTCCTTACTTTTATAGATTATGTCCTTTTCATTATCTTCCAACATGTAGAGTATTTACAAGCTACGAAGCTGAAATTGAGAAACACTAGTGGAAGCAAGCTACTCATAATTGATCCCAAATGAGTTTCTAAGGATGCAAGGTCAAGCTAATGACTATAAATTAGCATGTTTAGGAGTTAGATTTAAATCGTTGTATAGTTATATTTGTTTTCAATTATATAATGAGGTGGATCATTAATTCTCTTACTCTCTTGATTCACTTATAAGATAGGAAAATACTCTCGGTGTCAAGCAGGTTTGGTCTCAACACTATCGCCATTACTACCTCGATCACCATGATGGTTTCTATACTCTAACCCTTGTCTCTTATTTTACTATTTTTTTTAATTGTCTCATGTTTCTCTTGTTTTGTAATTTGTATTCCCACCTATTGTGTTGTGTTTATTCTTCTCACATTGAGGACAATGTGTTGTCCAAGCGTGGGGATGTAAGGATGTGTGCATGTATGCTTTTACTTTGAATGTGAATTTTCATATCATATGTTAGTTTGTTTTAGGTTGTATGATGTGATTCATTTGAATGTGTCAATGGCTAGGACTTAACAAAATTGATTTAAGTTTGAATATAGTCTTTTAGATTGCGAATAGTTATTAGCTTGCGAAATTAGTGGCCTAGGTTACTTTGGTTAAATATGCGGGTTAATTAGGATACGATGTTAGTTTATTCACCCTAGGACGTTATCACATTCATTTATAATTTTAGGTTAATCAAATAAGTAGCATTGCTTGTATATTATCATGGTAACGATTAGCTAAATAGGTAGGCAACAAAAAAATGAAGAAAATCTTAAATAAATAACTATTCTGCTGGCCTTCGGGTTATGAATAAAGCTAGTGGCCAATTGACAATGTGATGTAGCTGAGTAACCAGATCGACAAGCATAAAAAATGTATGTCATCGCGTCAAAAGGCAATAATGACATTTTAACCAAGTCGCTTAATAAAAACATGACCCAGTTAAGTAACTAGATCGACATTCATCATAAATGTTTGCCTTCGCGTAAAAAGGCTAGGTTTATGTCAATCAAAATTAACAAAAACATATTTTTGTCCAATAAAATCTGCAGATCTTTGTGAACAACTATAATTTTTATGAAAACATACTTAGGGATAGTTATGTTTTTGGTTGACTAAATGATTATCAAAGTGTGTGTGCAAGTTAAAGGGGTGAATAACTTTTAACATTAAGGTCTTGGATAATATGTATATTTAGTCCAAGGTACCTAGATGTGAATTTAGCAAGTTAATACGTTAGAACAACTTGAGGGATAGTGTTCGAAGTTAAATTAGTTCGTGAAGTTGAATGCCATTGCCTCATTATTGCATCTGCGTGTTTTGTGTTTTGTGTTTTAATGTGTTGTTGTTTTCCTTGTTTTGTTTTTTCTTGAGGACAAGCAAACGTTTAAGTGTGGGGATGTTGATAGTCATAGAATGCATCATGTTTTGTGGGTAGTTTAGGATGTGTTTAGTGGTTACATTTAATTAATTAGTGCATGGTTAGATTATAATTGTGTTAGTTAGTTAAGTATTTATGTTTTTTGGGTTAGAGCACGTGTTTGAGCTTCAATTTTATGTTTTTAAGGTGTCATGATGTGTTTGCTAGCATTTCGGGCAAAATATAGAAGAACGAAAGAGATTCGGAGAAGACACAGAGCTAAACCCAGACCCACGGTCATGGCCAATAAGCTATGATCATGAAAAAAGTAGTTGCAAGGAGCCACTATCATGACAAAAGGGGAAACAAGGTGCCATGATCGTGGTCTGTATGACAAACAGCGCATCCCAATCTTCCAAATTTCATTTTTGGGGACATTTCGATCCTTTGGAGTACAGGAAAAGCCCTAAAGTTTCCCTAATCAGAAAAGACTATAAGAAGAAAAAAGAAGAGATAGAAAAGAGGCCTCCACTTCTGCCATTTTGGGAAAGCTTCAAGGGAGAGAAGAAAAAGATAGAGAAGAGGAGAGAGGAGGCAGGTCTTCTGATGTTGCTGCCTCTTGGGTTATCTGGTCTAAGTTCTTTCTCCTTTCCATCTTTATTTATGTTCAATTAATGTATGAGATGATGACGAATTGTATGATGATGGATCTTGGATTGTTGATGATGTTCTAACTTTTACTTTGGGATTTTACCTTGATTCAATGTTAATATAGTTGTTTTGTGTTATTTTGATTGGGTATTGTAATTAATTGCAGAAATTGCATATTTTGGTAATAAATCGAGAAGGTGAACTCAATAAAAATGATTGGGTTAGAATAATGAGAGTTAAGTAATCCAATAGACCACGTGATTAATCATGTCGATTATTGTATGGAGAGAGATCCCGTGTGAGACTTGGTAGTTTATTAGAGGGCTTAAGAACTAATTAGAGTTATGGGTCTTTTGTTAATTAAAAGATTGCAAATTCCATAATTCAATTAGGTTTATGATTCAAGGTTCAATGATTATAACTCGAGAGAAAGTAATCCACCCTACGATAGTCTAGAATTGACACCATAATAATGCATATTGACTAGATTAGCATTGATGATAGGGAAAATCCCTCTCTCATAATTTGTTAACCCTTCTTGGTTAATTTCCATTGTGATGTTTGTGTTGCTCGATTTCAATTTCTTTTTATTTTAAACTTACGAATTAATTTCTTGATAATCACTTTCTCCTATTTACTTTTCTGTGTAATTTTATTTTCATTTTATTAATTTCCTCAACCTTAGATAACTTAGGATTAGATTAGTTCACCTTCCTTGTGGGATCGACCCTTTACATACTACAAATTGCGACCCATGCACTTGCAGTATTAGAGGGCTATAAATTGTTAAGCTTGCGTAACATCCAACAAAAATACTATCTTAAACAAGTCCATCATCACTTACTCCTGACTCTTAGTAGATTACCTAGGGAAGATACCATCACCTTTATTAAGAAATTCTATTATGTAATCCAAACACTTTCGATGAGTGGCCTTGCATAAGATGACCTTCAGATGTGATGCTTTTTATACTACATAAGAGTCGAGTAAAGATGCAGTTGCTTTCGATCGAGATGGGCTCTTTGAAGGATTAGGACCAAGTGCATTTTCATACTGAGATTCTTTCCTCCATATATGACCATTAAACTAAGAATGGAAATTTAGAGTTTTGCATGAAAAGAGGGAGAAACATTCTATAAAATTTGGGAGAGATATAGAGCTTTGCTCAGCCAATGTCCATACTGTCAATATTCACTATAATTGGTTATGCAATTCTTTTATAAATGCCTCACTATACCTTGCATTATACAACTACATAAGAGACCGTATATATAAGATCAAGGTGATCATTGAAGCCTTGGCTAAAAATATGTCAACCAAAGTTGTAAGGGAAAAAAACTTCCTTTTATAAGGTTTAAGTATCTTCAAACTTGAAATCACAAGTAGTTGATCTTTCGAACCAAATGAAGGTTTTGTTGAATCGAGATATGGTAAATAAGGATGCATGATATCAATGTGGCACGTATAGACATTCATCTCATACATGTATGAACATAGAATTGACCTTAAATTACTATAAAGAGATTGTTAGTTTATACCTTTACAACTAATCGATTGGTTGCAATTTTATATATGACATTATTTTAATTAATAAAGACATTCTTTATCTTTATATATTTTTTAATTACATTTGATGATTTATTACTAAAGATAAGATCTCTGGAATAATCACTGTGTAATTAAAATTATAATGAGATCATAATTATGAGATTCAATTGGTATTTACATATTATTCCTAAATTATTCCTATTTTTAGTTTTATCAAGACGAGATATTAATAAAATAGTAAAGCTAGCACACATCATGTTTCTTTCTTATAAAGAAAGTAATTAATTTCACAAATTAAGTATAGAGATACTTAAAAATAAACATGTGGATGCTTATCAGAAAATAAGTTCACTCCTAAATGGAATATTATTTATGTGTCTGGGGATTTCCTTATTATGATGGTTGTATAATTGATTCTTATACTTAAGTTTGCCAAGGTATCTTATGTGGTAATTATAGTGTTCTGATGTTACTTATAACCTATCCTATTTAGGGTAGCTCAATAGGTAATACTTGGACATAGTATAAACCATATAGAGATAATTAAGTAAGTCAATACAGGATCCGTCACTCTAAAGTAATTAGAGAGAATGTATCAACTATTCTTGATTAGTAATTTAAAGAATTTTCTAGCCATAATGAATTGAGATTTGAAAATTTGTTTTCAAATATCAAATATAAATCAATTACTAATTAGTAAGAATAAACATGATTGCATTCAAAAAGAGTAAACATTATATTCATACTTTATGTCCAATTAGAATATTGAATAACAAAAGGATTAAATTACACCTCATAAGTATGCATAGATAGGTTAAGTCGAACTACTGTGACATTTCTAAGATTTGAAATATTGTAGACATCAATCTTGATTTATGATTATAAACTGTTTAATTTGATAATTAAAGATAAATTAAAGAAATTTTAATTTATCTACTCTAATTATGAATTAGAACTATTCACACATGAAAGAGTAGTTAAAAAGATTTAAAAAATTAATTTCAATTAAATTGGAATTAATTGTGAAGTTTGAGAAATTTTAAGGTCAAAGATGAGATATTTGATTTTACTAAATTTAATTAAATTATAATTAGAGTTTGAATTCAATTATAATTAGAATATTTAGTTTTAATAAAATAAAATTCTAATGCTTTTGTTCTATTTATAAGAAAAAAGTGTAAGGGAGCTAGCACTTCTACTTATTTCCTCTTAAAAACTTAAGATTTTTTTCCTGCTATGTGGATACCATTAGAGGTTGGATGTTTGCATAACTTATGGTTGATACAATGAAAAGGATTTAGAAAACGTTTCAACAAGAATTTGAATCGAATATGATTCTTTTATTTTATGATTCATGTTTGTCAAGTTATTCAATTATTTAGATATAATCAAGAAACTATAAAAATTTTATTTTTCTACTGCATCAGTAACTTGATCATGGTTAGTTTCCCAACAGAGGCTAATTACATAATTGTCTATGGAAGAAAATAAGTCATCAAGGATGACCCATTCTCCAATAATTACAATCTAAGGAGAAGAATCACTCAAATTTCCTATGGAAAGAGTAAAGAGTTAGAATAGGAAAACCTATAGGATCACTTAGGTTCCTCAGTTTCACAACCACGACTATAAAAAAAGGGATGGAAGAGATGCTCAAACAATACATGTCTTCTATTAATGTAAGATTGAATAAATTGCAAAACTTAAATCTTAAATAGGCAAGGTGAAAATGGTGATGCAATCTAATTGTGCGTCTGTTCATAACTTAAAGGTGCAAGTGAGATAGTTAGCTAAGGTAGTGAAAAAAAGATATTAAAGAAAGCTTTTTAATAATATTAAGGTGAGCCCTAGAGATCAAATGTTAGCTACTTATCTCTAATTTGTGAACTTAGCTAGTATAAAGCTATACAACAACACCCAATTTTTTCGATTCAGCAATTCGATCTCCATTACATTTAGGAGTAGCAAAATGCTTGATGTTGAAGCTGTTTAAGAAGAGGAAATGTAAAACTAAGACAAACATGAAAATTAGGAGGGAGTGAACATAAGCAAATTGATGTCAGTCTCATCCCTAACTAAGTTGGCCACGAGCTAAAGTTATAATCCTCCGTCAAACCTTATATACCACTCATTCCATACCTTTATCGGTTGAAAAAGAGCAAGAATGAAGACAACTTTAAGAGTTTCTAGATATCTTCAAGCAGTTACACATTAATAATGCCTTTTGTCAAAGCATTAGCCCATATGTCAACATATGTGAAGTTTTTAAAGGAGATCATATATAACAAAAAAGAAAAACTTGATAAATTTGCAATGGTACCTTTAACCTAGAAGTTTAGTATGATCCTGAAAAGTAAATTTCCTTCGAATTTAAAGGATTCAGAAAGTTCTATTATCCTATACCATTTTGGTACTTCTAGTGTTCATACTATTTATATGATTTAGGTAATGGTATTAACCTAATGTTTTTATCTCTTTTAGGAATCTTAGAATAAGATAACTCAAGATAAAGAATATGTTACTCCAACTAGCTGATAAGTCCTTTATGTACCCAGTTGGGGTAATGAAAACCTACTAGTTAAAGCGGGAAAATTAATTTTTCTTGCAAGTTTCTTGCAATGGGAGTAGCCCATTGGGGTTCCCATCATCTTAGGAAGATCTTTTTTGGCCACCAAAAGTGCATCAATTGTGTAACTAAGGTAAATTTGACACATAGGTTAAGAAAGGAGAAGGTGGAGTTTAACATCTTCAAGGCTTTAAAAGGACCTACCCTTTATGAAAAGTGTAGCAGAATGGACAATATTAATTTCATTATATGTAAGGACTTACCTGAAGTTACTTATAATGACCCTTTAGAGGCATGTATAATTTTAGGACTTAAAGGAAAAAGAGGAGGATCCTAACCTTGTGGAGTATGCTATTAGGTTGGAAGGATAAGAATATAAACCTTGATGTTCTCATATTTTTTAGGATTTAGAAGATAAAACATCTAAACCCCTACCATTTAAAAATGAAACACCTAGGCTTAGTTTGAGGAGATTGCATGCTTATTTAGGTCTTACATATTTAAAAGGAATTAGTACTTGTCTTATTATTCTTTATTCTTTTTTAAGTTCTGTGCAGGAAGGGAAGTTATTTCTTATAGTATTCTACCCGTCTTTTTATTTCTTTTATAAGTAACTTTTGTCAAAATTTCTTATATACCTCACCAACCTTGTATAGTTTATAAGAGATTTATCTACCTCAATTGTATATCATAATTGTTTTTATTATCTTACTTGTTTAACATTGAGGACAATGTCATGCTTAAATGTGCGAGTAAATTTCTAAATATTTTATTTTCTAACTAACATTTTAATTGTATATTTTTTGTGCTTTAGGTTTAAATTTATCTTTTTTATTTTCTAAGTAATGTTTTCTAGTTATGTACTTTGTGTGTTTTAGGCTTAAATTATTAACTTTCTTTTTATTTTTTATGTTTATGACATCATTAATTATTTTAAGTTGATAGCATAAATTTATACATAATTATTAGTTAAGATTAGTTGTTAAAAATTAGGTACATAAAAAGATTAAGTCGTTACTATGTCAAATTTGACTCTATGAAGGCTGGTAAATTAAATTCATAATGATACTTTGATTTGACTTGAATTGCTATATGAGAAATACAACCAACATACAAATATTTTTCTTTGAAAATAGATATTTGCTTTGACTATGGACTTTTATAACTTGAATTTCATCTCTTAAAGATTATATATAAGATATATACTAACATTAAAATGATAAAGACCTTTAAAATTTACGTTTGAGTCAAAGTGTATAACCCTTTGTACATTGAACCACTGGTGAACCTTTTTAAGTCTTATATAAAATTTTGGCATTTTCTTTATTACCTTTGTCAAGAATCTTGAGCTTAAATGAAAAATAAGTAATTTCACCCTAATTTATGATTAGTACATTTTTTGCTTGTGTTATGAGGTTGTTGGGTATGGTGTGTAAATAATTAAGTTTGGGGGAGATGTATGAGGTTGTAATATAAAAAAGAAAAAGTGGTAATTAATGTAAATTCAAATAAAAAAATTTATATTGTTGAAAATCGATTTGCATGGTTTTCTTGACTTGAAAAGGATGAAAGGAAGAGGAGATTTTTGCAAAGGTATAAGTTGTTGATGTAAATTTTTGATCAATTTATTAATTTATTTGCGCTACTAATTTTGAATATTTTTTCTTTTCCATATTCCTTTCCTTTGTTAACCTACTTGTTTCTTTAGCCCCATTACAACCAAATTCAAAGGCCTTTTGATTTGGGCTTGCATATATCTATTGAAGTAGTGGAAATTAGAAATTTTCAAGCCTATAAGAAGTTTAATTTAAGAAAAATTATAAGTGTACCTCACTAAAAATTCAAATACTTGTGCAAATCAGTGATACCTTGTGAGGAACATGTCAAATTGAAGTATTTAAGCTTAATGAAGGAGGAAGAATATTGTTTGCATTGTGTTGATTGTATAATAATTTATTTAAGAACTATTATGTATTTAACTTTTACAATTCAATTAAAGGCTTGAATATTTATATATTATATTATTAACTGCTAAGTTAACTAATATGTGTAGGTTAATGTTTACGGCATTATGGTAAATCCTTAGGAGACTATAACTCCTTTATTAGGGACATCATATGCTAAATGCTTTTGTACATTTGCAAAAGAATTATTTCTTATTATAACTAGTTTAGATAATTAGGTTTTATTGTTGCCAGTTGCTTGATGAGTTCAGCATAGAAGAGTATAATATGTCCTTATTTAGCATGTTTATAAGGGTTAAATTAGTTTGTAATGTAGCATCTTTATAGTACATTTTGTATGATATTATATGATGTTTTCCTATGTTTGATTCATTTTCTTATAGTGATAATTTGAAGCAAAAAGAAACATATTTAAGTGCATTTTCTCTATGGTTGTCCAATCAAGGTTCCATTAAAGTTAACTAGAAGTTAGCATGATGAGCGACAACTTTAAAGAACACATCAAAGATCATCTAAAACTCAAAGATATCAAAAATTGGAGAAGAATCGACAAACAACAAAAGCTGACATTGGTTACAACATTGAGTCAGACACTAGTTGCAGCTGATGCTAGGTAAGAGCTATATAGGCATCGAACTCGTGATTCAGAATCTAAAGACGAACATAATTACAAATTCAATTACCTTAGAACTCTACTATATAACCCTAGCTTATAAATAATTTTATTAGGGTTCATTAGAGGTAACTTTTAGAGGAGCATATGCTTGGTGATAGGCTTTTAGTTACCACTTTTCATTAGTTCATAGTTTTAAGATTTCTCAACATCAAGGAAGGATTGAGAGCAAGAATGGAGGAGATCCACCTAACTTAGATGCAATTAAGGACATGTTTTTCCTACCTATTTCTTTTCTAATTTCTTTAATGTGAAGATTGTTTTGTTTTTACGAGGTTTAGTAACAAAATATATAGTTAGGGTTAGGGATATATTATATGGGAGATATTTAATTATTAATGCATGATAGATTATTGCCTTGGTTGAATTTACTCTCTTTGATTTTAATTGGTAGATTTATGTTTGGCTATTATAGATTCAATCTTAAGGGCTGCATGAAGGACCGAGAGGTTTAAAGTATAATTTATATAAGCATCTAGATCTAGAGGCAATGGTATCCTAAACAAAGGCCATAATTGATAGATTAGCTCTATTTAATGAGTTCAGTTAGGTGTTGCATATTAAGGGGTGTTATTTTCTTAATTGGACATTCATGTGTATTTTGAAAGAGGACATAGATACTTTAGATTACTTGATATTTCAACTTTAATAATTATTCTTACATGATAATTGAAATTCATCATAAGTAAAGCCTTGAAATCATAGGGTTTGTTTTATTGATTTATTTTCTTAATTATATTATTTTGTTTGGATTAATAAAACTTAGTAGTTATAGTTTTTGTGAGTAAATACTCTGGAGTACTCCAAATTATAATTTGCTATAGTTGATTATATGCATTTGCATATTAGATTAATTAATGATAAATCTTAAAATTCAACAAATCAAAATGGCACAAATTAAAAATGAATCAACACAATACAATACTTTTTATTCTTGCAATAAGAAAAAGAAGCAAAGGAATATCACGTAGGGATAATACCTAACAAACTAGATAATAATATATGGTAAGGATCAAAATAGAGATGGCAAGCGCCACGCCAGGCCATTAAGCTGACCAACTTGTGGCCCAGCTTGACAGATTTGAGGCTGTTGGGCTCGTGACACCTGCCCAACCACAAGCTAACCGGCCCGTGGCCTAGTTGGGCTAAGCTATCTAGGCCCGTGGCCCAATCAACTCGAGCTAGCCAAATCACATTTGTCATCCCTAAATCAAAAGTAAAATATGAGCCAAACATGCACCTTCTTTAATAGGTAACATCAATTTTTTGTAAAAATCACATATTGACATATATTGTTTGGCGGGGTTTGAAAGAGATAAATGTTGTTTCTTTATTCCCTATTTTATACGGGACTAAGCAACGATTTTGGAAGAGATGAATATGGAAGGTTAAGGGATATTTTAGTTAAAAAGTTATGCCTAATTATAAGTGGTTCAGTCGGATTCTGCTGGGGCTGAACGTTATTGCTTGGATCCATGATTCTGTTTGACTTTGGCTAAAGAATACCTGCAAAACAAACAAGGCATGCCGGGGATTGGCTTCCGGAAAGCCCCTCCGACGCTCAAGTTAGTCTTTTTCAGAGGGAATTGGTCGCAGAGAACAGAGAAAAAGCTATGGTTGTACTGTCGTACCTCTATCATGGTAGAATAGTACCTTATATATGGCATGAATGCTAGGTTTAGGTCTTTACGTAGATCTTTATGTTTGCATGGGAGACTAACACTTGCGATTGGGCCGCAGACGTGTGAATCTGGGCCTGGGCCTAGCACAGTCGACCCAACCATAAACCTCCTACTCCTTGAGACTGAGCCAAGGGAAGGGTCGAAGGAGTACATAAGTATTAGGCAGCGTGTCTCCAAGGCAGACCGCACTAGGCCCGATCGATAGATTATGACCTGATGCGATCGACTGAGCATATGTAACCGATCGAGGATGATGACAGAACAGGTCGGTCGGCTATAACGATTTGACAGGCCGATCGGGTGTAGTGTTGAGGTCGACCAGGCGGGAGTAGTGGCTGGGCCGATCGAAACCGATTGACTGGGCAGCAGGGCTCAAATGAAGCACTAAGTGTAATTATTGTTGTCGATTCGTATCTTTCCGTGCGTGGTTCAAAATTCTGGGAGATGCGTCCCTTTAACTGCCACGCAGTTGTCATGCGTTGTCACGCGTGTCTCTTCGCCTGCCTCGCCGCTTCAGGTCTTTATTGACCTTAATTTTTGTCACTCAGAGTTTTCCACGTGTTCAGCTTCGGTTCGGATTGTTACAACGTGCTCGACGTCGGTTGGTAGTCCCGTTATGTTGACACTATAAATTTTAGAATTGATGGTCTTTCTTCATTCTGCGTTGTTTTCACAGCTTCTATCCTTTGTATTTTCGTCTTTGCGATTACCATAGTGTATCTTCCACTATTTTCCTCTCCATCCGAAAGTGCCTTGCCCGTAATTGGGCCGCTGGAGATGGCGGAAGAAATGGTTGAGGTGCCGGAGAAAATGAGGGACAAACTGAAGGCTGAGAACGAGCTGATGAAGTCGCGAAGTTCTATCAGGGGGAGAGGACTGACGCAGTCAAGCGTTGGAAGGAGCGGCACCTAAACGAGGAGCGCTTAGA
>JANZLX010000213.1:21300038-21310875 GCA_025531955.1 Erythroxylum orinocense | reverse complement strand
CAGAAGACAAGAAAACAGAACAGAGAGAGTCGGCGTTGTGGTTTCAAAAAAGACCCAAGAAGAGATTATTTACGTAAGTGACGGTAATACACATAAAAAACAACTTTGCGGAAAAGCTATAATTTGGGTTTTTTTAAAAAGCTCCAAATTTTAGCTTTTGAAAAAGCTGTATTTTGGCTTTTTCAAAAGCTTTTTCTACTGAAAAAGTGCTTTTCAAGTTTGCAGCCAAACACTCATTTTTTTCAAAAATAGCTTTTGCGGTGGAAAAAAGTACTTTTAGAGTCTCCAAAAGCTGAACCAAACAGGCACTAAATATATTATCTATAATCCGCCTAAATAACTTCATCCCAAAGACGTCAAGGTATTCTAGCTACATCTTATTCATAATCTCCTATGGGATTTCTCCTATTAATCTTTTTCCATAAAGATCTAAATATGTCAACTATGAAAGGTTGCCAATGAATGTGACAAGGCACTACAACATAAGGAACTTTTGGCAACCAAATAGAAAATGTCACTAAAAGATATCTATTGGAGACGAATTCTAAATTCGTCGCCCAAAATACAATATTTTGCGACGTTAAAGAAATCGTCGGTAAATGAACATATTTCATGACAATTAAAGGAAATCGTCACAATAGGGGCAATTTTTTTTGCTATGGATACAGAATTTCATCGCGAATATAGCAACCTTTATCGATGAATATTGATATCGTCGGAAGCAGTCATGGAAAATCAATATATTTTGCGATGATTACAATGAATTGTCGCAAATGGCACCTATAAATAGCAACCAGGAATTTTTTGTCACCATATAATGTTGTTTTGTTACGATTATCTAAATCGTCACACTTGTTCTGATAAATGAATATATTTTGTGATGATTGTTGAGGAGCAAAATGAACTCACGTCACGTGACCTTTCTTTTTTCTTCAACACTTAGCCAATCAAACTTTGGATTTTCTTTTTCCTTTCATTTTGAACTTTTCTTTGATCATCAGTTGTTGGTTTGGTCATTTAGGGTTCAAACCTTCTCGGGGTTTCTTTTGATTGCTGGTTCTTCTATGGTTTAATAGCAAGATTTGATTTTTACGTGTAGGGTTGGGTTAGAAATGAAATGTTATGAAAATAATATGCTCCCTCGCAACCTTGAAGATCTTCAAGTCCTCAGGTTTGTCTTTTTGCCTTTTGGGTACTTTTGTTTTCTGTAAATTTGCTAATGGTACGTCCCTTCAGCTTAAACTAGTAAAGTTTCTTTCTTTTTGGTGCTATCGTTCATGGGTCTTACTTCAAATCTCCTTTGATCTTTGCATTTTCAAGATGCTGCATCTTCATTGGGATTTTTTGGTTTATGGATCCTTGTTCCTATCATTGTCTGTTGAAATCTGATTAAAAGGTTTTTTTTCGTGTTTTCTCTTATCATGTGTGTGTATGATTTCAACTTTATGCGTTTGATTTATGGATTTCTCTTTAATCCTGTTATTCTATGTAGCTCTCTTTCGTGTCTTTCTTTGCATGGTTTTATTGCGATACTATGTAAGTGTTCGATGGAAAAATACCTCATGTCATGCTGTGAAAAATTTATTTTGTCAACGCCATTGTGCTTCCATCACCGACGCCACTATCATTCACTGCTAGTGGGTTTCCCACAATCATTGACCCAGGTATGTGTTTTTACCCATTCCCCAGCTGCTCTTTGTGGTCCTTTAAATGGAAATAAGCACTTGTTATTATTATTATCCTTTTATTTTCTTATTATTAGTAGTTTATTATTATTATTATTATCATCTTTATGTATTTATGGTAATTTTATTTACTTAAATATTTTGTATGCTATTTTTTACTTATTTAATCTTTTAACCTGCATCACTATTTGTCTATCACATCTACATGTTGGTCTACAGGAAACAGCCTCTCTACTATGTAGGAGTAAGACTGCGTACTATCATACCTCCCTCAACCCCGCTTCACTGTGGGACTTCAGATTGGGTGTGATGATGATGATGATGATGAGAAGCGTCACAGAAGGAGAGACTTTTTATGACCATTTTGGAAATTCGTCGCCAATATGATAGCATTCGGCGACAATTTTTTAAGTTGTCGATAAAGGTTGAGTATGATAGGTTCAAAAGTTTTTTTAAATAATTTGATAATTTATTAGGGAAATTTTGATGAATTTTTGTATGAGATAGTATTCATAAAATTTATAATATTTGGAAGATAGTTTATTAATGCTAAGTGTACTTAATAATCCTAGCTAAGGTTAATGCTAGCACGAGATAGGGCATGTAAAATGAATGATTTCAACCAAGTTTGTTGTATATGTGATGAAGCAAGATAGGTATTCACAGAGGCCCAAGCCATCAAGAGAAGATGGCAGAGATACTTTTATGGCCTATATAACGAAGAGATAGTGGGCAACGTAGCGTTAGGCGAACCCTTCGTGACGGGGCATGTTCTTAACAGGTGCACTTGGGAAAGGGTCACAAGGGGTGAAATTACAAAGGTTTGGAGAGGGATGGGGGAGCGGAAAGGTTGTAGGGCTGGACGAGATCCCTATAGAGGTATGGAAGCAGTTAGGAGTTATCGGCATTGAGTGATTAGTTCAACTCTTTAATGTGATCCTAGAGTCAGCCAAAATGCCAGATAAATAGAGATTAAGTAGATTGATCCCCTTATACAAGGCCAAAGGGGACATCTAACAATGTCACAAGTATAGAGGCATCAAACTTTTAAGTCATACCATGACGCTGTGGGAGAAGGTAATTGAAAAGAGAATCCGGAGAGTTGCTTCTGTATAGACCAAACAATTTGGATTTATGCCTAGTAGGTCTATGATAGAAGCGATACATCTACTCCATAGACTTATGGAATGCTACAGGGAACGAAAACAGGATTTACAATTTGCATATAATTTTTATTAATTCGAAGAAGGCGTATGATAGGGTTCCTGCAGACCTCTTATGGAGGTGTCTGAAGGCCAAGGGCATTCCTATTACCTATATTCAAGTAATTGGGGATATGTATGAAGGAGCATTGACTAGCGTCAGGATGATAGGAGGAGACATGAAAGCATTTTCTATTAGTGTTGGACTCCACCAAGGATCTGCGTTAAGCCCTTTGTTGCTCACAATAGTGTTAGATGAAATTACCAAACATATTCAAAGTGAGGTACCTTGGTGTATATTATTTGCTGATGATATTATCCTAATGGATGAGACTAAGGAGGGGGTCAATTCCAAGTTAGAATATTGGAGAGATACGTTAGAATCGAAAGGTTTTAAAATGAGCAGGTCTAAGACGGAATATTTAGAATGCATCTTTTCGAGAAACCAGATGGTACATGAGGTGGTGGTAGCAATTTGTACTGACGTCATACCACAGAGAATGAGTTTTAAATACCTCGGGTCTGTCATTCAGATTGATGGTAATATCGATGCCAATACAGTACATCGTATTAGATCTAGATGGGCCAAATGGAGAAGTGCATCAGGGGTTTTATGTGACAGAAAGATTCCTTTAAAACTCAAGGGGAAGTTTTACAAAACGTTGATTCGTCCAACCATGTTATATAGGGCAGAGTGTTGGCTTGCCAAACGTAGGCATACAAGATAGTTAATGATAGCAAAAATGCATATGCTTTGGTAAATGTGTGACATTACTAGGAGAGATAAAGTCCAGAATCAGGTGGTGAGAGATAGGCTACAGGTAGCGAGCTTTGCCGACAAGTTGAGAGAGAGTAGGCCTCGGTGGTTTGGGCATATGCACAGGAGGCCCTCTAATACTCCGGTACATAGCTGTGATGGAATAATACTTAGTGAATACAAGAGGAAAAGAGGGAGGCCTTACAAGAACTGGAGGGAAGTGATCAAGGAGGATATGTTAGAGTTGGTCTTTAATGAGGTACTGGCTAATAATAGAAAAGTTTGGCATGATCGGATAAGGGTAAAGGATTAACCTTTAAAGTTAGCCATAAAAGTATAGCAGTTATTAGGTGATGATGATTCACAATGCACAGATTAGCACGTAGGAAGTTATACCCAACGTCCTCTCCCCCTTTTATAAGGGTAAGTATTGGATAAGGATTATAGGCATTAAACATGGCTTCACAAGACAGGTGTGGGGGGACAGTAAGATGTCATACCTTCAGGATCTTTGAGGAATGTCTCCTAACTTATTTAGAGACAAGGAGGGACGGACTTTGTAGCCTATTAAGTACTCGTAGATTTGGACTCCATCAGGTATTCCCTATTACTTGTATTTTCATTTATTTATGTATTTATTGTAATTTTGGTTGCATAAATTTTTGTGCTACTTTTTCCTTTTCTCTGTAACTTTCATCACTCTTATATTGTCTCATTTGTATGTGGTTCTACCGGAAACAGCCTCTCTACTATGTAAGAGTAAGGTTGCGTACTATCAGATCTCTCCAGACCCCATCTCATTATAAGATTTCGGACTGAGTGATAATGATGATGATGATGATATAATCCTATTTAAGTTATCTATTCGGACTGAGTGAACGAATCCCTAGATGTACTATGGATTACTGAATTAGATAAATTGCCAGAATGATGCGTTTCAATTAAGACACAATTAGTATAGAACTTAGATAACTAACTTAGTGAAACCTTATAACGAACCCAAATTGGAACACATGCATACCTGATTGAACAGATATAGTAATTGGAATTGAAAAATTTTCTAAAAACAATCGATTTCTCTGATCCTTTATAGACCATCGTGACATCGCCACCACCTCCATTTCCATTTATGTTCTCTTGAAGATTCAAGGAAGCTTAACACAACATATAGTATATACGATCAAATGTTCATATATATAATAGCTTCATAATAGAAATGAGATACAAATAATAAAGAAAGAAAGGTAGTTTGAATGATATTAAAATCTTGAAGAAGAAGATCGACCATAGAAGTCAAGCAATTCTTAGTGTATGAAGAGGGACTTGTTCTGCATGGATTTTTCTTCATCAAGGAGAATTTTGCCACATTCATCCCAAAGGAATTTATTTCTACCATCGGAAACTACTCGCCACATTGACATTTTTCGATGAATTAATGCTAACAGTTATATTTTGAAAAGTCAATTTAGCATAAAATTCATTATATTCAATTAAATTCTTGATGATAAGTCAAAGTACTACAGTTTAGTAATTATACATCTTCAATCTGCCTAATGAGATGAAAGTTACCCTTATTAAAATGAAAGTTATCCATTTACCCTTTATATCATATCAAAATTTTAGAATTTAAAGTAGAGTACATATGATTATGTTCTTTATGTACAAAAATATAACATTTTCTATTTAAGGTTATATTACTATTATAATAAAAATGTGAAATTTTTACTACGAACAAGTGATTTATATTGAAAAAAGACTAATTTTCCCTAACAACAAAAAGAGTTAAATACTCTCACAAACCTTTCATCAAATAGTTAGCATACTTTCCTAAAAGAAGCATTAAAGGTGGTAAAAAGAAGTCAATCCGTATACAACCGAAAAAGGAAGACGATACAAACAAAATCCATACACCATAAGTAGAAAAAAATCATAATAAACACCTAAACTTATCAGTAAAACAGAGCACAAAAAGGACTTTTGGAAATAGAAAAGAGGAACAATACCAATACAGGTAAGGATGCTTCTTCGACGGTGATGACCACAACACAAAAGATGAGCACAAGAGAGGGGACAATGATAATTAGACCATGAACAAAGAGGAACGTTGATAGCTAACACGAAAAATGAAGAGAGGTTCATTTTTATGTGTTTAACCTAATAGAAAATGACGTTGTTTGTTATTAAGGTAAATGATGTAATTTTTAATTTTGTCGAAAGAAATATATTACAATTTTGTAAGGATTAAAAAAATCGTTGCCAAAATATAATGGCACCAAGTATTTCATTTATAGATATTCAATATAATGACACTGAGTAGAAGCAACGGAAAGAAGGTGACAACAACCAAAATTGATTCGACCAACTACATCAATCTGACCCTATTGAACAATAACCATCGAGTTCATTAACCAGTGAAGCCAATCAACAACAAACTTTATCTACCTCAATAGGTGCTGAGGGATCTTCATGACTGTTAATTTTAACCACCTATAATTAGACTTATGCTCAAATATATATTTAAATGTTTAATTTGTTTTTCTTATCATTATTCTTTTGTTTCCAGGTTCCAATGTCGGCATATGAAAAAGAGGTAGAGGTATCACTAAAGGTTCTGAGTTGTAATGCATGAATGTTGTAATGAACAACAAGATGTCTGTGCATATTGAACCTAGAAAATGTCATCATGTTGACAAGATCCAATAAACAAATTTGTCCAGTAAGTTAGTAATCGTTGTCAGGAATGAATTGCCTAACCTTCAGCATGCGAAGTAGTTGAAGGAAAACAACTTGCTATAGAATTATTTGGACAAAGTTTTGGTAATTTTTAATTTATTTAATTATATGCAACTTTTTTACTAATTTAAATATTAATTTAACTTATAAATATTGTTCACAGATGAAGCTCAATATTGTCGATATCGAGAACTCAAAAGTTTCAAGCTGTGTGAGTTCATTGTTCAAACAAAGGGCAAAGGATCATCGTTTTCGACTCTATAAATACTACAAGTCTTTTCCTTCATATGAGGAGGCAATGAGATATGTTCCTGAAAGGGTGACTCCAGAAATTGGAGTGAAATGTGTAATTATTGGACCTTTGCTAAGGTTAAGGTTTGTCTTCTTTTTCTTTACATTTGCTTCCATTAATTTTGTTACACAATTTAATGACTATTTCTTTTTTTTATTTAGGAAAAGTGTGAGAAAGCCAAGGTTAACAGAGGAAAAATGAAAATTCCTCACAACGGCTCCAAATCATTTATTGTCGTATGACAAGAATTTGTAAGTTCTTTGTTTAGAAGTTATTATTATTTTACTAAATACAATATTCTCTATTGTGTTTCAATTTTTTTCATAAAATAGAGTCAGAATCAACTACATAGAGAAGAGTGTGATAAGATCACACTCTACAAGCTAATACAATATAAGGAAGGTGAAGGTTGGACGTTTGAAGAAGAGCAGAATAATTATGTAAGTATAAAAATTTTACTTTTTAAGTTTATTTATTTATGTAATACTGACTAATAATATTTGAATTAGATATTAAATTTTAAATTTTAGGATAAGATGCAGGAGTTGTTGCAAAGATTATTGTATGATAGAAATGAGTCCAACATAGATGACATTTGCAACAATATCTTTGATACAAGATTAGGGTACATCAAAGGTCTTGGGTATGACTCTAAGCCAATTGGTTCATCATCGTCATGACCAACATATGTAACGATGTTTCAAGAGGAGAACCAGTCGTTTAAGGCTCAATTACAATGTAATGAAGAAAAGTTAGATATACAAAAGAAAAGTTAGAGCATACTGAAGAAAATTACAACGTAATGAACAAAAATTAGAATGTACTGAAAGAGAGTTGACCAATCTTAAAAAGATTGTCAAACAAATAATTGGGTTAAAGTATGTAAGTAGTAGTGACGATGAGGAGTCTTAGTTTGTACATTAATTTTGTCTTATCTTTTGTAATTAACATTTAATTACATTTTATTTTTAATGAAATGCATCTAATTTTTAATTATCTTTATTTTTATTTTAGTTTACTTAATTATAATTCAAACAATGTTACCAACAATAATTTAAATAATGTTACTTAATTATAATTCAAACAATGTTAAAAACAATAAGATGAATTAATTAAAAATGTTATCAATAATTAGAATTAAATAATCAGTTGTTAATAAGAAATTGTAATATAAAAAATTCTTTATGAAAAATTTTTAGCTACAATTACAAAATCGTTATCAAAACTTTTTAGGTACGTTCTACAAAATGTTGCCAATAACCTTAGCTACATTCTGCTACCAAAACAAATTATCACTACACATGATTACCTATGCCTAGCCTATCGAAGCTAATTACATTTAGCCAAAAATAAACGTCACAATATGTCATTTGTGACAATTTTCTTTCTCCTTGCCTATCCCCTTTTGTGACGGATCAGTGATGGTAGCAAAATATATTGGGCGACAATTTCATGAAAACGTCACTGATAATTATTTGTTACAGGGATTTGGCGACCATTTGTGTGACGATTTTTAACCGTCGCTAAAAATATTGTGACAAATTGTTGTCTTTTAGTTTTCATCGCCAAAAACGTGATCTGTTGCAGCGAGGTCCCATTAAAGAAATTATTACTTAAATTTATAGTTTCAATCCTCCATGACATGGAATTCGATATCAGTTAATCCAGAGGACTATAAAGCCTATCCTTTTATTCCTAAAGCCCTACTACATTTAAAATTTGAGCTAAAGAAGAAGGAAATCAATTCAGTGGTATATAACCAGAAAATGTGTTCAGGCCAATGTCAATATCAGTTAGGTTTATGAGGTTGTCTATTTCAAGTGGTATTGTACTAGAAAAGGAGATGTTTGGAAGTTCTAAAGATGCTAAAGCACGAAGATTGTTGGATAAATTCAGAGGGATTAACTAGACGAAAAGTCTACTCATACATAAATACCATAACCGAGTTGGTCCCCTAGTTCCTTCAATATACTCCTACACAGTCCATTGCGAGAGGCCTAAAGTGTTCATCATGGTTAACTTTCTAAGATTAGATGGACAATTAGAAATTTTAATTAAGAACTTAACTTAAGAATTAACATTGAAGAATAATTATATTAATAAGAAATTATTTTTAATTTTACTTTTTAAAATATGATAACGGGCCCACTAATCCATGAGGTAGTTAGACTTATTATCAAATTTTGTAAATATAAAAAGCGTCTTGTCAACATTGACATGATATAAATTAAATTGATGAAAGTTTAATTTCGTTAATTTTGTCGTCAATTTAAAGTATGATTTAAATACTTAGAAACTATTTGGATTCAAATTGAATACTCTAAAATATTATAGTTTAAGTTGTATTATGATAAAGGTTTTGGATCAAAAGATATTCTCACATCTCTCTCATCTCCTTCTTCCCTTTTTCCCGTCTTATAATTCTTCTTCTTTCTCCCATCTATTATCTGAGGTCGTTACAAATGTATTCTCCAAGTCTTGGACTGATCATCACATAAGTTAAGAGACCGATCATGTGTTGGTGGAATGATATTTGAAGGATGACATTTCCTGCTGCCTAGTTCCTCCTGTGCCCGTTGCTCCAAAACCTTTAATGATGCTGCCTTCCTGTAAACTTTGAAATGCACTATGTGCCCCTGCATCAAATCACCTAAATCAACACCTTACCACTTTCACACATTATAGTACGGAAATGACCACAGTCTGCAACAACGGTACGTGGTCGGAACCAAAGAACAAAACAGAAAAGGCCATTTTTCTAGATAAAGAGTTGCGAGTGGGCAATCTATTCTCGTTTGGGGAGGGGGATGTTAATAATGATACAAAGTTCTATATATTATCCTTAGGGATTGGGATATTGTTAGTTCAAGGTTTATGTTTAATGATTTTGATAATAACTTTATAATATTTTAAAATTTAAATTAGATTAATTTTTTTATATGGGTAACAATATATTTCTTAAAAAGAGATAAAATTATAGAATAATTGTTCAAGGATAGGAATTTGAGTTAGGATGGGCCAATCAAGCCCTTTGCTGAAAGGTGAAAGGCTAGTTGTACGCATCCACGGTGATCTTCCTCTTCACTCATAATCTTTCTAAATTCAACCTAGTTCAGTCGGATTCTACTAGGGCTGAGCATCGCTATTCGGATCTATGATTCCGTATGACTTTGGCTAAAGAATACCTGCAAAACGAATAAAGGCACGCCGGGGGTTGGTTCCCGGAAAGCCCTTCCGATGCTCAAGTTAGACTTTTGTAAAAGTTTTTGGCTGCTGAGAGTAGAGAAAAAACTAGGGTAGTACTCTCATACCTAAATCATGGTAGAATAGTACCTTATATATCACGAGAATGATAGGTTTAGGTTTTTACGTAGGTCTTTATGTTTGCATGGGAGATTAACTCTTGTGAATGGGCCGTGGATGCATGAATTGAACGTCCTGGGCCTGGGCCTAGCACAGCCGACCCAACCATAAGCCCCCTACTCCTCGAGTCTAAGCCAGGGGAAGGGTTGAAGGAGTACGTAAGTAACAGACAACGTGTTTCTTAGGTAGCTCGTGCTAGGCCCGATCGATAGATTATGACGTGATGTAGTTAACTGAGCAGGTGTAATGTCTCGGCGGTCCGGTCGAAAATAATGATAGAACCGACCGATCGGCTGTAGCAATGTGGCAAGTCGAACGGGTATAACGGTAAGGTCGATCAGACGGGTGTAATGGCAAGACCGATCGACGGGATGACTAGACTTAAGTAGAGCTCTAGACGTGATCATTATTGACGGTTCGCGTTTTCTGACAGGCTGTCATGTACGTCTTTCTGGCTACTATACAACTGTCGAGTGTGCCCTTTTAGCTGTCGTGCAGCCGTCAGGCATGTCCTTTCAGTTAGTGTGCCGTTGTGGTTTTCAAACAACCCTAATTTACTTCAGCTTAGATTCTGTCGCTTGTCCGCGATGGTCCGGATGTTCACCACGCGTCAATCATCGGTTGGAACGTCCGTTCGGCCAATCTTCTATAAATACTCAAGATTGATAAATTGCAAACTTTCTTCACGCTTATTTTGTTCTCCGGTTTCCATTCTGTTTTCATTTGCACCCTCTTGCTTTCAGTTTCCGGAGCTTTCTTTCCGCTGTCTTCAAACTTCCGACTTCCATCACCAAACTAGGTACGT
>JANZLX010000213.1:21234073-21245910 GCA_025531955.1 Erythroxylum orinocense | reverse complement strand
AACTTTGAAAAAAAAAGGGGAAGGAAAGTTAGGAGAGAGTAAGGGAAATTTTGAAAACTTTTGAAAATTTTATAAAAAAGTTTCCAAATTTTTAAAATTTTCAGTACCGACCAATTTTTGACCGATATTTTGAGTACTACCTTCAAGATT
Organism: Erythroxylum orinocense; assembly: GCA_025531955.1. Classification (NCBI taxonomy): domain Eukaryota; kingdom Viridiplantae; phylum Streptophyta; class Magnoliopsida; order Malpighiales; family Erythroxylaceae; genus Erythroxylum; species Erythroxylum orinocense. The sequence continues at coordinate 21,245,760 of JANZLX010000213.1, read as the reverse complement.
TTCGGCTCCACGTTGTTTCTCTCTCCATTTGAATTATGATGATTTCGGCTCTCCTAAAAGTACTTTTAAATTCTCCAAAAGCTGAACCAAACAAACATTTTATCCACTTGGCTACCATTTAATTTTGTTGTCTCCCTCTAGCCTGATTTATTTACTAACAGCGTGTGTGCGTCTATATATATACAGTGGCGGAGCCACAGTGGAGGCAAGTGGGGGCACTTGCCCCCACTAGCTCCAAAAGATTTTACTTGTAAAAATTATTATTTTAAATTTTGTTGGTATAAAAAAAAAAAATTTTTGCTATAATTAAAATTTTGCTCCCACAATAAAATTTTTCTAGATCCGCCCTGTATATATATATGTATAGTGTCGAGGAATGGCTGACTTTTCTTATGTAGAGAGATACAATTAAAGATAAGAGAGAGGGAAGTCACCGTGGATGAACATTCTTTTCCCTTTTTCATATTTGCTCAACGGCGGGAAGTCTTATGTTAAGAGCTGCACTCGTGATCCGCATACGCTAGAACATATTTTCTTTTTCAGAGGAAACCGATTTGAAATAAGAAATGGTTAATTAAAGAAGATCTACATTGAGATCACCTGGGGGGTGTGAGTAAAATCTGGGTAGGACCTTATAAAGATTTTCACCATGTTCGAGTGCTCATTAAAGCGTGTACTGTTATCTTATATTTTACTAATTATAGGTAAAATATATTTAAAAAGGAAATTAAAAACCCAAAGCATCTTATTTGTATTTAGCCTACCCTAACGGTAAGCAAATAAGAAGGAAGGTGGCAACGAGTAACATAAAAACGACTATATGCAGATTGCTACAGGAAGTCCGGAAGGCGGCACTAGCTAAAAGAGACAAGAAATTCTAATTAAGAATTAAGAAAGAAAATCAAGCTACTTTAAATATCTACTTCAAGTGTCTAGAGCATCAGTAACTGCTTCTATGCTGGCATTGAAATAAGATTCTCTGTCCAGTTTTATGGTATCTTATCATGTTTCATGAATCTCAATCATTTATTTATACGGACCTCACGTTTATTTATGCGAGACTCACGCGAAGCCTACATAAAATAAATGGTTGAGATTCATAGGATAGAATAAGACACCATAAAATTGCACAGAAGATTTGGACTCGCTGACATCTTCAAGAGTAAATCTTTTTTATAAAAAAAAAAGAGACCAGTACCAGTGAGAAAGATAGGCAGCAGATGGCAATCAAGACCCATGAGTTTAATAGACTTATGTCAGGATTCATCTTCATCGGATATATTTACATGTGTTTAATAGAACTCTGACATAACATGCGTCTAATAGAATTTAGTTATAATCTTTTATATAATGCATCGATTTCATTTGATATGACATATCCTGTAAACTTGAACGCTCTTCAAGTGGTAACATACGGGATCTAATGTCTTTTCCAAGTCTAGAAGTAATTAAGAAGGAAGATTTTACTACTGAATCCAAAACGTACAGATGGGATCTAATGTCTTTTCTGGAGTCTATAAATACACCACTATCACTAATTTTCATACAAACTGCAAAGCAACTAGCTCGCAGCCCATCCTATTAGCAGCTAGCTCTTCTTCAAATCCCTTCACTGGAATTGGCTTCAACATATAAATGGATACATGAAAGACGTGATGGAATGTGGCTACCATTGGCCATTCCATCGTTTTGGTCAAAATTGCCAAGAAACTAACTATATAACTCGGAACTACTGCAGTTAACGAAACAATTCCGGGAAGGACCACATTATGAACTTTGCAAACACATCAGACTCCAAAAAATCAATATGTGCTGCTCGCCCAATTAACGTATTCAGGTTCTTCCCATAAGAACTGGTATCAAAGTTGACATCACAACGCATGAATACCCGATGTTCAGAGGTCGGTGTCCTTATCTGATCCAAACAATTATTCAACATCTCAAGGAATATTTTGCCCTTTTTTGAATAGTCCATGGAAGCTGCTCGGCAAAGTTCAATTCTGGCAGAATGATACGGCACATAACCATCCTGAATGAGATATAATAAGCTCATCAGCACATCCTCTTCTTTTGTATGCTTTATAATGAATTACGTACAATAAACAATATTAGCAACAACTTTAGGAAGTGCAGTAGTTCCAATTGTTGCAGTTTTTTCCACTTCTTTTTCTTTTTTTTAATTTCCAAATCCCCCCTTTTTGTCCATGTTTTTCATTAACATTTCTTAAAACGAATGCCTCTCGTTTATATTAACTAAGAATTTCAGGAAATGGTCTTCACATAAATAGCAATGATCACGGATTACCTGAGGGGAAGAAAGCAGTATTATATGCCTGAAATTCTGTAGTGTTTTTTGCTGGACAAACAAAAGAACCATGTCAATAATTCAATCAAAATATGGAGTTAGCATTTCAGTTTCACATCTATTAAAACATTGCAAAAATTTAATTAGGTTTAGGGCTTTCAGTGCACCAAAGGGATTTTCGTGCATGAGAGAGACAAAAATAACTCTGGAAGCAAATCAATTAAAGATTATAGGAACACTGACATTATTCTGTGATACCTGGCAAAGTCTGTACAGAAAAGTATTTTCAAGATCAGGATCATCTGTGAAAGTGAGCTGATGAATGCATGGTGTTCCCTTGAGTTTCTTCAAAAGCCACATCCCAGAGTTGAATAACGAATTTTGATTGTACAGGTATCCCAAATGTGGACCAGAAATCGAAACATATGTGTAGAGGAATCTCAAGTATGGTTCCATAATGCTTTCTGTCACAGCACAATTATTAAGGTAGCATCATATGACAATACCTCTAGAAACACATGATGCAGTAATGCGATTATTGTATACCTGCTAATGCTGTTCTTATAATGATGTTTCCAATAGAATGCCCAACGAAGCTGAGCTTGATATCTCTTAACGGACCAGATCTTGTAACTCTATCCATTTTCTTTTTAAGAAAAGAAATCACTTCCTCTGCCAGCCTTAACCCCATATCTCTGAAATCTCCCGACGTTTTTTCTTCATTTACCTCTGACATTAGAAACTCTAGCTTAGGATCTATCAAAAGCCACTGGTTCCGAACAAGCCTCAAATCCAAATGATGTCCCTAAAGTGTTGGAATAATTAATAAATAAGTATGGTAACTGCATTCTTATTCTGCATTGAATCCCAGTTGGTTAATTAAATTATTTTTTTAAAAAAGAGAGAAAAAATGTACGGAATGAACCAATGGCCATAAAGCAAGCCAAAATTTGAATATAGGGAACACTGTGCAAGAGCAAGACTTGCCTGAAAGCCATGAACAAAGATGGCAACCTTCAAGTCATGACCATTTTGTTTTTGAGTACCAGGAGATGGCTTGCTTTTACTATTTGTACTAAATTCACCAGGTAAGCTAGATGAATCTAATAGATCCACATTTCGAAAGTAGGAATTTTCACTAAAAGTACGTCGTGGTGCATTTATTACACGTTCGACAATGACAATAGGGATTCGTAGAGGATCTCCAAATATGTGCATATCTTGAAGTGATCGATTATCCATCTGTATGGACGGTAAGAAAAAGTAAAAGCTTGTAGACCTCTAGCGTACGAGGAGATGAAACAGACACAAGCAAGTGTTTATGTGATAACTCACCTTCATTTGTGCTATACTTCGCCGATGACGTTCAGCACGTGTTGCTGCTGTCTGGGAAGGCTGTAGAGAAGAAAATAAAGCAAAGGCCATGGAACACAGGATTGCATTGATTAATAAATATGATAGAACATTCAAATAGACGGCAAAATGAAATATGCAAAAGAATACTCGCATCATCAGTTAGCTTTCTCAAAGCTGAACCTCTTTTATAAACCCCATGATTAGAGACGTCGTCAGCTCCACTACTGATATACTGATGAGGCATCTCAACCTTAGAGTATACCATCCATATTGACCATTCAGCCCTTCGATCCCTGGTCCATGCATCACGCAAAAGTTCTAGTATTTTTGTTTTGTTGGCCCTGAGTTGAATCAAATATGTCAGCAATTCAACAAGTACAGATAATGAGATCATGATACAGGCTCAACTACTATTGTTGAATCCCATTCAAAGCGATGCACCAAGTAGGATGTACAAGCTATGAAGCTGAACTTAATTGTGGATGTACTGTCATGCAAAATCCACTCTAACGTAGTGTACAAAATTCCAAGAATATCAGAAAAAAGGGAGTAAGAGAATGGAGGAATGTGAGAAAAGACGAGAATAAAAAAATTTAAGAAAATTGAGGCAATAGCCACACAAATGAATATAATATCTAATTGAGAGGACGGGTCTCAATGAAAACTAAAAAATTAGAGGCGAAAAAGGACTACTGATAAAAATGGCTTCAATTCCATTGATAAAAAGAAAATTGTGAAAAGAACGATTGCCCAAGTCTTATAAGACTTCTTAGGCTTTTGATCCTAATACACCACCCCGAAAAGCACCTTAAGGGAAGGAGGACTGCTCAAGCCTTACAGGCCTTATTAGGCTCTTTCTCCTAGTCATGTGAGGTCAGTACATTTAACAAGTACCAAACCCCAACAAGCGCCATAATCCAGCAAGTATGAGAACTACAGCCACTCCAAATCATCCAGCAAGCACCATCATCAATGTGGCCATAAATGACCACTACAACAATACTAAACCACATGTTTCTCAAATCCAAACACAATGAAAACAGCAGAACATTCTTAACCTTTTGTACACTATATCAGTTCATATTTTGTTTTTTTCTTCTGAATCCGTTTTTAGATTAAAAAAGAAAAAATTCCACAGTATTGTACCCACTCCAGCCCTTTTATATAGAATCTAAGAGGTGACAACATCCTGTTATTTTTAAACAAATGGTTTGCAAAGTCAAACATAATAAATATTTAGATCATGAATGCAGAAAACAATAGCGATGACAAGGAACCTTACCAGTGAGCAGTAAGTCTATGATTTGGTAAAAATAACTCATAAAATACATCAAGGAGGAAGTTGAAAAACAAAAATGAATAAAAAAATAGCTTTAGCCACCTCTCAACCATAAATCCCCAGGAACTATCTTAAATGAAAAAACCCATATTCTTACTCTACAGTCAACCATATTAGATTCCCAAAACATGTTTATGTGGAAATGTAAGAAGAGGAATGGAGCTCTGTTTACTTAAGCACAATCACATTGTTATTGAGTTGTGCCTTATGTCTCAGAAAAGATGACATAAAAAATTTAACAATCATATATCTGAACACAATAAAAGAGAATGTGGAAAGCTTCAACTGAGAAATAGAAATGTGGCAAAAGTAAACCTGTGGAATTGCAGAAACATGTTCCACAAGTATGATAATTGAGAACCTAGTGCATGAACTATGTTCAAGACAGCATCCTCAGCTAATGTGGGGGTAAACCTATTTTTTTGAAAATCTGTGATAACATTTGCTTTCTGTTTCATAAAAAGGAAAAATTTGTTAAGCAAACAAAATAAATACATACACAAATTGAAGGTGATCGAAAAAAGTCTGCACTACAAAATGAAGCAAGGACCTCAGGAATATTTTGTCGCTTGCCTGGTCTTGAAACTCCACCATCTGCAGCACCCAGATTAACTTGCAAGAGAGAATCAAGCATCTTTATATCATCCATGTTGGATTTAAATTCACTTAAATCAATTGGTTGGTTGGTTTCTAGGCTTAGGTTTCTTAGGTCTTCAAGCCATGTATCACGAGCAATTAAAAATGCTTTGACAAGCGCGACCAGCTTCACATCCATAGAAGATGCTTTGCCCAAGTCCTGACAGCATTCCAACACAGAAAATGTGTGACTAGCAATCCAGAGCCAAATATATCAAAAGAATACTGATAATGAGAAAACCACAGGGGCCTCTAAACTGATGAATTGCACAGTTAGGATTCATGATTGGAATCTCATCCACAAATCTGAGTTCTTCTACCAACCACAGTGAGTGAGTGAATAGTTATTGGTAGTGACCTCAGTGTCAGGGAGAGACGAGGGCCTCTCTAATGTCCTCCAACAGTCGTATATTACCCTCCCTATAATCAATAAATTCTACTTTTATCCTCCTCAGTACTGATCTTCTTTTCCCTCATTATATTGCTTAGTTTGGGTTAAGAGTGTGGCTCCTATCAGAATCATTAACTTCCTGGAGTTAAAGTTTTTCTCTAAATCAGTAATACACAAAGTTCTTATAGCAAAACAGTAAAGAAATAATCAGCAGAAACTTTTTTATTGCAGTTTAGAAATGTCATCAGTGGTTAAAAAACTGCATGTCAAGATAAGCATTCTAATTCTTCGACAGCTGGCAAAAGTCATCAAACTTGAGTACATTACTGCAATATAACAATCAGCAGCTATAATAACATTTGATAACGAAACAAGTAAACTTATGCACAAACCAACCCTCTTCCAGCTATAACAGATTCAATCACAGCTCACAAGGTGGACGTCATGCAACTTAGAAGCTAGCTTTTTTCCAATCTTTTATTTCCCTTTACCAACTAAAAATAAATATCGACATGCATTCAAGACTTTATGTACTCTTGACTCCAGCTATACACCATAAGAAAATATAGAGTGAAAGAGGAGATCATGAGCATCAAAAATCTATGCAGTTAACAAAAGAAAACTCAGACAAAGCCACCATAAAAAGAGTATTTTGCATGAGCATACTTGATTCAAAGCATCAGAAGTTCCAGCAGTGAAACCATCAGTCCTGCAAGAATAAATGTAACTAATCCATCTCAACTAATTACTCGAAGAAATTACAGTACAAGTCGAGAAACAGCAGCATCACTTGTTTCAACTAGCAATGTGACAAACCTGGATACCTTCATGTGAGTAGTGGCTCTTAATAGACTGGTGTGTACAGTTGCATCTACTAGAACAGAATGAAATGCATCAAAAATGACGGGGCAGTATGAGTGCAATCCAAGTAGAGCTTTAGGAGGAATCCGGAACTCGTGAACTGCAACTGATGAAGAGTCCAGGTAAGTCAGCAAATCAAGTCTGCGTAGAGTGTCATGTTTAGTATCCCTGTGCAATTCTGGTTTGCAAATATCAAACAACGAATGCAAAGGTAAACATCTTTAGAAACAAAATTGTCAAATAAAATATTCATCTCAACCTACCCACTGATCGTTATTGGGGCTTGCAAAAGCTCAAATTTCAAAATAACAGCAGATGTAGAAGGACCCTGTCAATTACATACCATAAAAGCATCAAGACAAAGTCATAGGTACATTGCCCAAGGGTATAGTCATTATAACCAACCAAGAAATCATTGGCCTTCTCAGTACATTCTAAGTGTCAACAACTACTACCATTAGATTGAGCAAATATGGAGATGCTAATGTTTGACTTCATTCCATAAACAACGAAGTGGAAATGTTTTATTATTCTACCCCTGAAAACAAGTGATCTCGGCCTTATTGCACTAAGGGCTCAGTGGTTTAACATTTTCTATATAGTAACATCATAAATCAAGTATCATCATTTCCAATGAACATACATGCAACCTTCACAAAGTAGGCTCTACCTTGCATTGTGTATTTTCCAATAACATACAATGATCTTATGTTGGCAACTACCTCAATAGCAGAGAGCTCAACACCGAACAAACTTTTTCACAAACACCGTCACATTTCTTTCCAACTACAGTTTTCATTTTCTTAGTTCAGCCTACCTGTAATTAACCTCCACCATTTATCATAACCTTATTTCTCAACATTCCCCCTTTCTTACTGAATATGTAAAACCTTTGAAGCAAGGTTGAAAAAGGATGCGAGAGAAAGTGAAGGATTACCTTATATTTACTGAGAGATAGACTAAAGGAGATCATAATACATAAGCGAATATCCTGCTTTGAATATTTAATTCTAAATGGCTGCGTCGAAAAACTGTTCTCCTTGTCATTAATCCTCCATACTCCACATGGTTCATCAGCACCCAAGTCAGGAGCTGCAGCTCAGATAAACAAATGTTAATGTTCTCTGAATTCATGTGTCAGCCATTAAACCTCAAATACGAAAAATCTTTCAACCAATTACCGTGAAATTTTGATCCTTTCAATTCAGCTACTTATTTAAGTCTTCCAATATACTCACACAACAATCAGGATCCCATCCCACATAAAAACGGCTCATTTCAGGGGAGCAGTAGAAACAGGCAGCACAATCAAAATTAGGAGGTTAAAAAAATACAATTACCTTCATATTGAACAACCCTTGAAGGAGTTCCCAAAGCAGCGTAATCACTATCTTCCCATCTCATACTGATCTTAATCTGATACCATCTACAAATATTTTTCCCCAGAAAAGAGAAAAGGATTAGAAGAAGAAATAACAAGTACCCACCACCAACATCACATCAGAAAGCCTCACAAAGAAAAGAACATGAACTAACACAAAGATAGTGAAAGAAAACAGAGAAAGAGATGATTAGGAAACAAACCCTTGTTGAAAAAGGTCAAGGTTGTGAAACCTATGAATGTAGATTGCAATTTCTTGCATAGCGTCCGACATGGAAATCGGCTCAATTTTATTATTATAATTGACAAAATTGGCATCAGGAAGTCGAACTCTATTATTATTATTATTATTATTATTATTATTATTATTCTCAGTAGTAGAAGTAATATTTTTAGAATCTATACCAATGAAGAATCCTATACGCCGAAAAAACATACGCCATGCCCTTTTCTTGTCTACTGCTCACATCGCTTCCTATTCTTTTTCTATTGCCTTTTATTTTTCAATTTTTTAGGTCACTAAAGAACAAGAAGATGGAACCCCTTTTCTTTTCACTACTATCTTTCTTTTCGAATTTTTACCGAAGAACAAGAAGATGGAACCCCTTTTCTTTTCACTACTATCTTTCTTTTCGAATTTTTACCGATGAGTGATGAGAGGTGGAGCACGTAGGGCGTACATGTCTTCTGATGCCACAAATTTACGCTTCTTTTTCTCGTCAATGTTTATGATATCAATTTCACCTTTTCTTTATTTATTTCGTTCATACATCACTAAAACTATTATAAGTCACTGTTAACCCTCTCAGAATGGAGCAAGCCATTACTTTGTCAGAAAATATCCAGCTCCTTCAGTCCCCTTCCTCCCCAACATCTAACCTTAACCTTTCTTTGCAACTCCACCGACAATGGCTCCTTCTTTGGATATCAGGCACTTATCTTTCTCTTTTTCTCCCCCTTTTTTTTTTTTTTGGTCATAGAAGGCAACCAAAATGAGAGTTCTAGCATACTGACAACTTGTAAATTGCAGTTGAAAAATAAATGCTCGTAATTTTTCTCAGCCCTCTTACAAAGAATGCACCGATTAGTAAGATGAGTGAATTTTGCAATTCTATCAAGAGTTGGTAGCTTATTCAGCATAGCCACTCACAAAGTTCTGGAAGCTCGAGGAGGAGGAGGATCAAACCAAACCACATCTGTCCAAGGAACTGTTAGTAAGTCACCTGCAATCACCTTTCTACAAGTCCAATTGGTGAATCTTCCATCAGCATTGTTTCTCCATATTACAGAATCCTCATCCGAAGTAAGGGAAGTTCGGTTAATTTCATTATTCAACTCTGTTATTATAGTAGCGGATATGGTATAATTCCTATCAGTGAGAGCTTGAGCTATTGAGCTCTATAAGTCAGTAAAAGATTGAAGAGATTCAGCTACACTTAGCTTAATCAGAGGCCCAATAGATTTTTATCGTTAATAACTCTCCAAAATCTAAGGCTTCTTCAGATATTCTCTCACTCCATCCCACTAACCCTCCTACCTCAAAATCCTCTAACTCCAAGTTAAATCTGTCGTAACTTTCACTTTTCTATTCTCCACCTCTAGCATCTACCTCTCATTTTTTTTCTCTTTAAATATAAAGACTAATGCAAGGATTCTCCCATCTCCCTCTTCTCAGCTCTTGCCCCCTTCCAAAAGCCCCCCAAACTTCCTCAAAACTTCTGATTCTAGTGACAGCAACATGCCTTCCTCTAGGAAGAAAACCTCCCCCTTTGCCAATCTTCCTTCAACCTCTTCAAAATCTTAGAAACATGTTGTAAATGATAGTGTGACAACTATTAAATTAAAACAAATCCCAAAGATTAGAGAAACTTCCATAATTTCCCCTCCTTTGGAAATATTACAAGCTAGTGCAGCCAAATGGAAGACCACCCTAGTGGGGTTCTTTCTTGACAACAGACCATCCTTCCCTATTATAAAAAGCATGGGCAGAGAACCAACGGACCAAACATGGGCTGGAGCAAGTCCTCGTATCAGAGGAGGACTACTTCCTTTTAAATTTAGAGACTTGGAAGGAAAAAGGCAAGTGATGGAGCTAGGGCCTTAGTAGTGGAAAGAAATACCTATGCTCTGATAGAGGCCAAATATGTCTTTTGATAAAAAAGCCCTAAAAAATTATACCCTTACGGATTTGCTTTCATAACTTCCACTAGAATACTAGATCTCAATAAGATTGAGATACCTTGCAAGCACTATTAGGAAACCACTAAACTTGAATGAACAAATAACTCTAATAAAGAGAATACGTTATGCAAAAATCTGCATTGAAGTTGATAGAAGTGCAAAACTTTCCAATACATTGAGTGTCCACAGACTGGGGGAAGAAAAAGAGCTCCTACCTATAGAGGTATCAATTACTTACCCTTAAAAGCTAGATGCGCTGCCAAACTCAAAATTCTAAATGTCAAAACTCACAATTACAATATGAAAGGAATAAGTTAGTATGTGTGACAAGTTTTAAGTGATTGATGTTTGAAGTTAAGTTCATTCTATGAGATTTGATGCCATCGTACCATTATGGTATTATTGCATGATTGTATCTTTATGTATTTATGTATTGTGTTTGTTTGTGTTTTTAGTTTTTCTTGAGGACAAGCAAGTGTTTAAGTATGGGGATGTTGATAGGTGTAGATTATCATATGTTTTTCTAGGTGTTTAAGTGTATTTTTAAGTGTTTCTTAGATGATTATCATGTGTATAGGCTTAGAATTGTGTTTTTGTTAGTGTTTGAGTGTGTTCTAAATGTTTGAGTGGTTTAAAGCATAAATTTGACCTTAATTTTTGTTTCAAGAAGTGTTTGATGTGTTTGTGAGTGTATGGAAACAGGAAATTGAAGAAAAGACGAAGAATTTAAAGCATGAAACAATCATGCATGATCTTGATAGATGATTGCAAACAACAAAATCCAGGAAATTTGTGCTTTTTTAGCTAACAAGTTTTTTTAAAAAACTTTTGAAATGTTGAGGCTATTTTTGAACCAAATTAAGTGAGAAAATCTTAGAAATAACCCTAAAAGCCTTATGCACTATAAAAGAATAAGAAAAACATGAAAAGGGAAGCAACCACCATATCAAAGAAGATCAAGAAGAGGTTAATGGAATTCTAGATTTTCAGATCAAGACTTCAATTAGTTTTTCTTTCTTTCCCTTTATTTCTTTCATTGTATTAGTTTTTTATTTGGATTTCTAAAACGTTTAACATGATTATGGGTTTTTTAAATCCATATTAGGGATTATTCTTGAATTATTTTATTGAACTTTTTTGTACACATATGTCAATGTTCGTGATAAGTGTTGTGCATATACTTGGTAATAAATTAAGAGAGTTAATCAAGTTATTAGTGTTAAGGTGCAACAAGAGT
>JANZLX010000213.1:21209972-21224724 GCA_025531955.1 Erythroxylum orinocense | reverse complement strand
ACCTTAAAAGTCAACTGGTGAGGGCTTAACCGGCATAATGAAATAGCGGCCGCTATAATCCGCGATCTGCCGCAAATCGCGGCCGCTTTAGCGCCGCTTTTATCGCGACACCAAACCGCTCCGCTACAAGGGTCTCTGTAGCAGATAGGTGCCGCTCCGCTCTGCTCCTCCGCGATAGCGCCGCGATCGCCCGCTATTAACTACTCTGATTCATAGCCGATCTTGTTTTGTGAAGCTCTAAAAGTTGGAGAAGCTTTTTAGCTTATTTATGGGTGTAACCTGCATTTACTTTCCTGCATATCTAAGGAAAGTTTTAAGAAGATGCCATTTCTATCCTTTGATACTTTCTTTTAAGCTTCAAACCGATCTAACAGGATCGTGATAGGTTCAGATTAATTTCAACTGAACCATGTAGGGCTAGGATGCATAATACTTGCCTCAATTCAGATAGAAGGCATAGGATAAATTTAGTCAACCCAAATTAACTTGGAATTAAGGCTTTTCTTTCTTGATTTGAGTCAATTCTATTCTCATTGGAAATACATGCTTGAAATTGGTTTTTGAAGGTTTCATTAGCAGTAAGTATATGCACGAAACATCAACATAGAATTGAAATAAGGACTAGTAAACTATGGCGTGAACTTTACTATTTATCTTGCAAAAGCATTTCATAAACTTGGGAATTTTATTGTTAAATTGCATCAATTGCATAGTAGGCATTTTTCTACATGCATTTGATAAAATATATAGATTTTTTGTTTGCTTTGATTTATTGACAGAATCTGGTGAAACTTGTTAGTTGATTTAAGTAGCTTATTGAGGAGTTCTCCTTTTCTTGCGAAAATCCAATATGAAAGTGCTTCAGCTTTGCGACTTAATATCTGGTCATTGGGTACAGTGAAGTGCATGAGCAAGCAATTGTATCATGTGACGCAATTCACCTTGAAAGGAGAATATTGTTGAAACAAGAAATTGGAAGGATGGTGCTCTTCTTTACTGATCAACCAAGTCTTTTGGCTCCAAACATTCAGGTACACTAGTGGACCCCCTCTTGTAATTTTCATATGATATCGCCTTTTATTTTGTGATCTCATAATTTGCTATGTACTTGTGAAGATTTTCTTATTTGCAATGGCTTGTTTTCTTAACTATTGACATATCATCTTCAGGAATCTTTCTATTTGGTAGCAATATGATCACAGTTCAATAAGTGATGTGAAAATTGATTTATATAAACAAGAATTTTACCCATTTCAAAGACTTATAGCTTGAGATTGACATGCTTTGACATTCTTTTGAAGCTTATTTGAGCACAAATGTATCTGTTCTCGATAAACTCAAACATGAACAAACATGGAGAATCCATGATAGGCAGCATATATTTTTTTGTGTTTGCATATGGAATGTTTGTGCTTCCTTTGCTTTAAGTTTGAAGAAGTCCAAAAAATCCTAAAGGTTAGTGTCGAAGCAGCGTGAGTGCACATGTAAGCGCATGCTTTCTACTGTGGAGTTAGTTAAAGGACATTTTAGAGTTCTATTTTTGCAATTTTTCCTTGAATTTCCAGCCAAATAATAAATGCCATATCTAATTCCTAGTTATATGTATTTTGTACTGTTATGAAGAAAGGTAATTTGTTTCTTATGCATTTTACAAAATATTAGTACGTATTTATAGTGGTTAGGAGTAACTAATTTATAGAATAATCTCCTATAATCAAGCAGAATATCAATCCTAACTTTTATAATCATATCTACACAGATTATGTGATTTTATCTAATCTGTAACATCCCCTCAAGTTGGAGATTATGTGATTCCTCTTGCTAACATGCCAATCTGTAGTGCAGAAAAATGTCCTGAAAAACCATCGCAACACTTCTACTTTCTTGTTTGAAAACTCTGCAATTACACTCTTTCTAGATGTAGTACACCAAAGCTGCCCAGCTTAACTTAATTGCTTTGAGATTAACTGCATTATGCACTCTAAGTTTCCCCAACTAAGCAATAGTTTTACTCCAAGAGTCCATTGGTTTGTCCATGTTGAGAATAAGCTGCATCCGGCCCCATACTTGTCTGATATACCTGCATCGCATCTAATCATCAAATGGTCCAGACTTTTCAGTTCAGTATTACATAACTCACAGTTCAATGTGTTAATGGAGAACTTGATCTTATCCCTCGTAAGCAACCCTCTATTGATTCCCATCCATAAGATGAATGAATGAGCTGGATTGATGTCACTGTCCCATACTAAGGCTGTCCACTCCTGCCTTGTGCTCTTTGTAGTCTGTAAAAGTGTTTTGCATGCTTTTGTGCTGAACTTCCTTAAGTTGTTTGCTAGCCACTGAATTTCATCCTGCTCTCCTTCCTTAGCATCTAGTCAACTCTTCCATTATGTGTCTGGCACATCTACTATTATGGAAGGGCCATATCCACTGATTATTACTAATTAACATACATACTTTAGTTTCTAGATTTACGACCAATTTCAAGGGCTGTACCTCTTCCACCTGATATAAGGGGGGTCTATAGTGCCAATTATCATACCAGAACGACGTGCTTTCTCCATTATCAATCCTTTGGAACACCTGATTCTGCATCTATTGTTTGGTCTCTAGAATTTCCTTTAGAGTTCCTGACATGTCCTGCGTTGGCTTTAAGATCCAAATACTTTTATGCTTTATGAATACATCGTGTATCCATTTCACCTATAAATCCTCCTTTTTGTAGCACAACCACCACAAATTCCGTCCCCTGCTCAGTCTATGAATCATCCTTGCAGAATGAAGTCCCAGACCCCCCTTTTGCTTAGGTCTGTAAATTTTGTTCCAACTAATCTTCGCTTTGCTTCTTTCTTGGTTTGAGCCACTCCACAAGAATTCTCTAAGTTTCCTGTCTATTTCCTTAAGGATATTTTTTGGGATGGATAAATGGTTGACCCAATAAGTAGTAAGATTGCTCAGTATTGTCTGAATTAGTTGTAGCCTGCCTTCATAGCTAAGGAACCGATTGCTTTACTGGTTGATTCTTCCATGAATTAGTCTAGCAAAGATTTGCAATCTAACATTGATTCTTCTTTGAGAGATTGGTACCCCTAAGTATTTAAAGGGTAGACTCTCTTGTGTTAATCCCATCTTGATAGCTGTAGAAGCTACCTCTCTACTTGAGTTGCAATATAAGTAGAAACAACTCTTCAGTAGGTTGCATCTTAGGCTTGAGATCTCTTGGAACTCCTTCATTACTTACAAGATTAGATTTTCTTAGCTCTGCAAAACAATAGCAGGTCATTTGCAAAAGCTAGGTGTCTGAGCTTCATACCTTTACATGTGCCATGGAACTGGAATTCTGGGTGCCTCTGTATGTTATTTGCGAGAAGAGTTGACAAAACCTCCATGCAAAGTACAAACAGGTAAGGGGGATAATGGGTCCCCTTGCCTTGAGACCCTCCTTGCTTTGATCAGGTTTGTAGGTTCCCCGTCCTCCAAGATTGTCATAGAAGCAGTGGTTACACATTCCTCTATCCATTTTCTGAACAGGGGAGGATAAACTAATGCTTCCAATATATTAAATAGAAAGTGCTAGTTGATTGAGTTATAGGCCTTTGCAACATCCATTTTTATGGTGCAATTCTTCATTCTCCTCTGATAATTATATCCCTCTAACAATTCCTGACATGGTAGGATATTTGTTCCCACTGATCTCCCCTTGATGAATTCATTCTGTTTTGGGCTGATTAACTTTCCCAGACTTGCTCTCAATCTATTTGCTAGAATCTTCGTGATGGTTTTGTATAGAAAGTTACAACAGGCTATTGGCTTGAATTGTTCCAGCTTCCTAGCATTCCTTTGTTTGGGGACAAGGTAGATAAACATTTTATTCCATTCCTTGAGGATTGTTCCTCTCTTATAGGACTCTCCCACTACTGCTAGGACTTCTCCTACAATATCCCAATGTTTTTGAAAGAATCTCTCATTGTATCCATCCGGTCCTAGGGCTTTGCTCATTGAAAAAATAGCATTCTTGATTTCTTCCCTTGTTATTTCTCTAACCAACTCCACCTTGTCTTCTTCATCAACCTTTTTAAGCCCTGCTAGAACCTCTATGGGTATAGCTCTTGTTGGTGGTGTAGTCCCATTCTGCCTAGTAAAAATACTCTTAAGGCAACCCTCTTTTTACCTTGTATGTCCTCATGGATCCGCCCTCTTTCATCTTCCAGCATTCTGATAGAATTCTTGTTTTGCCTAGCTGAAATTGAACTCGTAAAATACTTAGTGCATCTCTCTTCCTCCTTCATCCAGAGCACTCTAGATTTCTGCCTTAGTATTGGTACTAGTCAATAGTTGATTACACTTTTCCACCAGTGCAGATTCCCGTTTTCTTTGTTGCAAATCTTCTGGTCTGTCCAATATTCTCTTCTGACATTTCTTTAGCTCCTCCAAAGCATCAGCTTTAGCTTTTAAATCTGGTTGAACTGTTTTTCTGCTGAACAGTTTCAGTTATCATTCCCTGCATTTCTTCTCTGAGTACGTTTCTGAATTTAGGATTGTCCATCAAGTGATTGACTATTCTAAATGGGGCCTTCCTCTTCCTGTCACCTGTTAGCAATTCCACTACTATTGGACTGTGATTTGATACACTTGGATCATCAAACAAAACACTGCTTGTTGCCTCTATCCACTTGTCATTAACCATACATCTCTCCAATTTTCTCACCAGAAACCATTACCTGGATTGCTTATTGTTCCAGTATAAGAGTTACCGTACCATTTCAGATTAGCCAAACCTGTCCCTGAAGTTCTCAACAGTCTACTTGTTTCCAACTTCTCCCATCCCTTGATTCTCACTGACTTGAGAGTACAGTTATAGTCTTCAATAACTGTCCATGGCAGACTCATGATATTGTTAGTTTTCTCCATCTCCTTCTAAGCATGTAGTCTCTGGAATTTATGATTGTCCACATACAACACTGTAGTTGCAATCATAGTCCCAGTGGCTTTAATCGACACCACAATGGATCAATAGATCATTTTCAATATACTTCACTACATCCACTTTCTGAGGATTGAAGCCTATTATCACTCTCTCATTGAAATGGTGATCATGGTTACTCATTACCCTCCATCCTTTGCCTAGGAACCATAAACTCTCCTCCAATTGCTCCCTCTTTTTTTTGGTTTCCAATAAACCAACAAAATCTAACTTGCTGTTCTTGATAAACTCCTTAACCACAAGTTGTTTGTTTATGCTATTAAGGCCTCTGACATTCCATACTGCTACCTTAATCATTTCCTCCTTTTACGGTTTTACCTGCCCTTCTCTTATAGTTCCTATTTTACACCAATTCAAATAATTGTGACCAGTCAATTTATATTTTGTGATTTTAAACATCACAAGAATAACATCAATTACAACTAGTTTCTATTTATTATCCATGGTAAAATAAATCAAATATACCACAAAAGTTCACAAAATATAAATTGACTGGACAGAAACTAAGGAAGAAGGAAGCAAAAGTATTTACTACTGCTCACTGGGCAAAATGAAGGCTAGGCTAAGTAAGACTCGTATAGGCTCTGATGCCATGTTATGAAGAAAGGTGATATGTATCTTATGCATTGTACAGATTATTGATACATATTTATAGTGGTTAGGAGTAACTGATTTACAGAATAATCTCCTATAATTGAGCAGAATATCAATCGTAACTAATACAATCATATCAAAACAGATTATTTGATTTTATCTAATCTGTAACAGGTACTATTACTGATTGTTACTCAATGAAATTAGAATTACCTAAATGTTTTATGTTTCTTAAGAATTCTGATTGAAATCGACTTAAATGGCATTTTAAAATGTTAAAGAATTTGAATAAGGAAGTGGATAGCTTATCCCTTATTGTACTGTTTCGCATTATGCTGCAATCAATTTTACAGATTTACAGTAGCAAGGAGTGAATATAACAGCTACCAGCATTTCTTGCTTCTTTCCCTTTTTTGTGTTGCCTCCAGATGGTATTTTCTGCCCTGGCTTTGGTCCAATCTGAGGTCGTTTGGTATTTCCAACATGTAGGAATTGCTTCTTCGAAATCTAAAGCTACTCGAATGGTGCCAGTAGACATAGTATGTACTCCCGATCTCTCATTTGCAATAATATCACTTGTGTATTGTGGTTGCCAACTTCCTAACTTAGTGGTTAACTTAAACTGGTTCAATTTCTGGTTGCAGGATCCAAGTGATCCTACAATTGGTTTCTTATTAGATGGTATGGACCGTCTTTGTTGTTTGGTGCGCAAGTACATTGCAGGTTAGACTGGCTTGGATATGGTTAATTTTTTTTTCCAAGTAATTCATATTATTTTGTTGATTATGAAGGTTGTAGTCTGCAGTTAGGCCTCCAAGGACCATCCATCAATGCATCTAAAATAAACTCTTTATTTCACTATGTCCCACTTCTACTGCTATATTGTAATCTGAGTTTCCAAGGGAATAAGGGTATAAATTCTCAACATTGCGAAACTACCCCATATTGCCCATTTACCTTTGTGAATGCTCTCATTGTCAATGATATAATGCTGATTAATTATTTCTTGATTTTCTGGTTGAGAAACTGGAACACCAAGATTTTAACTTTCAGTTGCATATCGTAATGTAATGGAAAACAGTTGCAACAGAGGTAGCTAGTGGCTGTCATTTCTGAGTTGCATCGTAATCTTATTATCTTTATCATGGACCATCTCCTTAATTGTCCAAGAGCTTAATGATCTTTTCCTTTTATATTTTTTATGCCATTTAGACTTGTGAGTTATGGGTGAATAATGAAAGAATGATTTCATTATGAATTTTCACATCTGATGCAGCTATTCGAGGCTATGCATTATCATACCTTTCTTCATGTGCTGGTAGAATCAGATTTTTGCTGGGAACTCCTGGGATGGTGGCTCTTGATCTTGATTCTAGCTTGAAAGGGCTTTTTCAGCAGATTGTCCTACATCTTGAAAACATACCAAAACCACAGGGTGAAAATATTTCCACGATCACATGTGATCTATCCGTAAGAGATCTGTCTAAATCATAGTCAATGTTCTTGTAGTGGAAAGTTTTTTTGGATTTGAACTGATAATGTTCTTATTATTTTCATTAACTATTAATCCTGCTGAAGATTTAATTTATGGAGAGAACATAATGGAACTAAGCTGTTGTGGAACAGGAGTTTCGAAAGGATTGGTTAGCGATATTGATGATTGTCACATCGGCTAGGTCATCTATAAACATAAGACACTTGGAGAAGGCTACTGTCTCCACTGGAAAGGAAGGATTACTATCTGAAGGGAATGCTGCATACAATTGGTCCAGGTATTGATTTAATCCACCATATCTGCTATGTCAGGGGCATGAGACAAGGTGTCGACATGTTTATTTCTGCTTGTCCAAGAACGTTAGATATCATTAATTATTTCCTTGCAACACTTATTGGGATATTTTCTCTTGTACACATTTGATATAGTTATATCTTATCTGTACCTGGTCCCTAATGCTTCAGTTTATTTCTCAAATGTAGTCAGTCTGTTGATCGGGTTATTATATGTACTATATAGTGTACAGCCTACATCAAATTATTTGCTTAGCCTATGTGTATATATTTATATGTAATATATCTATATATATATAGGGGTTAGATTACATAAGATTACAGGCAAAATTACTTACATATCCTTAAACACTGACACATAACACTAGTCCACAAGTTGGTGCAGAAATGTCATATGTACCAAGCTTGTTACAAATATATTCCAACTCAAGGTCACCTCTAAGGAATTTAGTAAATAAATCAGCTTGTTGGTCCTGTAAACTAACAAAAGAGTCCAGAAGCCCTTCTTTCAGAAGTTTTTCATAAATGAAACAACAATCAATCTCAATATATTTGGTCCGCTCATGAAAATTTGGATTTGATGCTTTATGTAATGTTGCCAGATTATCACACAGTAGTTTCATAGATGTTGACTGGGCTTCTCCAATTTATGTGAGTAAATGTATCGCTTGTTGTAATTCATGTGGCCAGAACCGTGGTGCCATACTCCATTTGCTTAACATTAAGCAACAACACTTATTTAAAAAAACTTCTGGGAAATATCTTTGCTAGCTTCTTAGGGGTTTTTTGTAATTTCTTAAGCTTTTACTGTGCTATGCCACATATTTTAAAAATGACAGATGACCTTGCATCAAATACATGTCTGTCCTGTTTGGCTGAAAGGAGTTCTATGCTGCTTTCAGTTGGATTTGGTTAGTTTGTGTTCTGTTTTATTATGGAATGAAATTCGTTATACAATTGATAAAATTTGTGTAATTAATGATTTTTCTAATTATTACTACTACTACAACTACTACTACTACTATTATTCTTTTCAATTTCTACCCTACTTTTGATACCATATAAATGTAAACAAATGAGAGATTGCAAGAGTACCGCCTAAGGAAAATCATATGCTTAGCCTATGTATATATATTTTTATACAGTTGAGGTTACATAAATTTACTGGAATAATAACATAAATACCCTTAAATACTTGTTTCGTAGCATTTAGATATGGAACAATTTAGAACATGAAGCAAACGTTTAGGTGGGTCCCTTCTAATGCAGATGTGTTGATGAACTGGAGTCTCAATTGTCAAAACATGGAAGTTTGAAAGCTCTGTACTTCTACCACCAACACCTTACATCTGTGAGTTGTTATCTTTCTTACAAAAATGTTGACTCTTGAAGTTGAAAAGTTTGATTCCTGGGAGTGATTCAGTCTCCCTTTTTTTTTGTTATGATGACAGATTTGAAACACTAAATTGCTTTTGAATTCAATCTACCTTGCCTGGACCAATTCATATCTGGATTTTATGTTTCCTCTGGTGGATAGTTCTGGATTTTATGTTAAACCTAAAGAAACTGCACATTTCAATTAACTGGTGTTGTAATTAAAGGTTTTTAGGAACACTATGTTTGGACCGGAAGGACGCCCTCAGCACTGCTGTGCTTGGCTTGGTGTTGCCAGTAGCTTTCCAGAGTGTGCTTCCCCAATTGTTCCAGAAGAGGTAATCCGTTGACCTTTTCCTTTCTTTTTCATTTGTTAGCTTGTCGTGTCGGTTGGTGCAAGATCTGGATACTTGATAATTATTTTTCAAAAAGTTATGAATAGTCAGAAAATTAAAGCTAAAATACAAATAGAAGATAATATGCAAACCCTACATTGGAGAAACCAACTTCACAAGAATCTGCTCTAACCCCGTGTGTTGTTAGAATCAACTTTCTTGAATTCCTTCTTTAGTTTGCATCAACAGCAGAACTGCTTTTGCCTATGCCAGTGACCTTTCTTCATTCGTGCACGTACATTTGTTAATGCACATGTAACACTGTCTATTAATAAATGACCTCTCTTGGGTAGATTGCGGCTGAAACTATTATGGTTTATAATGAATCCTCTTTTATTAAAAATTCAAATATAAAGGCTGCTAAAATAAATTAGTGAACACGTACATCATTAAACAGTCAAATAAAAAGACATGCCACAGTTAAGGTGGTCACACAAGTGTCTTTATACTAAAATCTCATATATGGCTTTGAGCTCCCGAACAAGTGATGTTATCCAATGGATTCATCACCATAGCATTACTAAACTTACCAAAAAATTAAAAAGAATAAGTGTAAAAGAAAAATAATCAATACATTGAAAATTAGTATTTAATTGACAACTTTCAATTAAAGTATCAAAATTAGCCTGGACTTCATTGTTTAGCACTTTAATACCTGAACTCTCACTTGTATCAAATATAAATGTTAGTCCCTGTTATTGACCACCGTTAATTGAAATGATGTAACTTGTCATATGTATTATTTTTTATGTTTTGACATACATGACATGACACCTGTACTGTTTTCTAAAGCACATTTACATTTTCATTTGAAGTGTTAACAAAAAGGAAACAATCCACATAACCTTGTTTTGTAAAACAAAAGCTGAAAAGAAAGCTTCAATATTTGGATTTAATTATTCAATTTCAAAAAGTAAAGAGATGGTAAATTACATCCAGCTGCACTGAGTGCTTTGATTCATCTCTTCCCAACAGAAAGAGGACCCATGAGAGTTTCTGATGATGAACTAAGAACTTTCTTGACCATTACCATATCTTGGAACTGAAAACCTTTCACTTCCTGATGTTGGTTTTCTTTCCATCAACATCTCCAGCAATTGATTAACTTCCTGTTTGTGCATTTCTCCCTTTCATAATGTTTGTGCTACCAGTAACAGTACCTATGGCAGGGAATAATGTCACCCGCAAATCCATCAGCCACAATGTATTGGTATGATGCCAGTGAGTAATATCTTCTTGAATTGACTGTGTCTGTCTCTGCAGCCTTTTGGCTGATAAAGATCCAAACAAATTGCAACATTGTTTGTGAACCTCGTAGAATTCACAAAAGTAATCTTAACTTGTCATTCTTGTAGAATTCACGAAGACAAACAACACAATGAAAAGGCTTGTTTATGCTCATAATCTCTTTGTAAAGAATGACTGTAATGCATCGGTAAAAGCTTGATCTAGCCCTGAACCTTGTAGGTGGAAATTTTGCTGTAATTGCCTTTGAAATTCATCAGTCCCAGCCATTTCTGGACACCTATTAGATTCAGACAATGAAGTGGAAGATCTATGCTTTATAAGAAGTCTAACAAGCTAGTTAAGAAGACCAGCTATGAAAAACACAACAGCTAGAATGGCTATTATAAAGGGCTTATTTCTCCAGAAGAAGATTGTTTTTGATAATCACTTAGCAATGGTGGAGGTGAAGAAGCTGTTGAGATAAAAAATACATCAGATGGTGGTTAAAGAGATTAGCTTCGTTTTTAATTTGACATCAAATGCAGAACATTTCACTCAATCAGCATGCCTGAACATCGTAACTTTTCTCGACTTTTAATTCTTTAACAGTCCATCACTTTTGTGATGCTTTCCTGTATTGTTCTCAGGTCATAACAACCTCAAAAGGCCATATTCTTTGAAAAGAAGAAGTAAAAATTAGTACACGTGACAAGCCATGTCAGCTTAGTTAATGATGATCACTAATAGGGACTAACATTGGGCTATATTTGATACAAAGTGAGAATTCTGATATTAAGGGGTGCTAAAACATGGAGTTTGGGCTAATTTTGATAATTTGCTTAAATTTGCAGATTAAAAATATCAGTTTTCTCAACTATTAATTAGGTTAGGGTCCCTTATGTATAATACTAAAATAATTCATCAATGTTCCAAGATAGGATATCAAACTACTGTAGTCACCTAAAACCAAGTCGACTGTCGAGAACTTCAGAAGGTGGTGGAGAGAACGGGTTTGGCTGATTTGAAATGGTATGGTAATTCTTATACTTGGACCAATAAGCAATCGGGGGATTGTTTTTGCTGAAAAAATTGGACTGATGTATGGTTATGACAAGTGGATAGAGATCTACCCAACAAGTAGCGCTTTGTTTGATGATTCAACTATGTCTGATCACAGTCCAATGGTAGTGGAACTGCTAACAGGCGATAGGAAGAGGAAGACCCCATTTAGGATCTTCAGTCACTTGATGGACAATCCTGACTTCAGAAACATACGTATCGAGGAGATGCAGGGGGCCATACTTGGATCAAAAGGATATCAGATGACCGTGAGACTCAGAGCCTTGCAAAACCGACTGAGATTGCTTAGCAGGAAAACAGTCCAACTAGACTTGAAAGCTCAAACTGATGCTTTGGAGGAGCTAAAGCAATGTCAGAAGAGAATATTGGATAGACTATTGAGTTCTGAATGACAGCTAGCTGATGTGTTTACAAAAGGACTCAATAGTCGGACCTTTCATACTTTGATTTGCAAGTTGGGCATGTGTAATATCTTTGCACCAACTTGAGGGGGAGTGTTGACAAATTTGGAATGTGTATAATTAGGATTCTTCCGTTATTATTCTTCCTTAATTAGGATAACTTTTCCTATATATTCATGTGTATATGCCTTGTAAATTATTATTAGAGAATGGAAAAATTCTTCACTTAGACGCGTGCCCTTCGTTTGTATGTGTCTTGCTTAAACGCGTGTACTTCGTTCGTCGGCGTCTTGCTTAGACGCATGTGCTTCGTCTGCATCTTACGTAGACATGTTTGATCCGTCTGAGACTTGATTTTTTTTAAGCAATAGTTTCCTAACACATTTATCTGTCTCTTCAAAATAATTTATAGCTTTTGGTATTGTTTTGAATGCTTAAGACGATGGCGACCCCGCTATTGCTTAAGACGATAGTGACTTTAAAGGTTGGAGGCTGACAAACATCCTTCGATATTTTAGCTATATCCCCTTCGTCCAACCTCCAAATGACTTGATTCTTGAACCAATAGGTTCCTAACACATTATTTTATCTCTCCATAACATTGGTAGCATTCTGTATTGATTTGAAAAAGGTTAATTGAATCAAAGTAAGGGTATGAGTTGAAGAGATGAGTTTGCTTCGTCTTATGACTCCGAATGTTAGGTTCCGAAAGCGGGATCCAACAGGTTGATTTGTAAAACTCTTCCTCCACCTTTTTCCATAGTAACCTTTGACAAATAACTCCACCACGTTTTCCCTTACTCCTTTCAATATGTTGGTTTCAAATGTCACAAAAGATAAGAAGAGTTTCTTTTGACCAACGAGTCCTTCCTATATCATTCCCCTCTTGACTTCCTCCTTTATTCCCTTTTTAGGACGATGTCATCTAATCATATAAGGTGAAAAAGATTATATGTTAGTTAATCAAGTTGCAATTGGTTTCACTACTTAATTAGTTTTATTAACTTGAATTAGACTGTTCCAACAAAAGAACTATTAAATAATTACAATATATATATATATATAATTATATAATTATAAATATTAAATAATCAAGTTTTAATGTATGATTACGAAACCATCTTAAGAAGATTTGGAGAAGAATAAAAAATCTAGAGAAAACCTTCTTAAACATGAAAATAAAAAAGAGAGAAAAGAGAGAGCTAGGGATAAAACAAAATGGTTGCAAGTTAGGTTTCGATGGAATGATAGGAGAGAATTCTAAATTAATAAAGTCATTATAAAAAATAATGATACTTTTCTGTTCACCAAATTTGACAGGTTTAAGATAGCATTTTAGAAACATGAGAGAATATTAGTGCAAATGTTTCCTTTTAGAATTGCATATTTAATGTGAATAAAAAATTATTAAATATTTTCTTTTAAATTACTGTTTGTTTATATATAATAATTTAAGAAAATAATATACATTTTGGTAACAAAAGAACTATTAAATAATTAAATAATATTTAAAAAGATAAATATTAAATTGTAAATATTAAATAATCAAGTTTTAATGCATGATTACGAAATCATCTTAACAAAGTTTGGAGAAAAATAAACTATTTGCAAAATGAATCTTAATTTTGTAAAATTCCATTAATAAGGTATGCCAACAAAAATTAAGGATAACTAATATACACTGATCACTTCGCTCATTCCTTAAAGTTTGGGAGCATATATCGTGAGTTTCTTTATAATCCATTATTTGGCACAAGACAAGCTCACGCCATGAATCTCTTTTGATAACATATCTACTTAGGTTACCTCTTGATACAAATTTTCTCCTTAACACATTCTTGTTATAGAATATTTACCATGCTTATGAACAGATCACTAAAATTTGATATATACGATACTTATTTAAGACTTTTATTCATCATAAATATTACGTAAAGACAAATCTTTCAATAACAAGTAATAGAAATATACAACTTTGTTTTATATCTTTCTTGAAAACTAAATTTAGCAAAGTGATTATATAATAGTTTAAGAAAATACTACTTCATTTTGATAACAAAAGAACTATTAAATAGTTAAATAATATTAGAAAATAATAAATATAAAAAACATAAAATTTTATAGCGTTTTAGAAACATTAATTTGTAACATTTTTGTAATAATGGTACAAAAATGTAATAATGGTATAACATTTCTATAGCATTTCATAAAAATAAATTTATAGAGAAGGTTATGATTATAGATATTATAAAACTATTAAAACTCAACACATAAGCACTTTTTTCTTCTTTGCTTTTTATTTCTTCTTTCGATCTCCTGTAACCATTATTAAAATCGCAATTCTTCAGCTTAATCCGTTCATCATCATTCATTCTATGTCTACAACATACCAAATAACATAAGTCACACAAGCTAATGAAAACTATTGCCAAGGAACAACTAACGATGATGAATGAGAACTGTTCAGGGAAGAACAATCTTTACAACCTGTAAAGACTCTACATGATTAACCCCCTGTATGGTTGATGTCCCCGGGGACGGAGACAAATGGCAGGACAAAATAATTCTGTCTCCGATGATGTTTGGTTGCTGTTTCCAATTTTTTATCCACCGTCTCCAGATGACAGGGACAAAAATTTTTGTTCTTCTAAAAAATGAGGGACAAAATTTTTTGTCTCCGTCTCGGAGACAAAACACATAAGCAACTTCTAGAAATATCCCTCCTCCCACAAAAGCAAATGTTTTATTATTATTATTATTATTATTATTATTATTATTATTGTTATTATTATTATTATTATTATTATTAATTTTGTATTTATTATTATTATTATTATTTATAAAATTTGTACTTATTATTATAATATTTTTATTTTTATTTTTATTTTTATTATACAAAATTAATT
>JANZLX010000213.1:21195190-21209872 GCA_025531955.1 Erythroxylum orinocense | reverse complement strand
GCAGCGTTGTCCACATCATCATTGCCCACAGCCCCCTCTCTTTTTCGTCTTGCCATATCCTAGGTTTGTTGACAGTATTAATCCTAATAGAAGCTATGATTGAAGAAATGAAGGCCCTGGCAAAAAAATGAGACTTGAGAACTTGTCATTGCTCCAGAAGGAACACGGACGGTTGGTTGCAAATGGGTATTCACAGTGAAGCTCAGATGGATCCATTGAGAGGTACAAGGCGAGATTGGTGGCTAAAGGCTTTGCTCAAACATATGGAGTAGACTATTAAGAAACCTTTTCTCCTGTTGCTAAGATGAATACAATCAAAATTTTACTCTCGTGTGCAGCTAACTTGGATTGGGACTTACAACAATTCGTTGTTAAAAATGCATTTCTTCATGGGGATCTGGGGTAGGAGGTGTATATGGAGATGCCTACAAGGTTTGAAGATGAGAAGACACGAGGGAAAGTTTGCAGGTTAAAAAAGGCCTTGTATTGGCTGAAACAATCACCACGAGCATGGTTTGAAAAGTTCAATCGAGCTATGATCTCCTTTGGTTATGAACAGAGTAATGCAGATCATACCTTATTTATCAAGCACTCCCAAGATAAGATCACGCTTCTTATTGTCTATGTTGATGACATTATTGTAACTGGAAGTGATATAAAAGAGATGGCTAGGCTGAAGAAACTGCTTGCTCAAGAATTTGAAATTAAGGACCTAGGAAAATTGCAATATTTCTTGAGAGTTGAAGTCGCTAGATCAAAAAGAGGAATCTTTATCTCCCAGAGAAAATATGTCCTAGACTTGTGAGAAGAAACTGGTATGATGGGTTGTAAACCAGCTGAATCTCCTATCGAAAGCAATCACAAATTGCAAGCAGGAACGAGTACATTAGTGGACATGAGAAGATATCAGAGGTTAGTTGGGAGACTCATTTATCTTTCTCACACTAGGCCAGACATAGCATTTGCAGTTAGTTTGGTAAGTCAGTACATGCATGATCCACGAGAACCACACTTACAAGTTGTATTTCGCATTTTGCGCTATCTAAAGTTTGCTCCAGGAAAAGGCCTTATTTTCACTAACAATGGTCATCTTAAGATAGAAGCAATTACAGATGCTGATTGGGCTAGATCTCCAGATGATAGGAGGTCAACCACTGGTTATTGTACGCTCATAGGAGGAAATCTAGTCACTTGGAGAAGCATAAAACATAATATAGTTGCTAGATCCAGTGCAGAAGTTGGATGTAGAGCTATGGCTCAAGGTGTGTGTGAACTATTGTGGGTAAAGAAGCTAATGAAAGAATTACAACTGACGGTTGAATGAAGTTCATCTCTCTATTGTGATAACAAAGTTGCCATTAGTATAGCTCACAATCTTGTTCAGCATGATAGAACAAAACACATAGAAATTGACCGACACTTCGTGAAGAAGAAATTTGTGAATGGCTCTCTGCAATTATTCCATGTGGGATCAAATGAACAACTGGCATATGTCTTCACCAAAGGACTCTACAACAAACAGTTTCATAACCTCGTTTGCAGGTTGGGCATGTGCGATATCTATGCACCAACTTGAGGGGTAGTGTTGACTAGAGATTATTATTGTTGACAGATATGGAATGAATACAGATATGGAATGTATATAATTAGGATTCTACCGTTATTATTCTTCCTTAATTAGTTCTTCCTTGATTAGGATAGCTTTTCCTATATATTCATGTGTATATGTCTTGTAAATCAACATATTTAGATAATGAAATTCTTCAGGCGGAAATCTCAAATGCTCTGGATGAAGGAGGGTGAGAGATGTACTAAGTATTTTATGAGCTCAATTTCGGTTAGGAGGAATAAGAATTATATCTGAATGCTGGAAGATGACACGGGGCGGATCCATGAGGACATCGAAAGTAAGAAGAGGTTTGCCTTAGAGTACTTTACTCGGCAATTTGGGACTGTAATGCCAGTAAGAGATATACCCGCAGAGGTTCTAGCAGGGCTTAAATAACTTGATGAAGACGACAAGGTGGCGTTGGTAAGAGAAATAACAAGGGAAGAAATCAAGAATGCTATTTTTTCAATGACCCCGACAAAGTCGCAGGACTAGATGGTTATAATGGGAGATTCTTAAAAAAACAACTGGGATATTGTAGGAGAAGTGGTAGTAGCAGTGGGCAAGTTCTATAAGAGAGAGACAATCTTCAAGGAATGGAATAAAATGTTTATCTGCCTTATTCCCAAACAAAGCTATGCAAGGAAGATGGAATAATTCAGGCCCTTAGCTTGCTGTAATTTTCTATATAAAACCATCACGAAGATCCTAGCAAATAGATTGAGAGGGAGCTTGGGGTAGTTAATTAGCCTAGAACAAAATGCTTTTATCAAGAGGAGATCAGTGGGAACAAATATCCTGCTATGTTAGGAATTGTTAGAGGGCTATTACTCTAAGAGGAGAATGAGGAATTACACCATAAAGATGGACCTTGCAAAGGCCTATGACTCAAATCAACTAGACCTTTCTTTTTACTATATTCAAGGCAGTCGGCTATCTTACTCTGTTTAGAAAATGGGTTGAGGAATGTGTAACCACTGCTTCTATGGCAATCTTGGTGGATGGAAAACCTACAAACCTGATCAAAGCAAGGAGGGACTTGAGGCAAGGGGATTCATTATCTCCTTACTTGTTTGTCCTATGCATGAAGGTTTTGTCAACTCTCCTTGTGAATACCATACGGCGACACTCAGAATTCCAGTTCCATAGCAGATGCAAAGGTATAAAGCTCACACACCTAGCTTTTGCAGATGACCTTCTATTGTTTTGCAAGGCTAAGAAAAACTCAATTGATATAATCATGCAAGCAATGAAGGAGTTCCAAAAGATTTCAGGTTTAAGAAGCAACCCTTAGAAGAGCTGTTTCTACTTATCTTGCAACTCAAGTAGAGAGGTAGCTTTTACATCTATCAAGATGGGCTTAACACAAAGGCGACTACCCTTCAAATACTTGGGGGTAGCAATTTTTCAAAGAAGAATTAGTGCTGTGGATTGTAATCCTCTGTTGGACTTAATTCATGGCGGAATCAACCAATGGAGCAATCGATTCCTTAGCTATGGAGGCAGGCTATAGCTAATTCAGACAATATTGATCAATCTTACCGCTTATTGGATCAACCCTTTATCCATCCTCAAATGTGGAATGACTCAAACCAAGGTAGCAAAGTGAAGATCAGTTGGGACAAAATTTGCAGACCTAAGCAATAGGGGGGATTGGGCTTCCATTATGCAATGATGAAACATAGGGTGAGTAGGGGGCAGAATTTGTGGTGGTTGTGGTACAAAAAGGAGGATTTATGGGTGAAATGGATACCCAATGTAAACACAAGAGTATCTGGATTCTATAGTCAAGGCAGGATATGTCAAGGACTCTCAAAGAAATTCTAGAGACCAGACAATGGATGTAGAATCAGGTATTCCACAGGATTGGGAATGAAGCACGTCTTTTTGGTATTATAATTGGCACTGTAAAGGTCCCCTATCTAAGGTGGAGGAGGTACAAGCCTTGAAATTGGTGGTGAATCCAACCACTAAAGTAAGTATGCTCATTTGAAATAATCAATGGATATGGCCCTTCCACAATAGTAGAAGTGCTAGCCTCATCATGGAAGAGTTGCCTCGATGTCAGGCAGGAGAGCAGGATGAAATTCAGTGGCTAGCAGATAACTCAAGGAAGTTTAACACAAAAGCCTGCAAAACAATGTTACAGGCTACACAAAGCACAAGGTAGGAGTGGGCAGCCTTAGTATGGGATAGTGATCTTAAGCTAGCTCACTCATTCATCTTATGGATGGGAATCAATGGAGGGTTGCTTACAAGAGATAAGATCAGGTTCTTCATTAGCAATTTGAATTGTAAGTTATGTAATGCTGAACTAGAAAGTTTGGAACACCTCATGATTCTATGTAGGTATACCAGACAAGTTTGGGGTCTGATACTGATTATACTTAACGTGGCCTGACCTATGGATTCTTGGAGTGAAACTATTGCTTGGCTGGGGAAACTTAAGAGTGTATAATGCGACTGATTTCAAAGCTATCAATTTAAGTTGGGCAGCCTTGGTGTACTACATATGGAAAGAGCACAATTACAAAGTATTCAAACAAGAAAGTAGAAGCAATGAAATGTTTTTGAGGTCATTTTCCTACATTGCAGATTGGTCATGTTAGCTAGAGGAATAGCTGCAAATCTGACAAGTAGCACGAAGAGCAGATGGGGATTGGAGCAATACTTGTCTAAGTGGTCTCGTAAGTTTCCCTCGATCTCAAGATGTAGACGATTACTAGGAACCACAAATCTTTGTAATCTTGATACTTTGGATTATACTAGTTTTTTGTCTTCTAGATTGTATATATATTTTTATAATGAAATCTATTAATTTTCAAAAAAAGAAAAACTACTGTAATAATATTTCCTATATAGGGATAACGTACTAACAACAAATCTCTACAATTTGCTTGCTCTTACTGAAATTCAGTTAAATCCTACCACCTCTCTCCTCTATTTGTACTTAATACATGAACCTAACCCTTAATCCAGTCTACATTTGTTAAGAGGTTTGATATTTGTATGTTATGTAACTTTTATAGGAAAATTTTCCCTTCCATGTACTTAGGTATCCTATTGATGCAAAATAACTTAAAGTATGTAAAAGAAATAAAAGAGCAAAGATTAGTCAACCGCAAGCTTTAATTTGGTGGGATGAGGATTGAAAATTAAGTTGACAACAGAAGATAAGAGCTGAAATTTAGATTATGTTAGGATTCCTTATTAGTTTGGAAGTAGTCGTAAGTTAAATATGTTATTTTATTTTACGTATGTTATTCTAGATATATAGGACTTAATATAATTTTTATTAGAATATGATTAAATTTGTTAAGAACCCTTTCCTTTCAGAGTAAGGGTTCAAAAAACATCTATATAAATATATTTATATTCAGCTCTTCAATGACAAGCAATCTGAAATTTTTCTACAAACTTTGAGTTTTCAACTAGAAGGTGTGATGCTTTCTTCTAAGAGTGATTCTTGGACCTTAAGAGTAATTCCTAATTTTCTACTCTCCATTGTTTGTGTTCTTCAAAAAATTCCAGCCATCTTAAACCTAAACTACAACTATATTAAACTCTGAAATTCTGAGCCCAAATTTCTAGTAATCAAATCCTAAAAACCCAACCATACCAGTATTCCTAGCCAAAATCTAACCCTGAAGTTTGATATTCCAGCAGTCTAATATCAGCCCTTTGTCCTAATTTTGTAATTTTAGCTATGGTAGATATTAGGTTGCTAGACTATCAGGTTTGATGGTTGAATTTTGACTAGGAATGTAGAATTTTTAGATTTTGTATGGCTAGAATTTTAAGGTTTGGTTGCTAGAAGTTTAGGTTTAGGATTTGATGGTTTAATATGGCTGGCATATGGGTTTGAGATGGTTAGAATGTAGGTTTGAGAGGGCTGGAATTTAGGTTAGGGTTGATGGAATTTAGAGAAGAACACTCTTAGAAGAAAGCATCACACCTTCTAGTTGAAAACTCAAAGTTATAGAAAAATTTCAGATTGCATGTTGTTGATGAAAGACTAAGTACATATATATAGTATTCTTAGAATCCTTATTCTAGTAGGAAAAGGATTTCTAATTTAAATCCTAATATAATAGAAATTCTATAAGTCCTATTCAACTAGGATAATATATCTAAAATAGTATCTAATAAGGAATCCTATATCTGAATTTCAGCGCATATCTTCAATTTCAATTCAATTCCCAATCTTCATCTCACCAAATTAAGCTTGTGATTGATCAATCTTTCCTCTTTTATTTCTCTTATAGACTTTAAGTTCTTTTGCATCGCATCCCCTATATTGGGGTAATAGTATTAGCTTGTGTTGCCCTACTATTATAAAAATATGGGGTAAGACCTAGTAAACAAGTCATTATATTGTCTATTTTTCATGTTTACAACATGCCAACACTTGGTTATTTAATGTTTCTGCGATTAACACATGGTTCTGATTAATTTTATCAACAATTACCATGGTGTTTCTTCCTGTGGGAAAAAGATGATTCTGCTATCTTTGTTACATAATACGCTATCATTCTACATGATTCATTTCAAATCTTAGGTTTTCATTTGTTTGGTTTCTGGTCCATTAAGAAGGTTTTTGCTTAAAGTCTGAAAAGTAGATAATGGGGTCTTTGTGCTTTGCTTGATAATTCTCTACTCTAATCTGTTTATGTTAACTAGTTTCAAGTTTATCATTCACTTTTCTTGGTGAATTATTTTAATTTAAGTTTATTCATTTCTAAAAACCTTTTAGTGGTAATGAAATATTTCCTCATCTAGGAATTAACAAATGTGATCACAACATCCATTGTACTTCATTTATTGTCTCAAACAGGTAACTAAAGTTGGACGAGATGCTGTCCTGTATGTTGAGTCTCTTATTGAATCTATCATGGGAGGATTGGAGGGTTTGATCAATATTCTTGACTCAGAAGGAGGATTTGGTGCATTGGAATCTCAGGTTGCATTTTTAATTCATGCTGTGTTAATAAGGAATTCTTAAAATGATATTAGTTCACTCGAACTAAATTTTTTAAGAATGTTCAGCTTTTTCCAGAGCAGGCTGCTTTGTATCTGAATAATATATCTAGAGTTACAATTCCTTCAGCAAAATCTCCCAAGGGAACAATTGGTTTTCCTTTACCTGGGCATGAAAGCTATCCTGAAAACAATAGTTCTATCAAAATGTAAGTTTTGTGACTTTTTTTTCTGTTGGGAATCATGGGTACAGTTGGGGTTTTGACCAAATTTTGGTGGCAGGTTGGAGGCTGCAATGCAAAGGTTGACCAATTTGTGTTCAGTTTTGAATGATATGGAGCCTATATGTGTGCTAAACCACGTCTTTGTGTTAAGAGAGGTAACACATGCCAACTTCTCTTCCATTTTAGTTGGTTAGTTACATGATAGGAAATTTCTTGAGGTGCGCCTGATTTCCATAAATAAGGAGCTATTTTTCTATTTGAAATTAGACAATATCAGGCAACTTGGAGTTACTTTTCTAACAGCTTTAGTCTTAGCAGTACATGAGAGATTGCATCCTAGGGAATCTGAGAAGGAGACTGCTAACAGTATTGAAGACCGACAATGATCTTCAACGGCCTTCTGTATTGGAGTCAATCATCCAAAGGCACATGAGTATAGTTCATCTGGCTGAGCAGCATGTCAGCATGGATCTAACCCATGGTATTCGAGAAGTTCTACTTTCAGAGGCTTTCTCAGGGCCAATTTCTTCTCTCCATCTGTTTGATAAACCAGAAGAGCAACTCTCTGGATCAGCTAATGACATTATATGCAACTGGTACATAGAAAACATTGTGAAGGATATGTCAGGTGCTGGAATCATGTTTACACCAATGCACCAATGCTTCAAGAGCACAAGGCCTGTAGGTGGATATTTTGCGGAGTCAGTTACTGACCTCAGAGAACTGCAGGCCTTTGTTCGTGTTTTTGGTGGATATGGAGTTGACAGGCTAGACAGGATGATGAAAGAACACATGGCTGCACTCCTTAATTGCATTGATACATCATTACGGTCAAATCGTGAAGTCTTAGAGGCAATTGCTGGCAGTATGCATTCTGGTGACCAGATAGAAAGAGAAGCATGTTCAAAACAAATTGTGGACTTGGACACCGTCATTGGATTTTGTATTGAGGCAGGACAGGCACTTGCATTCGATCATCTTCTTGCAGAAGCTGCTGGGATTGTTCTTGATGAAGACGCACCATTGATTCATTCGCTACTTGCTGGGGTTGTAAAGCATATTCCAGAAGAAGTACCTGAAAAGAAAGAAATCAGGAGGATAAGATGGGTTGCTAACAGTGTTAATATTGTTAAGGATCATGATTCTGAATGGGTGAGGTCAATCTTCGAAGAGGTTGGGGGCGCAAATGATGGTTCTTGGACCTTATTACCCTACTTGTTTGCCACCTTCATGACATCAAGCATTTGGAACATGACTGGCTTCAACATTGATACAGGTGGCTTCAACAACAATATCCATTGCTTGGCAAGGTTGTTTTGCTGCCTTTGTTTAAATATATATACATACTCATAATGAAATATTTAAGCCTGGTGTCCCTTGTCTGCTTTTTTATTCAGATTTGCACTGATTATCATGTCAAATAAATTGTCTAGATGCTGTTCATCTTTTAATTCCAAAATATGTGTTTCTTAAAGCTTTCTTGATATGAAACTACTTGGTGTAAGGTACTTGGTTTCTGAATCTTGGAACAAATGCATGTCAAATGCAGTTGGAAAGGGTTTGGAATTGCTAGTTAAGAAATGATATTCAAATATTTGACAATCTAATATTGTTGGCAGGTGCATTAGTGCTGTGATTGCAGGAAGTGAACTGGTGAGATTGGAACGTGAACATCATCAGAGACTGTCTCTTTCTAATGGTCATGCTGTTGAGGCTTTAGATCCTGAATTGCATAGCCATGTGAATGCCGAAGCTAGCATAAAGTCTGCAATGCAGCTTTTTGTTAAATTCGCTGCTGGTATTGTATTGGATTCTTGGGGTGAAGCTAACAGGTAAAATAAGCATTTTATAAATACGTCCTCCGTGCATGCACACATAGAGATAAACACCAAACTTGCTGCTACATATACATGAATTCATCTCTGAGTTATTGTGTTTCCAATCAGCCCACGATATGTATTATGACTATAAAGCTTCCATGATGATTTGAACACAAGCAATTGATTGTCTAAGCTCAACTTGAAGAAAATTACATTTACACATGTCAAACCATGCATTATCTTTTGTTTTTCATGCATGTTTGGATCTCTGGTTCATAATATACTGATTTCAGAGCCAGTAAATAATTGGTTCATTGATCTTTTCAGAAAGGTTTTGGTAATAATTCATTATGAATTTCCAATTTTTACGATGAAAGTAGCTGTTTAACTATTATACACATTCTATGCAGATCTCATCTTGTACCAAAGCTTATTTTCTTGGACCAACTATGCGAGATCTCTCCATACATTCCTAGAAGCAGCCTTGAAGTCCACGTTCCTTATGCGATTCTCCGCTCAATTTATAGCCAGTATTATTCAAATTCTCCTTCCCTGCCATTGGCAATACTTGGTGCATCTCCTCGCCATTCGCCTGCTGTGTTGGTGGCGCATGCATCTCCTACATTGAGGCAGCTGCGTGGAGACTCGACTCCTCAGCACAGTGTAAATGATTCTGGCTACTTTAAGGGGTCGTCACATATCCAGGAGCATCCTTATGATGCTGACAGTGGAAGTATAAGAAGCTCTGAAAACAAACACCGGAATATCCGCCGTTCTGGGCCTTTGGACTATAGTGCAAGCCGTAAAGTGAAATTTAATGAAGGCTCAACTTCTGGAAGCACGGGTCCCAGTCCACTGCCACGGTTTGCTGTGTCAAGATCTGGTCCTATATCATACAAGTAAAAATTCAGAAACTTGTAGCAGTATGATGCCAAGTCATAACCAACTTATTGATTTAATATCAGTATTTCCAAGGAATGAGACAGCGCATAGATTATATTTTGGTTTTTACAAATCTTGATTTGTATTTAGCAATCGAGGTCTTTCATCGCATTTCCTTCCATTATTTCGTTTCCTTGACGACTAATAGTTGAATTCGTGTTATCTGAATCAATCTAAACGTGTTGAAAGGATTCTAATCAGAATGTGGTAAAATGCAATTAAAATCTTGTGTGATTATATGGTTTTGAAGAATTTATAAGTGATCTTTGTTATAGACAAGGATTATGCGGAGAGAAATGGAGACCATAAAGAAGATAAAGGAAAGGACATTGGATAGGAGAAATTCATTCAAGTAAATAATCAAATACGCACTGTTTTGCAACAATTGTAGGAACGTTATAATTTCCATGTTCATGCGTCATATTTTAAGAGGCAGATATAGTATTCACGACCATTTTTCTCGATAACAGTTGGCATCAAAGAAGTTGAAACTTGGCATATAACCATGGCAGAAGGCACTAGGGGCTTGGAGTTGAGGTAAATAGAGGAAGATATGAAGAAATTACTTGAGACTCAGATGTGAAGCAAGAGATTACTGATGGAAAGTCAAAATAGGATGGATTAGTAAGAGAGAGATTAATGACTTGGAAGTCCATGCTCCATCAGTTAATGTAAAAGATAGGAAAAGAGAATACGGGGACAACTTGCAAGATAGCCTCCATGCATTTAGGACAAATTAAAGAGAGGTACCAATTGACTCCAAGAAACAAGAATAGGTCGAAGATCATATGATAGGCAAAGCTTGTGGTGTCTTTCAATCAAAGGTTTGATGAGAAAAATTTTAAGGATAGAATATTGTGCCCAATTTGACAAATACAGGAATAAGCATGCGCTCCCAAAAAACTATTTGATAGGATTATTCCTAAAGTGGCTGAAACCTGAGTTGGAGTTGACTATCAAATTAATGGATCCTTAAACTTTACAATGAGCATATGTGCTGATTAGGAAGTTAAAGAGGTTATTATAACTATTAGTGTATCATTTTATTATGTAAGGGACTTCTAGGAAGAGGAAGTATGGTGATGAGCAAGGCATTAGTTCAAATGACTTCCACAACCAAGACCAATGTTGAGGTTGGAATATTACCCATCTCTGACAATCAAGGGAGTACTTGTAAGAATCAATACCTTAAAAATAGTAAAGGGCAAAAGGCTATAAGTAGTTAGGAATTTGTTGAAAAGTTGGCAAGGGGACTGATTTTGGAGCGACGAGTGTTATACGCTAGGGAATAGGGAATAATTGTAAGGAAAACTAGTTCCAACTATGTATGGTGGAGGAGAAACAGATGGGGAATCTAGAAATTGAAGAATAATTCATTGAGGAATAAAGGGAAAACCGAATAATAATGTCTCCTTACAAGCCATGATGGGGTATTTAAAGAACTTAATCATTTACCATAAAAAGAACATATGACTACAGTATCAAGCGAAAAGAGGGAGTAAAGACCATTAACATCAGGCCATCTAGGTACTAAAAGGAAACAAAAGATGCCATTGAGAGGGTTGTTCAGGAAATCATGTACTAAGGATTCTTCAGACAATTTGTGAGCCCATATGCTTCACTGTAGTATTGGTTAAGAAGAAGGACAATACCTAAGTATGTGTGTGGATTATAGGGAATTGAAAAAGCATACTATTTAGAGCAAATTTCCTATACCTTTGATTGAGGAATTTATAGATGAATTACAAAGATCTAGTTGGTATCCTAAGCCGAATCTAAGATCTGCATATCATCAAATTTGGATGAAGGATAAG
The DNA here is from genome assembly GCA_025531955.1 of Erythroxylum orinocense. Taxonomy (NCBI): domain Eukaryota; kingdom Viridiplantae; phylum Streptophyta; class Magnoliopsida; order Malpighiales; family Erythroxylaceae; genus Erythroxylum; species Erythroxylum orinocense. The sequence continues at coordinate 21,198,486 of JANZLX010000213.1, read as the reverse complement.
GATATTCTTAAAACAACTTTTGAAACATACTAGGGTTATTATGAATTCTTAGTAATGTCTTCTGGAATAGCTAAAGCTCCCTTAACTTTCCAAAGCCTTATGAATCAGATCTTTAACCCCTGTCTCAGGAAGTTCCTCTCAAACTTTTTCGATGACATTTTGGTTTGTAGAATCACTTTTTAATAGCATTTCGAGCATTTATATAAAATTTTACAAATACTCCACACTCATTAGCTCTTTATTATAAAGGAAGTAAATGCACCTTTGGAGCAAGAAAAATTGATTATCTACACCATTCCATTTCTACTATAGGAGTATTTATAGACTTTAACACGGTAGCCATAATTCAACAATGGCCAAGACCTTAAACTTTAAAGGTGCTAAGGGGATTCCTAATGTTAACATGTTATTATATAAGGTATATTAAACATTATGACATCTTAGATTAGCCTTGCACTGAGATGTTAAAGAAGAGAGATTGGAAAAATGGGAGTAGAAGGAGAGGCAATATGAGGCATTTGAGCAACTTAAGAATGCTCTAGTGTTAGCTCCAATACTAGCTTTACCTAACTTCTCACAACCTTTTACTGTTAAAACAGATTCTTGTGGGATGGGCATGGGTGTTGTGCTTTAACAGAATAAGCACCATCTGAGCAAACGTTTGGCACCTAAACACATGAGACACTTAAAATATGAAAAAGAATTTGTAGCATTCATCAAGGTTATCAAATAATGGCACCATGACTTGAGTGAGAGGCCATTCAGAGTAAAAATAGATCACTAAAGCTTAAATTACCTATTAGAGCAAAGGATTACAATATCTTCTTTACATTCTTGGTTGTTAAAATTGATAGGATATAATTATGAGGTCATCTATAAGATTGGAAAAAGCATAAAGTAGTTGATGTATTATCTCGTATGTCAAGTAAGAAGTTATTAACAATGATAGTAACTTAGATTCACTACCATCTTACGAAAGACATTAAACAAGGATGGGAGAGGGATGCAAACCACCTAAGAACTCAAAAGAAGCTTAAAACAAAATGAGTATTCTCTAGAATATATGAGTGGAAGGATGGATTGATTAAATGGAAAGGAAGATTAGTAGTAAGTTGTGACAAGTAATTTAAGGAGAAATTAATGTCTATGGCATGATATACCTTAACGAGTCATTCAAGTCTAATTGCCACCATTAAACAAGTGCAAAACTTGTTCCACTGAAATAATTTGTTTAAGGATGTGATAAATTATGTTAAGAAGTGTTTGATTTGTTAAAGAAATAAGTATGATAATATGACTTACCCAGGGTTACTTTAACCTTTTTCTATACTAGAGGGATTCTAAAGAGAGATTAGTATTAACTTTATTAAAGGATTGCCCCCTTATCTAGAGCCAAATTTGTCATTTTTTGATAATGGACATGCTCAACAAATATTGTCATTTCATGGAAATCAAACTTCCCTACATAGCTTAGGAAATAACTCAAATGTTTATTGATCAGATCTTCAAGCTGCATAAAATGTTAAAGGTAATTGTGAGTGAAAAAGACTCACTCTTCTTAAGCACCTTTTGGCATGAAGGATTTAAGCTGCAACGAGTGATATTAATATTTTTTTACATCATATCACCCTCAAATTAATGAGAAAATTAAGGTTGTGCATAAGATCTTGGAGATTTACCTTTGGTGTTTCTATGGAGATTCCCTTAACAAACAGTCCAGGTGGATATTCTTGGCTACATGGTGGTATAAGATAACCTACCATTCAACCATCAACTTTAATCTCTTTGAAATTCTCTGTGGACACCCTCCTCTTATATATATATATATCATACTTGGTAGAGACTCACAAAATACCCTAGTAGATAAAGTAATGAAAGATTAAGAGATAGTTTTTTATATTGCTAAATTTCACTTAAACAGGGATCAACAACAAATGAAGTAACATATAGATAAAAAAGAGGTTAGATAGGGAATTCAAGGTGGGACAATAGGTGTTTTTGAAACGTGAGTCTTATAAGCAACATTCTTTGCAAAAATGAGTGTGTAAGAAAATATATCCTCTATTGTGATCCATATTAGATTTCTGAAAAAATTAGTACGGTTTCCAACAAAATTTAGGTACTATAAGAATCGCTGGTTCATCTTACATTTCATGTCTCGCAACTCAAGGATTGTCTATTTGACAAGATACCAATGTTTACCCAACTACCCTTATCATTCACCATTGTAGGCAAAACACAGGTGGCCATTATGGCTCGAAGAATGAATAAATGTCAAAATAGAGCATTAATATAAGTGTTGGTGCAGTGGTTCGGAGAAACATTTGAAATTGCAATACTTATAATACGTTTTGGACATTTTAGTAATCTAATTGAAATTAAAATATAATTTCAATTAAGCATTAATTAAAATTACAATAAATTCTAATTAAATATCAATTATGCCTAATAGTATCCAATATCTCATAATGATCCTTGTTTATTAAATATCTCATATTTAATTATATTTTTTATTTTTTAAGAAAAAGATGAATTAAATTAGGCTATAAAAGGCAAAAAAATTATACAAATACATATTAACTTATAAATTACAAAGAGAATGTGAGAGAAAAACATGTGACCATATGCTTGCTTTAGTATTACATTATACTACACTTAATGAAATAGTGTCTTACACATTTTATTTGGTGATGAGATACTGCATGTCTTGAAATTTATGCTTGTGAATTTTTATATGATTTTTAATGTACTGCATTATTAGATTTTAGAATTGCCCCTTGAAGAGACACTTTTTCTAAAAATGTGATTGTTTCTTTCATCCCAAATAGCTATAACTAGAGAAGGTAATGATAAGTAGATGCACTATTTGCTTGTTCTATTTGGATGCTTGATAGTAGAACACCAACTCTTGAGACTGTTCAAATCATTTAGGGCATCAATAATATTGTTGGATCCCGTTTCTGAAATCCAACTACTTATACAGAACCCTCATACTTATACATGATTCCTTACACCGAAGAAAACAAACTCGAAAGTAGAAATCAAAAGAACGGATTGCTTAGAGAGGACTGCTACAGAAGCTGAATCGGAGCAAACAGAATACTCGGATAACAAATCGAAGACAAACGAACGCGTTGGAAACCCTAATCATTCCAAAATTCGGTAAATTTTTTTTCCTTCCTTTCTTCCCATAAATTTCTATTCTCTTTCTCTTTATTCAAACTCAATCAAATCATAATCAATCCATAAAGATTTTCCTCAATCTAAACTCAATTCGTAGAAGTCCTAACACTTAT
>JANZLX010000213.1:21179297-21190117 GCA_025531955.1 Erythroxylum orinocense | reverse complement strand
AAATCCCTTCATATAATAATCATAACCTACACAATAAAATCCTCAATTTATTCCAACCAAATAAACAAATTATCAAAGTAAAACCTCAAAATAATTTAAACATGCTTAAAAAGGAATCGGGGCCCAACAAATATATCATCTGTGCATCATTATTTTCTAGATTTCAGTAACAAAACTACATTGAAAGAATAAATAGTTTTGTACTTTCCTTAGTCTTTTGACGAAGAATACACAAATTTGTGAAGTTAAAAAACTTTGCTAGTTTATCCACAGTTGGTAGTTTGTTTTTCATTGCACGCCATAGTGTGGTTGAAATTTGAGGTTATTGGTGATTGAACGAAACAATTATAGTCCAAGTAAGTGTTTCCAAATTGTTAAGAAGAACCTTCCTACGTGATTAATTAGTGAAAATACCATTGCAACTGTGCTTCCATATAATTGTGCCATTGTTAGTTTTAATGGTTTCATGAATAATTTCTGATTTCAATGGATTGTGGATTGGTGCTCATCTAATAATCTCCTTCTTTGATAGAGCTTCTACAATTGTAAATCCTTGGTGAATTAGTGGTCTAAGGACTGAAACATCAACTATTTTTCTCCAAAAGACCCCTAGATAGCCAATTATCTTGCCAAAAGTTGGTTTACTCACCATTTCTATTGAGATGAATGAAATCAGGTCAAAATTTTTCCCTTATCTGAAAGATGGCTACCATAGTTGGAGAGACATAGTTTTTCACATTCAAGTCGTACATTTCTTTTTTTATAAAGTAATTGTGAATTCACTTACACCAAAGAGACTGCTTGCCAGTTATAAGTCTTCACAATCTTTTAATGAGCATAGTAGTTTTCATAATTCTGAGAGAAATTATGATGAGACCTCCTTAATCATTAGGAATACACACATCATTTATCTTGACCCTGTTGGGAGTTTCTTTACAACCAGACCATACAAACTTATTGAGGATATTTTCAATGGCTTTGATGAAACAAGAAAGGCAATGTGAACTGCTTAACAGACATTGATGGAGTTCAAAATAAAATCAATATGCTAAGCTCTACTTGCAGTGGAGAGGTTTCTAGGTTGCATATTGTGAATTGTGTGAATGTATTGATGGCTTAGATGGAATGAAATCGATTTAATTTTGAACACAATCTATTAGGTTGTGAAGAGTCATTAGCTCGCGAAATTAGAGATCTGGATTCTTTGGCTAAATTATGAAACTTAATTAGGATTCAGTGTTAGTTTGTCACCCTATAAGTTGTCACATTCATTGATAATTTTAGGTCTTTCAACTAAGTAGCTTTCCTAGTATTTTTCATAAAAACGAGTAGTTAAAGCAACAAGGAAGGCATTAATTAATTAAAAAAATGTATTTGTAAATTTTAAATCAATAACAATTTTGCTGGCCTTCGAGTTATGAATAAAGCTAGTAGCCAATTGAGAACGTGATGTTGTTGAGTAACTGGATCGATACGCATTACAAATGTGTGCCTTTGCGTCAAAAGGCTATAATGACATTCCAACCAAGCTATTTACTAAAAACATAACTTAGTCAAGTAACCGGATCGACATTCATTACCAATGTTTTCTTTCGTGTAAAAACACTATGTCCATGTCCACAAAAGTGTTAAAAATATTTTCTAATAAAACCTATCGAACTTGTAAATAGCTTAACTTTTTATGAAAACATACTTATGATTAGTTACAAAGTTTGGTTGACCAAACAATACTTGTGTTCTTTGTGATTTTATGTTGTTTGTTGTTTTGTTTGCTTGAGGACAAGCAAACATTTAAGTGTGGGGATGTGATAAGTGTAAATTGCATCATATTTTAGGGCATAGTCTGATATGTGTTCGGCCATTAATTTAATCATTTAGTAAGTATTTAGGTTAAAATTGTGTTATTTATTAATTATTTGTGTTTTACGTGTTTTAAGGATTAGTACAAGCTTTTGAGCTTAAATGTTATGTTTTTGAGGTATTTTGATGTGTTTGCTAGTATTTCAGGGTCAATATCGAAGAACGGAGAAGTTTCGAAAGACATTTGGGTCAAAACAACAACCTACGATTGTGACAGAAGCTCCAGGAATGACCCACAGTCATGGCTTACATGCTATGATTATGAAAAAAGGCTCAGATGTGAGCTATGATAGTGGCCTGGTTCGGTTAGACGTGCAGACACTTATGAACTTCACATTTTGAGAGATTTTTTGGATCTTTCATACCTTGAAAGAGCCCTAGGATTACCTAAAACATAAGAGACTATTTAAAGAACAACAAAAGGAGAGAAAAGGAGAGCTTTTTTGTGCAGCCACTTTTGGAAACCTTAAGAGAGAATAGAAAGAGAAAGAGAGGAGGAAGAGGAAGAAGAAGTAGTCTCTACATGCGATAAGTGTAAATTGTATCGTAGTTTAAGGCACAGTTTGATATGTGTTTAGCTGTTGCTGTTAGTTCAATCATTTAGTATGTGTTTAGGTTATATAATTGTGTTAGTTTGTTAATTATTTATGTTTTAAGTGTTTTATGAGTTAGTATAAGTCTTTAAGCTTAAATATTATGTTTTTGAAGTATCTTGATGTGTTTGATAATATTTTAGGGTCAACATTGAAGAACGGAGAAGTTTCAGAGACATTCAGGCCGAAACAACGGCCCATGCCACAATCGTGACAGAAGCATCAGATTTTGCGCACGATCGTGGCCTGCATGATCGTGACATAAGCCCAGGAAATGGCCCACACCGAGCATACGCGTAAACACTTAAGAATGTTAAGTTTCGAGAGATTTTTTGGATCTTTCAGAATTCGGAAAAACTATAGGGCTGTTCAGAACACAAGAGTATATTTAAAGAATAAGAAAAGAGGCAGAAAGGGAGCTTTTGGATAAACTACCTTGAAAAAAACCCAAGAGAGAAATCATCGAGATATAGCGGAAGAGAAGAAGGAAGAGAGAAGAGGGGAAGAAGCTGACTCGACATACTTCCCAGATCAGGAGGTTTCCCAACGTCATTGACTCCCATCATCCATTTAGATTGTATTTCTTATTTAATTTCAGTTTTATTATTGTATATAATTTGATTGAACAGTTGATGATAGGATCTAGAATGTTGAAGATGTTCTAAACTCAACTTCATAATTTTATTCTTGAAGTAATAGAAATCTAATATTTATGTGTTTATTGGATCTGTTGTGGTTTGATTTTGCAATTGCATAATTTGATAATAAACTGAGAGGGTGAATCGAATGAAAAACAATTAAATTGGACTAACGAGAGTTAGGTGATTTAATAAAGACAATAATGAATCAGATCGAGAAATTGTGTAAAGAGAGATCTTTCATAGGTTTCTGATATTTTATTAGAGAACTTCAGAACTAATTAGAGTTTTGGATAGGCTGTAAATTGAGAGATTGCAACCCCCATAATTTGACTAAGGTTTATGATTTAAAGTTAATGGTTATAAATGGAAAAAGAGTAATCAACCTTAAGATAGTCTAGAACCAACAATCCAATAATTTATAATTAGTTAGGTTAGCATTAAGGATAGGTAAAATTCTCTTTATCTCAATTGGTATTTTCTTTCGGTTGATTCTTGGTTGTGTTGCAAATTACTTAGTAATCAGTATTTTCGTGTTTGATTCTTAAATTGATTGATTGAATTAAATTCTCGTATTAGTTTCGTGCAACTTGAATTTATGTTATTATTTTTGACCTTAGATTTTAGGATTAGATTAACTCCTCCCTCGTGGGATTGACACCTTTGGTGGGACACTAACAAACCGTGCGCTTGCGGATTATTGAGGGCTAATAATTAAAACTTATACACAACCAACCTCATGATCAATGTGCTTCCCAGATAAAGAGGTTTCCTGATGCTGCTGCCTTCCCAGATCAAAGTTTCTATTTCTTTTTCGTTTTAGTCTTATTCATGTATAAAGTTGGGATGGATTGTACGATGATAGATGGTAGAATGTTGATGATGTTCTAATTCTTCTTCGAAATTTTATTTTGATTTAATGATAATTTATTCGATTATGTTTATTGGATGAATGTTGTGATTTGATTGCATTCTTGCATAATTCGGTAATAAACATAGAGGGTGAACTTTATGAAAAACAATTAAATCAGATAAACGAGAGTTAGGCGATTTAATAAAAACGTGACAAATCATATTGGTAATTATACGAAGAGAGATTCTCTATGATATTCTGGTAGTTTATTAGAGTGTTTTAGTTCTAGTTAGGGTTTTGGATAATTTGTGAATTGAGAGATTACAAATTTTATAATCCAATTAGGACTTATAAATTAGAGTTTAATGGTTATAACTCGAGAGAGAATAATCAGTCCTAGGGTCATCTAGAATCTTTTTTTTTTGAAGAAAGTAACATATAATCAGCTAAGTTAGCATTAATGATAGATAAAATCTCCTTTCTCATAACTTGGTAAGTTCTTTGGTTGATTTCCATTGTGCATGCTTGTTGCTCAATTGTTAATTCCTTTATATTTAACTTCTGATTTAATTGGTTGAATTCAATTGTCGTATTTACTTCCCGTTGCATTGATTATTTTTAGTTTCATATCTTTTCAGCCTTAGATTCTTAGGATTAGATTAATCTTCCTCCTTGTTGGATCGACACCTCTTATACTACAGTTACGACCTGTGCGCTTGCAGTATTTATGGGCTTATCAAATTTAAAGCTCGAAACAACATGATCAATCGATTACTTCTTTCATAAGGAAAGACATAACATGTGCTAGTTTTGTTTTCATTCTATTAATGTTCAATTTTAATAGAACAATGACTAAGAATAATTTAGGGATAATACATACATATAATATGAATTTTATAATTATAATCTCATTATAATTTCATTTACAATGTACAATTATCCAATGAGCTTTTATTATATACATCTAAACATGTACAAGATAAAAAATATCTTTAAATAACTGTCACTAAATTACAACCGGAGCAATTTGATGTAGGACATAAACCAATTTTAAGGTCTTGCACCTCCCACTACTACTTCTTATATCATTGACTCTACCCTTATCGCCTACTGTGAAGAATTTATTACCAAAACATAACTTTTAGCCCAACTAAAACACAACCTGGACCAAACCAAACGTTGGATGGCTAAATAGGCAAATCATCACAAGCAGGATAAAGAGTTTAAGGGGATTGAATTTTTGTTAAATTTAGGCCTTACCGACAAATCTTGATGCGCCGTCAGCAATTAGAAAAGCAATAAAAGTGACTTATGACCATTTTCGAGTTCTTTGACGGATTAACATGGTTGCGTATGAACTAGATCTTCCAATAATAATAAGGATTCAACTAGTATTTCACATTTTGTTGCTCCATTTATGCAAAGGAAACCCAGAGAACTAGGCGTGCCCATTGCCTTCTTTGATTGATGAAAGAAACCAACCAACCTTAGAACTTACACTACAAACAATGAGTGATCAGATTCGCCTACTCTTAGTGTACTAAGAGGTAACCAATGGAGGAAGTTACATGGGAGAATTTAGATGACTTTCAGAAAGCTTATCCTCAGTTTGACTTAGAGGACAAGGTCACTTCTTAGACGGGTGGTAAATAATAAGGATATGGATCATTGGCAACTGCAAAATATTTAGTAAGGTCCAAACGCATATTGAAGAAGCTAAGTTGGTGCAAAGAACAAGTAAATATTAAGATAATCAAATAAAATAGTGTCCCCTTCAATATTGAAATAGATCTTAAAAGCTACTGTTCTAAATGCAGCCCAGGAAGAGGATCGCACTGCTTGAGTATACCCGAATTTAAGGCCATCTAAAAAAACCTGATGACTAAGAGAAAGTGCATGTGTACCCTAAACAACAATTTAAGGATGGAATAACCGTAGGTTGGATTGAGTGGATGGAAGGCTAATGCAGTTGGTTCTTTCGTAGTCTATGCAATTAATCACCTAAGCCACCTACAACCCTGTCTTGTACCTTTGATTCAATAAGTAGACAATTCTTAATTATGGAGCTCCATTGGAGGGTCCTGTAATACAGTGTGAGTCGTGTGTATGACAGGATTAAGGCTTGCATTGCATGGGAATTTCAATTAGGAAATAAGAAGCTTGTACTTGAATCTGATTCTCAGGGGCTATTCATCTCATCTGCCTGTCGTGGTGGGCAAGTTTTCAACCCAGAATCACCTCTTGTTGATGCTATTCAACAATTCTTGACAAGAGCTTGGTCTGTGCATATAAATCATATATAGCGTGAAGCATACTCCTATCCCCATTGGCTCGCCAATCTGGCATTTTCCCATGAGTTAGGACCCAATAACCACCTATTTGAAGATATTACAGCATTGCAGTACCTTGTTCTAGTATTGTACCTTTGTTTCTTGTAAAATTGTTTATTACAAAATTAAAAGAGGAGTGCAGGAATTTGGCGACATGTTTACGTTTAATCAACTATGAATAAAATAGACACACACTTTCTACATAAAACATATTTGTTTGTGAATAAAAGAAAGGATACCAGGAACTTGGTAAGCTATGTGCACTTAATCAAATATAATTTAGAAGAGGCACAAATATTAGTTTGCGTGTACTATGTTTTACCTACAGAACCCATGGAAGGAAGTAGAGTCAAGATAGAGCTGGTAAGTAGCGAACTCAGCGGAGGTGATGCCTACAGAAATGAAAATGGAAAAAGCAAGTTCAGAATCCTTCAGCAATTAATGTCAACGGAAGTAAACAAGCATGCAGGACTTGGAACTAAACCTTAGAGTTTCCTTTGTCCCACGACGAACTTTGCATCTGATTGTCGGAAGACCAAGGCGCTGGTGAGCTTCATACCGATGACAACCAGAAAATCCTTTGATAAAGATCAAACCAAGTATATGCTTGTCAACTTTGAAAATGCACGAGGATGGATAGCAAATTAATACTTCAAATATCAGAACATAAACAAGTCGCGTACCGTAGTAGTCTCCGTCAACCTCCAGCACATCAATCTGTGCAGCCACAATTGATGCTTGTTAGAAAAATCAATTTATCACATGGATTGTCTCCGCAAAAGGAAGCAAGTTTGTTGGTCCAAACAAGATTATTTAGAATTTTTGTTCACTATAACTCTTTAATATGGTATGGAAACTGAGTACAGTTAATATTCCGCACTTCAACACTACACAACGATTTATTCCCTATCATTTTATTTGGAACTTATTGCAGCAAGTTTGGAGTTTGCCATCTATAGAATAGCTTTTCCTCTCATGTAAACTCATCTACTTCCCTCAGATTTAGGCATGAGTTCCTTGACTTGGAGAAATTCATAAAACTCTTTTAAGAAGAACAAAAGGGATTAATGGGATTAAAGAGTAGTTACAGGGACTTGGAGACCAATTTCTTTGATACTGTCCATCAGTTCCTTAACTTTATTTGGATCATTAGCTCTGGTTCGCATAAGAGGTCTCCTTATTTTGCCAAGTGGAATCTCCGTAATCACTGGCCCTCCTCTCTCTGTACTAAGCTTCTTGTCTCCATTACTACCAGGGACAGCCCCTAAGACAAATCAATCAATCACCCACTTCCATAAGAAAAAGGATCAAAACATTCCCTCTTACTAAGAGACAGATAGAGATGAAGTACCGGTAGAGGAAGAGGCCGAGATAGACAAGCTCCTAAAGTTTATAGTTGCCAGTCGCATCGCCAAATTCGCCATTGTTACAGCTCCTCTCTTTGTTACTCCAGACAATTGATAAGTAACTTATCGGCCACATGATATATATGATCAAAATATCCCAACTTTATCACAGCCGTTAATCTTTTTAGACCTGAAAAGGCCATATATGGTGGCCCAGGATACAAAAATGCTTCGTATCTCATTTTCTCCTCTCCTTGTAGGAATCAATGGCTCCGATTGCGTCGATTAACGTTATTCCGTATGTACACATTCTTCATCTCAGTCTATATATTCGTATTATCCTTCGAAGCAAAGCTTACGTGGGCATTTCTAACATTCCATTCTTTGTTCTGAAATTTGGAAAACATACAGAAGGGGAAAGACTCAATTTTTCCATTAATAATGGTCTATATGCTGAAGGGGGGAGACATTGAGAATTTTTCTATTAGTATTGGTATGTAACAAGACTTGCCTTAATCTCTTTTATGTTTGCAATAAAGATAGATGAGCTTATCAAAAATATTTAAGGAGATGTACTTTACTGTACATTATTTGCTGACAATATTGTCTTACTAGATGAGACAGGAAAGGGGGGTCAATGTCAAGTTAAAATGTTGGAGGAAAACGTTAGAGTCAAAAGATTTTAAAATAAGCAGGGCTAAGATTAAATACTTAGAATGTAACTTTTCGGGACATCAGGTGATTAATGATGTAAACGTAAAAATTGGATTCAAAGTTATACTACGAAAATAATATTTTAAGTACTTAGGGTCTATCATCTAGAGTAATAGAGAAATCAATGACGATATAATATATCGTATTAGATTAGGGTGGTTCAAATGGTGAAGTACAGAAGGGGTTTTATGTGACTAAAAGATCTCACTTAGGCTTAAAGGTAAATTCTATTGAATGACGATTCGGCCAACTGCGTTATAAGGGGTGGAGTGTTTGCCTACCAAATGCAAACATAACAATAAACTTTTGATAATGGAGATAAGGACGTTTTGGTGGATGTGTGACATTACCAGAAGAGATAAGGTCAAAAATTATATGGTGAGAGACAAATTACAGGTGGCTAATGTTAATGATAAGTTGCGAGAGGCAAGGTTTAGGTGGTTCGAACATGTGAGAAGGAGACACCTTGATGATCTAGTGAGACATATGAGCAAGGTTTTGAAACCCAAATCGGACGTCGAACCAGAGACTTTATTGATCACCGGTTCAATCAGTTCAATTACAGGTTGAATCGGTGTGACATCATAATTATGTAATAATTATATTTAATTATATATAATATTAGTAATATTAAAAAATAGAAAAAACCAAATAATATAAATAAATATAAATAAAAATTTCAATAATCAATCATATAATTATTCTCAAATAATAACTAAAATATCATCACTAGATGTCAAATTAATTGCATCAACCAATGCAAAATCAAAAAATCCACCAAAAAGTGTCTAAATATTTAATATCATAACCAAATCTGAGTCTAACACATTCATTAAAACAAGACAACAAAATCAACAATTATCCCAAATAATAACACATGATCGAGTCCAAATGAAATTAACATCAAACAAATCAAACAATCCATCATCAAGTATTTTAATAAAGTCACATTAAAAATCATAATCTTTATCAATGAGGTGATTCCTTTGTTGCCTTAAGCTAAGAGCAACTTCACCATCATTGGAACTTGAGGTTCCAACAGCAAAAGTTGTTAAATCAATGTGATCATTGATCCTATTTGTGTCTTCTTCATCACTTAAACAAAAAGAGTGCAATTAAATAATGTGAAATAATAAATAGGTAGATAATATTAGAATTAAAAATTAAGTAGTTTTCTTATATAATCTCAAGATGACTGCAAATTTTCATTAGATAATTCTTCTTCAAGCATATCTTCTATCTCATCAGCATCAAGCTCTCCACTTGAATCCTCATCAACCACCCAAAATTTCACTTTGTCAATGCTTTCATAATTAATTGGATCATATGGTCTCTTTATTTGTTTGCCACTGTAAATAACGAAAGATTTTAGTTTATGATAATAATATAAAGTACTAACTTATTGATAAGTGAAGAAATCTTACTGATGCTGCAATCTCAAATTGTAATAAACAAACACAAGATCATTGAGTCCTTGATGTTCCAATCGATTCCTCCTCTTAGTACGAATCCTCTCAAATACACTCCAATTCCATTCACACCCCAGCGAAGATGAAGTCTGACTCAATATCTTAACGACAATCTGTTGCAAGTGCGGCGCATTGTGACCAAAACACCTCCACCATTCATCTAAATAAAATTTTACACCATTTAATAAATGCAATTAATATTAAGAGTTCATTATAACCAAACAAGAATATAAATAATCAAGTAAAAAGCAATAAAAAAACATACCAGGTCGAGTTGTTTTTGCATTGTTTATAGCTAATGATCGCCCGAAACTTTTTTGGCGCTCTCGAAATGTAGTGATTTCTTTAACTACGTTTTGAAGTCTGGGAAAATACTTCTCAACAACATCAAGTAATCCCAAAAAAGCTTAAGGGTTTTGAGTTGGGCTATCCGAATCGTACTGAAAGGTTGGATTCAAGAAAAATGCAGCTGCATGAAGACGTTTGCGCAATGTTTTATCCAACCTATCATCGATTATATCAATATAGGGCTTGTAAAGGTGCTTTTTGTTTCTAAATAGCTCCTTTATGCCCTTGATTGCCCTCCACATCCTCTCGTATACATAGCCTAACGAAGACTTCTCATTGGAGTCACACATGCGCAATAATCTCATTGGGCCCATGATCTTCACAATAATTAAGCTATTTTTCCAGAAGTTGCTATGTAGAACAATTTGCTTAACTTCTTTACCTTTTTCAGTTTTTAGGAATTTCTTAAATTTGGCATTCACGACCATAGCTTCCAAATGCTCCTTGTGATCGTAGAGACTCTTCAGTGCAATATATTGTGTGCCAAAGTGAGTATCTCTAGGACGACTAATTTTAGTCTACCTAAGCCGTTTTCTTAACCATCCATGAGGCCACTTGTGATTATACATAAACATTGTAATCTTCGAAGCAATGTTGGACCCCGAACTTTTCTTGGAGATTTGATTTATTAAATGAAATTAAATGAGGAAATATAGTATGATTTCTTGA
>JANZLX010000213.1:21089509-21100722 GCA_025531955.1 Erythroxylum orinocense | reverse complement strand
TCATTAATTAGGAGTCAACAAGTGCATAAACAGATAAGAAAGTGAGGCCAATTTATAGTATAAACTTGGCTCAATCACAACTTTAACGGCATTAACTCGACCTTCTATTATTGAAAACTCAGCTGGGATCAATTATAAGTAGCTTGCTTCTGCCAATTTTGTTAAACATAAGTTTTGTAGCCTGTAAATAAGCTACAAATAATGAAATGATCAAAAAGACAATATTGATAAAATTATGAAAACCAATTAAGCTCAGTGATGTCCTTTTTTTGAATGAACTGTTAACAAAAAGGGAATAACAAAACTCCCCGATCTTCCATGGAATCCAGTAGTTTGCCCGGTAAGAGGGTGAGTTGTTCTCTTCTTAGTACTTCCTCATTCGCCCTCATCTCTTCTTCTTCTTTAGCATCTTGAACAGAGACTTCGATAGCATCTTCAAACTAGATGTCCATTGTCAACTATTCTTCATCCTCTCGTTCCTTTAAAGATTTGAGCACAACAATTTTTGTAAATGAGATGCCCTCCTCTGGGTTCTTTAATACATCATTCATGTTGAATGTCATTTGGTCATCACTAATCCAAATGATGAGGTTCTCTTCATGGACATCTACCCCATTTTTTTCGATGTTCAAGCATGGTATGCCAAGATCTAGGGAATTATAGGGAGGGTTGTCATTCTTTTCTTTATCCTCTTTCTTCATCTCTTGATCTTCTACAAGATAGGGTTCATCTTGATTTTCTACTGGTTCTTCTACCTCTTCCCCATTCTTAAGTGTGATAGCCTTATATTGCTTTAGTTGATGTAATTCCTTAATGCTCAAAGAGACTTCCACACTTCTTTTACAAAATTCACTAGAAAGTTGTTTCACTTGAATCTCCAGGTTATGAATAGAAGAGGCATGATTTTCTGTTACTTGATCAAATTGCTCTTCCAGTCTCTTATGGGTCTCTTCCATGTTTGTTAACTTATCCATGATTTTGTCCAATTTGGAATCCCATGAACTGGGCTCATCTTGCTGAAATCCTAATAGGTCTTGATGTCCAATATAAGTACTTACATTGTTAGACCAATAGAAATCTGGGTGCTTCTGCCACCCGGAAGTGTACCTGTTCATATAAGGATGAAGATTTACCCAACTAAATTGGGGCTCATTGAAATCCACAAAGGTCCTTTGGTCCTTATAACATATATCCTCCTTGATCATTCTTTTTATCTCTTCTTAGCATTCAACTCTTGAGATTCCCCATTGTTTTCTGGTGATATCCAAGTTGATGTGTCATCTACTTTATGCCCAACTTCTTTCTCTCTCTCTCTCTCTCTCTCAAAACAAGGTGAAAACGCCTTAGAATACTAGAATTAAACTAATCTACGCCTTCCTTGGCAACGACGCCAAAATCTTAATTGGGGTTTGGTTATGTGTCATTTTTAATTATTAACCCTCGATAATCTGCAAGTGCACAGCTTATTAGTGTAGTACCAGAGGTATCAATACCACAAGGAGGGAGATAAATTAATCCTAAAATATAAGACCAGAAATAAATAACATAAATTCAAGATGCAACGAAACTAATACAAGAATTTAATTTAACCGATCAAATTAAGAATCAAACATAAAAAAACTAATTATTAAGCAATTTGAAACACACTCAAGAAACAACCAAGGAAATTACCATTTGCATGTAAGGGAATTTTAATGCTAACCTAACTGATTATGAATTATTAGATTATTATAGTTCTAGACTATACTAGGATTGATTACTCTCTCTTGAGTTATAACCATTAACCCTAATCAAATTATAGAGGTTTCAATCTCTAAATTCACAACCTATCCAAAACCCTAATTAGTTTTGAAGTTCTCTAATAAACTATTGGAAACCTATACAAAATCTCTCTCTGCATAAATTATTGATCTGGTTTAATTCAGATTTCTATTAAATCACCTAACTATCGTTATTCTAATTTAATCATTTTTCATTTGATCATCCTCTCAGTTTATTATCGAATTATGCAATAGCAAAATCAAACCACAATAATATCGAATAAACACATAAACAATCAGATTCTCATTAATTTAAGAATAAAATTATAAAGGTGAGTTTATGTCATCCTCGACATTCTAGATCCTATCATCAACTGTTCATTCCAATTCTATACAATAATAAAACTAACAAGAATAGGAAATATAATCTAAAATGGATGACGAGAGGTAGCAATGTTGATAAACCTCCTAATCCGGGAAGTATTTTGAGTCAGCTTCTTCTCCTCTTCTCTGTTCCTTCTTCTCTTCCTCTATCTCTTGATGATCTCTCTCTAAGGTTTCTCAAGGTGGCTGATGCAAGAAACTCTCTTCTTTACCTCTTTTTGTTCTTTTTATATCCTCTTATGTTTTGGGTAACCTTAGGGTTTTTTAGGATTTGAAAGGTCCAAAAAATCCCTCTGAACTTGACGTTTATGAGTGTCTTCACATATGCTTGACACAAGCCACAATCGTGGCCCTACAAGCCAAGATCATAGCTCACATCTAAGCTTTATATCATGATCGAGGCAAGTAGGCTGTGATCACGGGCTAAATCTGGCATTTCTGTCATGATCGTGGCCGAACATGTCACAATCGTGGGCTGTTATTTCGGTCCGAATGTCTCCAAAACTCCTCCATTCTTCGATGTTGACCCTGAAACACTAGCAAACATATAAAGGTACCTAAAAAAACATAATATTTAACTTAAAGACTTGTACTAACCCATAAAACATAAATAATTAACAAACTAACACAATTATAACCTAGACACATACTAAATGGTTGAATTAACTGCTAAACACATATCAAATTATACCCTAAAACATTATGCAATTTACACTGATCAATCATCATTCATATCCACAACATAGAAATCTGCAAGAAATATTAACTTATTCACCTGCACCAAAACATCCTCAACCATATCTCCAGGATAAGCATTAGTGCGGTCAACCAATTATGTTATCACACTCGTTTCTTTCAAAAGACCAAAATTCAAAGAAGCATAAATCGAACGAGGAATCACATTAATTAAAACATATAGCTCTGTTGATCATAGTATTCCCAATTTTGCAAGGAATGGTAAACATACCTGGATTTCGGCATTTTAGAGGCATCTTCTTTCTAAATACTACCTACACATTCTCACCTATCATTACTTTTTCATCACCCTTCAATTTCCTCTTATGTGTAAATAGTTCTTTAAGAAATTTGGCATGCCTTAGTACTTTTTTAATTGCCTCAAGCAAAGGTATGTTGACTTCAACTTTCTAGAAAGTCCCCAATATCTCTTTGTTCTTCTCCACCTTGTTCGGTTTTGTCAATCTGCTTGAAAAAGGTGGATGATTAGTCTTAATAATATTGGGGCTTTTGAAATTTACCTCCGTGCTTGATGATAAATTTTCTTCCTTCCCTAATTCCTTCTCGATCTCTTCCTCGGTAGCAATTCTTGTTGGAATTCTCTTGGGACCTCAAACTCCTTTCTGCTCCTTAAGGTTAGTGCACTGACATTCTTCGAATTCACCTTAGGTTAAGATGGTATCTATCCTCAAATTTGTGATTCGATACGGTTTATCCTCACTGCCATCTGACCCATTTGATTTTCCAAATTCTATTCACTCAATTTTGTCTTTTGTTGGAAATGTTGCAGCTGTTGTTGCAGGTTTTATCGAAATCAGAGATTGTTAGTAGTAAGAATTTTTATCAGTTCTTCCATAGAATTATCTGAACTGGAAGAATGTGTTCCTAGTGCTCCTTATGCCCTTAGTTGAAATTGTTGTGCTCCTTACAACCAATTCTGGAAGTAATTTTACTGTTGATTCCTTGCATAACTCAATTTGGGGTGATCCCTCTAACTTAGGTTATACGTCTGCGGGTATAGGTTGTAATTGTTTAGGAAGTTCCCTCTACAGTAGTCACGTACTCCATACTTCCCTTTTACAACATCAAGCCCTCATCAGCTGGATGGCTCGTGTTTCAACATATCCCACACACTTTCACTTGTGCCTGTCCAATTGCAATATGTCTCATAAATGATGTTAGTTCATCTAAACGATCTTCAATGGATGAAGTGCTTACCTCGTTTACTCATCAAACATTGTTGCCAATGCCAAATTGTTGGGTGTTAATAGCTATCCACTCAAGTAAGATTCTTGCTTCAATGGGAGTCTTCTCATAAAGTGCCCCACCACTCACTGCATCAACCAAACTCCTCCCTATCGGTAGTAATCCTTCATAAAAATATTGGCTCAGACGTTGCCCCGATATATTGTGGTGCAGACAATTAGCACATAACTTCTTGAACCACTCCCAGTACTCTTAAAGAGATTCTCTATTATACTGCTTGATTCCGTTTATCTCCTTCAGAATACTTACTGTCTTTGAGGTCAAAAAACATTTCTCCAAGAACAACCTCATCATCTATAGCGACGTATTTATAGTCCCAGCTGGTAAATCAACTAACCAATCCTTTACTAGATGCTTGAGTGAAAACAAGAAAACCCTTAACATGATCTGATTGTCCGTCACCCCGGAAGTCTTCATGCTTAAACAAATCACATCGAGCTCCTTGAGATGCTTATGTGCATCCTCACCTGCAAGACCATGAAAATTAGGTAACAAATGAATTAATCCAGATTTTAACTCAAAGTTAACATGTTAAGTAAAATTAAGAAATGTAATGTATAGGGGTATTTGGGTTAAGTTTGGTGTAGCCAATTCCCTCAACATTCTCGAATTTTTCATAATTTCTTCGGATTCAAGTTTTAGGTCTACTAAGATGTTCTTGTTTCTCTTCTTAACCTTCGTAGTGTTCTCTCAACCTCCAGATCAAGTTGCTCAATTTCTCTACGAGGAGATCTGGTCACTACCATACACCAACACTCACAAATTTTTAAAATTTAACAAATAATAAAAAAGAAACAAATATATTCACAAGACACCAACTAAAATAAAATACAAAAATTAAAATACCACACTCCCTAACAATGGTGCCAAATTTTAACAGCGTGTGTTGAGTACATTGCAAAATTTACCTGACTCTGTACATTAAAATTTATAGTTATGGTGAGTCAAGATTGAATCCATAGGGAAAGTTCAATTAGTTTTCGTAACCAAAATTAATTGTTGCAAGGAAAATATAAAAAGGGGGTTTTTGGTTTTTTTGCAATTTAGAAAATAAAATAAAAGTAAATTATCAAAAACAAATTAAAACAAGAAATCAAAAATGATCAACGTAAGGTCTGGTTCTACTTTCATTCTTGGCGTAAACATGATCAAGCATATTTCATCATCCTAACATCTTTATAACTCTCTTCAGACTATCATTCTGAGACTAATAGAATGCTCTATTAATCTCAGTTTTTCCTTTGGTTTTATTTAATCAAATACGATCATTAATTAAACTTAACTACTGAATAACCTAGGATATGATCTTTATATTTAATTTAGCAGATGCATTACAATGTAGAGAATAATCAATATAAGCAGTAACCTCACACATTCGGGCTATCTAACCTAAGTTATGTTGCTCCTAATGATACAGGATTATTAGAAGCTACAAAAAATATCAAAAGTAACAATTACGGATTTCATTTAATGTTATAGCAATAGGTTTGAAATACAACAATCAAAATAACATACTAAGATCTTCCATTCCAAAACCCAATCAAATCAACATAATAAACATAACAATCTGAAAATAAATTACATATTAATATGATAAAATGGCTTAATCCTAACTTGGCATCGATATCCTCATTGAACCGACTTTGGGAAGCTAGCCTTCCATTTCCATTTTTATGCTCCAAGCATCAATAATCTTCTCTATAGCTGCTTTGGTGGTGAAAAGATGAAGGGGGACCAAAAACTCTTCTTTCTCCAGTGCCTCCACTTCCTTGACTACGCAACTCTCTATTTTCTATTTAGTTTTTAGTCCACCCTATTGTTCACACCCCTCACCTTGTTACTGTGAATTTTAATTAAAACACATCCCATTCCATGCAAACATCTGCGTAATATGTGTTTATCACACAATGTCTAAGAACATAGACATCTGATCTAAGTTAAACACAAGCGGGGTCTGCATTTCTACCCCAACATCTTCTGCTTGTGTTTTATTCTCCTCACCAATGTTGTTTTGGTCTGTTGACTTATTCTTCTTTTCTTCTCCTATTAATTCATGTAATTGCATGGAAATTTCATGCACTTGTTGTAAGCAATTTAAATCTTTTTTGTGTTTTCATTTTCATTTTTCTTATCTTCTTTTTATCTTTATTTTCTTCTTCTTACTCCATAAAGCCAATTATGCTTCTTTGGAAAATTGCTCAAATATCATGCTTTCAACTCATATTAATTTTTTTGCTTTTGAATTGTGCCTAAAATCACATATGATTCAAAGTGAGTATCTTAAGTATTTTTAAGGCATTAAGCACTAATTGTAGCATATCAAATGAATCAAAATTTAAACACATATCATACAGCTAGTTTAGTCTTGCTTTCTATTTGATGATTGAGTCATATAATGTAAGGGCATCCTGATATGTCCGAACATAGATCCTCTCCACCTATCGCCAGGCATCATCATGAGGAGAGTTATAACAACTTTGTTAAGCATGCAGAAGTTGCATCTTGAGAGTGTGAGGGTTGAGATGTCTAATGTTCACAAAACTTTTAAGCGTTTCGTTCGTCTTAGCTTAAATATAAGCTAATATGATTTAAACCTAGCAACCTCATTATTCCATCAATTGTGAACTAGGTCTTGAAAGCTCTCCATACCTATGAGACCTAATAAAAAATCTAAACAGAACACCAGTTAATAAAGAATTTGTAGGTCTCTTAATTAATGTAAATGAAGGGTCTAACATAAGATTGTCCACGAAATGTATAAGAAAATGGAAAATGAGCCAACCATAGAGAATTCATAAGAGTTTGATCTGATTTCTTACTAACCAATAAGTTACTGTGCTAGTTATTGGACCATGTGAGATGACGACCTATCGTATTACGAACAACCAAAACAACATTCAAAAGAAACCTGGAGAGTTCATTAGTTTGTCAATGATTTTATTGCCGTGAGACAAGTTTAATGCACAATTAAAATCACCTACAACAATCCATAGGACATAAATGCTCAACTATTAGTTCTACAAAACAAGCCATTATTTAAATGAGATGACAAACTTAATATTAGTATTGCACATATGACATTGAAGGTGTAAAAAATTGATCAGATTATGTTAATACTTGTACTCCAATCTAATCAGAATTATATAGATATATAATCCTTCCATTGTAGCATAAGATATTGTTAGAGAATAGCTCCCAATTCGTGCTTAAAAATCTATTGCTAAGAAGTGAAAAAGGATCTTTTTTTTTTCATTTCAAGAAGACCAACAAACATAGGTTTCTTGTCCTTAATCTCCACTTTCACTACTAATTTTTTGAGATTGTCGTTGAGCCCTCTAGTGTTCCAAGCTAGGATAGAGACGAGAGGGGGAATCCCCTACATTTTTCAGTTTTCTCTTCTTTTGAGCAGACCTCCATCTCGCATTTAAAGATGACAATTTGAAAACATTAGCATCCAAAGTAGTAACCACTAAATCAAGGGGGTTAGGCTCGATTAAGATGCCTCCAAGTGTACACTCCCCCTAGACATATCACCTGTGTATGATTTAGTAATATGCATGTTTAGATCCTTTGAAATAGATACTACTACTAAAATACAAGTCACAGTTTGTATAGGTTCACAGGTAGTAAGTTTGAATTATTTGCATACTTATCCTCCGCAATTACTGCTGCATTTGGATTAATCTCCTCAATACGGGTCAACCCTTTAGATTTGGGCAGAATCATCTCAACATTTTCTTGCAGATTTAGAGCCTCAATAGTGATTACATTTGTTTGCTTAAGATTAGTAATAACAGCTGCATATTCCATTAATCCTTCCAACCATCCTGTCTTGAAATGCTTTCCAATTGGTATCCATTTTTTTATGGAAAGATTCGGTCTCTAAGGAAAGGAGAGGTGAATCTTAATTTGTTTAAGTTCATTCACTTACCCAATCTTAAAAGGATAAGTAGTCTAGAAGGGTAGCATTTTTGGGGATTTCAACACATAGTTTAGTGTAACCTATCCTCTGCATGGTAGCTATTTATAAGTCCATGCATAATGGTTTTCCTAAGGAACTAGCAACATAACTCAGCCCCTCAATCATCCAAACTTCCATTGGCAAGTTATGAAAATGTACCCACATCAGTAATACATCAATTGTACTTCGATCCAAAGCCATACAAGTTTCCATTGTTGAATAAACAAAGGTTGATCACCGATATGCCAGTGCCTTTATTCCATAATCTCAGCTAAATTATTTTCATTTGTGAATTTGAAAAGGACGATGTCGTCCTCCAGAAGCATTACCTTAGCTAACCCTCTTTTACCCCAATGAGCCTTTGTCAATGCCTAAATAATTGGGAAAGAGAATCATTTAGACCATAAAAGGCTTGTCAGAGTAAATGACCATGCTTTTGCTCTAGCCTGCAATAGTTCTATCAAAGAAGAAACAATGCCATCTCTAACAACATTATGGTAGTGCTTTAGAGTGCCCTTTTTGTTGTAAACAGGGACTTTGTTTTCTATGCACCAGCTACATTGGTGTCACTAAAAGAAGAAGCTAGCTTCGTACCTTTAGGCCTATCATTAATCCTGGCCATAAGGGCTTCTCTATAGAGAGTCAGAAAGTCCTATTTAGAGAGGGAGAGGTTGTCTAGTTCCAAGTCCATTTGGAAGGTCAAAATGTAGCCTTCCTATGAGGCAAAAGCCTCCACCCACACACAGTTGATAGTGAACTAACAAAGACTACCTTAGTATCCTGGAAAAAATTTTTCCAAAAAAGGAAAAAGAAAGGTGCAAAAGCGTAATTAGGGATGAGAGAAGTCGAAGAGATAAAAGTAAGTGAGAGAAAGAAAGTACTTTGTTTTCTTAGAAATACATTTATTTAATTTAAAAAAATTATAGTTAAGATAGAGGGATTTGATAGGGCCATTTAGAATGGCATTTATCAAAGGGTGGTGGGGCATAATCCCTATACATGTTTTATGAAACTGAAGTCTATAAAAAATTAACTACAAATTGTTAATTCCAAAAGGGGGACTGATATTAATAAGTTTGTTTTAGAGATTAAGTTAAAGCTATAGTCTATATAATATACAATTTATAAAAAACCTAGAGATAAGAATATGATTATGGAAGAAGATTTACCTTTAAGGGATTATGTTTCATCATTAGGAACCACAATTCACTCATTGATTAGAAAGTAAGGATCCAATAGATTATAAGGATGTGGATAACAATACAAACTTTTTTTATAATTTAGTATGGTAAGAAAAAAAAATTAATAAAATTTATTCCTTAAGGAGGAAAGATATTTAAGTAAGATGATATTAAGAAGGAGGCATAAGAAGGAAAGATATTTAAAAATGTCCCTATATATAACTACTAGTAGTAGGTCCTCTATAAAACAACTATGCTCTTTTGTTGTTAACAAATTTTGGAAAGAAGATTTGGAGTTGCTAAATAGCCCATTCACAACTCAAGATATAGAAATGGTAGTATTTGAACTGAGTATAACAAAAGCCCTTGGTCTTAATAATCTTAATGGATTCTTTTACTAGAAAGCTCAACCAAACATCAAAGTAATGGTTACAAAAGTTGTCTTAGAGTTTTTTTTATAGGATTAAAATGCTAAAGGAAATTAATAAGACTTCCTCGTATATATTCCTAAATCTACTAATCCTGAATCCTAAAGTGATTATATACACATCTCATTTTATAACTTCTTATACAAAATCATTTATAAGCTTTTGGCTACTATAATGAAAAAGTTACTCAAATCTATAAAGATTGGCACAAAAGGAGCATTCTTAGAAGCCCAACACATTAAAGAAAATGAAATGTTAGCACAAGAATTATTTAAAGGTTACACGAGAAGGATAAACCTAAAAGATTATGCTATAAAAGTGGATTTCTACAAAAACATATAACACTATTAGTTGGAAATTTGTCATACAATTATTATAGGTATTTGGGTTCCATATGAAATTTAAAATATGGTTATAAGTATGTATTATAACCACCTAATTGTGTATCTTTAATAAATGGTGAATTTTCTAACTTATTCAACAGAGGTTGAGGCCAGAAGTACAGGGACCCCTTATCACCATATATTTTCATTTTATGTGTGGATGATATGAATAGCCTAATTAAACATAATATAGAGATTGTTCTAGGATTCAAGAATTATAGTCAATGTATAAAACTAGGTTTGTTTAGTCTATAATTTGTTGATAACTTACTCTTATTCTCCAAGGCTAAAGAGATTAATAAGTTTCTCTTATTCTCCAAGGCTAAGGAGAGAGTTATTCACATCCTTATTAACTCCTTGGAAAATTTTATAGATATGTCTAGCTTAAGCATCAACTAATATAAGAGCCATCTTATTCTTTCTACTAGTGTTTACTAAATGGCTGAAAGACTATCAACTACATCAAGATTACAAGTTAGGAAACCTCCATTCTCTTATCTGGGGCTCCCATTGTTGGATCCCATTTTCGAGACCCAACTCTCTTGCTCAAACATACATCTATTGGACCCTGCTTGATTGCAGAGTCCAACGCTTGCTCTGACATTCCAACTCTTGAGAATATCATCATACTTAACTTGAGCATGCATATTACCTTAAAGGGTTATTTCATTAACCCTCATTAGCCATCATAATTTTATTTCCTACAAAACATCCCAAAAATTTACTCTTAATAGGTTCAATGGCATGCCCCCACAAAACAGTCACCATGCTTGAACTCAATTTTTCCTGCTTGTGAATAGAATTTAGAAATCTTCAAATCCAATTTTCAATTTGAATTATTCATAGAAATCATATCTCTATGTATCTAGTTTACTTTGAAGCAAGAATCATCTCAATCGGAGCTCTATAGCTCAATATATGCTTAAAAAGCTCAAGTCTGCTCAAACCCTAATCATGCTCTCCTTACCGACCTCTTACTTGTTCTAATACAAACATTCTCAAATAAACTCCAAATGATACAAATGTTTATGGAGAGGTAGATACATGTCTTAGGAATCCATTGCTTCAAGAATCACTTCATTCGGAGGTCGGATGAGGGAGTTATGCCCAAAAGA
>JANZLX010000213.1:21079176-21089409 GCA_025531955.1 Erythroxylum orinocense | reverse complement strand
ATGTTTCCCATACATCTCTATGTATATGTATATTATTTACAAAAGAATCTTGGTACCTTTTTGACCAGATATATAATACTCATACGAATAAAACCAAACTCTTTTGTTTTATTAATAATAAATATTTTCATTACAAAATTGTAACTAAATAAAATAAAGTTACATCTAAATATACTTGTTTTTCAGGGCACTATATTTACATAAATCCAACAGGTTAATGATAATCATATCTATCCTTAGCTCCCTCTGCATCTTATATGATTTATACATATTTTTGGCTAAAGCGTTAATAAAGTCATTGGAGAAGTTAACAAGGAACAACTTAAGATGTAAAGGAAAATGGGAAAGGAATGGTAAATGTGAAATGGTGTGATGTTTGCACGCTTCAAAGTGAAGGAGGACTAGGAATCATTTCTATAAGTATGAATAATAAAGTGGTGATGTGAAAGAGATTATAAAGGCTACTACATATAAAAACTCATTATAGAAGAAGTGGATAAATTTATAGTTCTTAAAGGGAAATTTTATTTTTTAAGTAACTAATAATCCTTCATTCTAATGAGATCTTTCTCAACTAATGAAAGTGAAATCCAGACTGGTAAGGAATCTAAAATGTTATATAGGAATTAGGGAAACAACATTGCAATTCTTTGATGACTTTAGCAATCTAGCCCATATTCACCAATCTCAGTTATTCCTATATGTGAAGAATCTCTTCCCTCTAAATGATAAATTTAAGGTGTTGATATATGCTAATTGATGGTGTAATATCCCTAATGACTTAGAGCTTATTCTACCTAACTATTGTCTCATTGTGGAAAGAGATGATAGGTATCTTTGGAATAGGAATTAATCTTATTTCTTCAACAACATATTATGTAAGGAGCTACTAAAATTAATGGGGGGAAATTACAAAATGGAAAAAGGTGACATGAAAATCAAATCTGGCTCTTAGAATCTCCTTCTTATTATGGCTAAGTCTAAAATAGGCTAGCTACTATGGACAGGTAAACTTTATCAATGTATCAAGTACTTGCATTTTGTGTAAAAAAGCTCCATAATCTATTGTGAACTTTTTTCATGTAACATCACTATAGGAATGTAGAAAACTACATTAATATTTATGCTTCCTTAAAAACAAATGGATACAAAATGATAGGATGATATCCAAGGGTGATAAGACTATTTACTTAATTTTTAGGTTCATGTATGTTTAAGATTTGAAGGGAAACATGTTTAAGGTAGTTTAAGGGTGTTAAATGCCCTTAGCAAGTGGTTCTGGATGACTGTATCCAATGGATTGGCATATAACTCCTCCAAAATGAAGCTATTAAAAGTTGTTAGCCTAAATTGCTCACTTATGGAAAATTTAAAGGGCTCTCTAAACGGTTGATATTATGTTCACACCAGCTTATCCTTAGTAAGATACGGATGTAAAATGGGAACTATAATGCTCTATAATGGTGTTTTGTATATTATAGATGGTTACTTAAAAGCTGGGGTAGCTTGCTAGAGTTATATTTGTATATTGACATTGTGTTATACCCTTTACAATAACTTAATTTACCTTAGATTTTTTTTAAAACAAAAAAATACACTGTATACCATCAACCATCTCATCTATCTACAAGTTAATTGTAACTCCTAAAACACTATTTTCAGATGAAATATTCATTTTTATTCTATATCCTTCTTAGTAAATTTTATGCAATACAAAATGAACTAAATAAGCAACATTATTTTTTTGATGCATAACTTCCTTTCCTCACTTGCAAAAATTTTATCCACGGGATGATAATGGATAAGTATAAAGTCTCATTCAATCATCTTGGTGTACTTACAAATGCTTTCATTTCTTATTCCATCTTTTTAGTTATTAACTACATCCAATTTAAGAATGTAAGTTTGAGAGTTAAAATCTTTTGGTTACTGAAATTTGGCTTTTTAGATTACAACCTATAGCTTTGATAGTCTCATTGACGATCAAAGCCAAGAGGCTCAATTAAGCATAAGTTTAATAAAATGTCAATACCATAAACTAGGAAAAAGGAATCAATAAAAAATCATTACCATAAAAAAAAAAGAAGAGCATATGTTTGTCCCCTAGTTAAATCCTCGGTGACTATGTCAATGTCAAAAGACTCAGGAGTCATGAAACCCTGTATAAATGCAAGAATAAACAAAATTAATTAGTTCAGTAGCTAATCCTTGTAGCTAATCCTTGTAGGATTACAACTTCCGTTTCTTTTATGATTAACTATTCCAAAAAAAAACTAAAAGATTGTAGGTCACCATTTCTATGACAATTATATCTTAGGAACAAGTTCTTGAAATCAATAACAAAGGCAAGAGATGAATATAGAAAATTGACAAAGAGAGAGGAAGAGGGGTTATAATTTTTCTGCATACCATTTCTATGTATGTTTATTAGGTTGATTCCTAGATGGCAAATCCAAGTACATTAGTCTTGCATGCTACATGTCTAGACACCTAAAATGCATTGCGTTGGAGCAACTAAGGAGAGTTATCTTTTTCTCTTTTTTTCTTTTTTTTGGTTATCTTTTACAAATTTAAGTGAAGAAGAAGATCAGAAGAAGAAGAAGAAGAAGAAGAAGAAGCTTGTTGAAAATAAGAGGGGGAAGAGAAGCTTCTTAAGAAAGATTATTTCCTATTTATAAATTGACTGCTTTACCCCTTTGTAAATAAAATTACTTGTTTACCCTTCATAACATGTCTTAATAAAAATAGCATATGGCAAGTGGTGGCAACATAGTTGTTCCTATTATTTGATTAATCAATTAGCTATGTTAGCAAATAAAGGATAAAATTTTGAATTTTTTTAAAATTTGTTTCATTTCATTGTCCAATCTTTTAAATTTGTAATTGTCACAATTTTTAAAATTTTAAATTTCATTTCAAAATGTTATATTTATTATTATTTTATTAATGTCACTAATTGAGTAGTGTAAAAGTTAAAATTGTAAAGGGATTACTTGACTCTTCGTCTGTGTTAACAAAAATTTGAGCCTCCTACAGCAAACACATTAATTAGTAATTATGTACTTAAAATGTTGTCGCTTGTTATGATTAACAATTATATATCAAAGAAGACGTCACATAAAATTTCTAAATATTAGTTTTAAAATTACTTATCAATGACAATGGGAAAATGTTAGCAAAGATCATATTTTAAACTAAATTATCTAATTTTAAAATTTAAACACTTAATTAAAATTTTTAAATGGTTAGATACTGAAATTTAAAAATAAAGAGATTTAAACTTTATAATTTATTATCTTAAATAACAACAAATGCGTATGACATTTCATTTCTTAATTGATTAATTAGGGGGAGAAAAAAACTAAATGACTGGTGATTGGTGAGCAAAGATACCATAAACAACAAAAATAAAATTTTTAGAAGAATATTATTTCTTTTTATTTAAGAGTGATGATCACGAACTCCTTGCCATGTTGTTGACCCATTAATTATCCAGCCCACAAAACATAACAACATAACCATTTGGCAAGTGGTTTAACGTCAAAGGAATTGATCTAATCACGATGAAAGCTTACAGAACAATTATCAAACTGAAATGAACAATTTTGTCGTCCTCGAACAGATTGTGAAAGCTCATTGCTGGATAAATACTCCTCCAGTGGCCGATCCATCCGCAATTTTTCTTAGTTCATTAACCAAAAGAAAGCACAAGAAGCGTGCACTACTATAGAACTAGCAATCCACACCAGCCACCAACTGCAGTACAGGGACATGCTCTTTGATTGCCGGCCACTGGTAACATTCAATTAGTTACTTCTTGCCAAGTCCAGGAGATACTGCAGCCAATGCACAGTCCATCGGTTTAAACCCAATCCTCTCATTCTCCAAGTCGTAGACAACTTCCACATTCTGCTGCTGAAAGCTCCCGAACACTCCGGCAGGTCCATAGTCAGCATCGTCCATGCTTTGGAACAGCAAACATTTCACCACAGAAGAATTAGTAGGAGCACTCATGGCGTAGAAGTGATTCTCCTGGGGCAAAAGTAGGCTCGCGTTGTTCAAAAAATGAAGGGTTATGGGGGGAAAGAGCTCATCTATCGTGCAAGTGTTGTTTGGACAAGGGACCTCGTAACAGAGATCAAAACCACTTCGACTCTCAACTTCTGTGGCTCTAGGGTATTTGACTAGAGATTGAAGAATATAGAGAAGCTTGGAGTATAACGGTTCTGGTAGGTGAGTATATGTTGTTCCTGAGTCAATTAACATCCCACCATTACCTTGTGAGTCAAACTCCCTCAAGCTTAATGGAACTTCAGTAGTTGCACCAGCTTTGCCAATAGTTATGGCTTCTAGGCCTATGTAGTAGTAATTTGGGTATATGGGACTCTTCAATATAGGAGTGAATTGCATGTTATCCCTAGAAGATAGGGCAAAGTCTCCTGTCAACAGAGGACTGGAAATGTTAGGGTTATTTGCATATTTAAAGGTCAAGAAGCAGTGAGAGAAGCCCTTTTTGAGGAGACCCAATTGTGAAGGCAAAGAAAGCGAGCCTCTACCAAACCCAGCAATGCCAATTGGTTCACGATATGTGGAACCAACACATCCAAAGCAGAACTTGGGAATTTCTTGCGTAACGTTTCCTTCATTTCCATGGACTCTGAGTGTATCCCTTGTCAATGTTCCAGCGACAACTCCACCTGCACCATAAGTGTAAGCAAAGGAAGGGCATGGCCTAGAACAAGTGGCTTTGAGAAGGGTAATCAGTGAACAGCCGGCAATCGTGCATTGGTCTAAATAGTTGTCGGAGCTATGGATGTCAGTGCAAAAGGGACTAGCACAGATGTCTCTATTCGATGAAGAAGAGAAAGAAGGAGAATAAGCAGCCATTATCTTGTTGTTCCTGTAGTCATCACAGTCAATACAATCGAAAGTAAGATTTCCACAAGGAACCCAAGTTAGGTCACTGCCAGTGTCCATATAGACTTGGATAACTTGTGGAGGTGTCCCCAAATTCAGAGATATTAAGTACCCATCTCTGACTTCCCTCAAAGGTTCCATCAAGTCTAAAATTCCTGTTCCTGTTGGTCTTTTTGTTGAAATAAAGGAAGTACCTCTCTTAGGAGCTGTAAGAGTGGCCCTCGCCGGCTTAAGACTGAAGATAAGAGGAGTTGTGTTGGTACTTGGTAATGCGAGGGCATGATTGACGAAAAACAGAAGTGGATTAATTAGAAGTAAGAAGAAACAAGTGATGATAGCAGCCATAGTTGAAAAGCTAATCGTGGGTTATAGCTCACGGGCAGGGCTATATATAATATCCATAGCGAAAGCAAATGAAGTTTTAGCAAGAGGAACACAAGTTAGTGGGGTGGGCGTGGGCGTGGGCGTGGGCGTGTGCGTGTGCGTGCAGCCCCGCATGTACATGTGTGTGATAAAAAGGTGTACGAAAATTCCCATCAGAGATGCTTGAAGGGCAGTAATTGCTAATAGTAGAAAGAGAAGGCCGGGGGCAAAAGCCAAAAAGGGCATAGTTAAGCAAGGTGCACTGTTTTAATGGATAAACATTTTGACGCAGGAATGTACTTTCATTAGACAGATTGCGAGTTTTAAGGTGTTGTGAAGAGGATTCCATTCTTTGATTGCAAGTTTTATCATCCATAATGCACGCGCGGGCGCACCCAGCAAGTGATCCTATACTAACATTATTTAGTGGGGAGCACGTGCAGGGCACGTGCCATTGAATTTAAACTATGAAATAATTTGTTTTGAGACTTTTAATAATATTAATAGAAACTTCTCCATAAATAATAAAAATTATTAAATAATAAATATATAGTTAATACTCAAAACTAATAGCGGTAAACTATTACCTGTACGTGTCTCCTCTCCAATCTCTCAACTTTTTTGGGAGAATTTACCTGTATTTGTCTCCTCTCCAATCTCTCTAACCCTTTTAACTAAACTAACTAACACAAGTATTAGTAAGTATCGGTAGCAGTTATTACGGCTTGTGAATCTCATTGACCTAAAAACATTTGTTTAAGTAATTACTCTTGTTATTTCTCTTTTCTAATACAAGTTACTCCTGCATATTAATAACTTCGATTTCCGCATTAACTTTGCCGCTTAGAAACAAAACAATATAGGCGTATGCATGGCAGTTTAGTTCTCGTGATTTTTAGATGGATTCTTTACCGGCGCATTCCACGTTAAGCAAATTATAGCAAGACGTGAGACTACAAGCAACCTTTGAAACACCGAAAGCGCTAACAAACTACATTGAGCTTCCCACCTCCTCAGCTTATAATTAGGGAAAAAAGCCATACGGGTGTAGTTTCGTAAAATCTTCAATTTGACCACAGTTATTTGTAATTGTATATGTCGGTTATTAGATATAAAACAACTATATCAACAACTGTTAATTTTTTGTACCAAAAGAAAGCAGAAAAATAAATACGAAATTAAATAGATTAACACTGAAGTTTGGTAACACAGTTCGGCATACTTGCCTACATTTGCGGAACATTCACCTAACTTAATCACTTTCACAAAAGTATAACCACTCAACCCTTGATACTATCCATCGTCTTTACTACTTGTGAAAGATTTTTACACTCAATAATACGACCGACTTGTGTTAACATCAGCAGAAGATTTTTCAACACTCCTTTAACAACAAGACAATAAACAAATAACTCAAGTGATTAACTATCTAAGAACGAAAATAGAAAGCACTTGAGACAGAAACATAACAACTTACCTATGGGTTTCAGCTCTTCTAAAATAGATCAGAAAGTTGTTCACACAAAATAGGCTAATTCATGCACATTTTAGATCCAAGTTACAATTGCAGCAGAAAGACTTCATGCAAGATAAATCCAACAAATAAACCTCCACACAATAATTTACTGAAGCATCCCCACAACGAGTCACACACCAACGTCAAACAAGACATTCACAACCTTCACCACATCAATTGCGCAGCCTACCACAAACGAAGGTGAAAACCATAGAGATATTTGCAGCTACATATTTATAAATACAGTAGAATGTTTCTTGCGTTATTCAGTCAAGATCCCACAGAACAAATTTTCCCACATAACCAAGAAATCTTCTTGCACACATTCACTTTATAGATAACTCACTACACACACACAATCTCTAAAATCCCATGCCTTTATTTCAGCCCACTTAAAAAATTAGTTATTTGTTTCATATATCCCACTTAAAATAGAATTCTATTACAACTGAACTATTATCTAAAAATCCAACAATCCAACTGTGCCCAATTTAAATTCAATCAATTTGGATGTAAAACTAAATTATTTACTAGGTCTAATTATCAAAAAATGCCAAAATTTAATAATAAGATATATACTATATATCTTAACAATCTTTTCCTTTTTGACAATCTTTTCTTTTTGGCATTGTTTATCACAAATATGAAACTCTCCCCAAATAAAATAATTGGATATATAATCCACATAAGAAAAGAACTTCTCTTTAATCTGTCATCAAGTTCCAAAGAACATCCATCAAATTCTTTAATTTCAAGAAACATCTAAAGAAACAATAATGAACAATTATCCAATCATCTAAATTTCTCTCCTTTGAGACAAAAAAAGCCAACAAGTAAAACTAATAGTCACAAAGATACCTTAAAATCTCCCTCTGAATTGAACAATCACCAAAAACAATCTGATGTCTCCTTTTGGAACAAAATAATACCCAAAACGAAGAATGCCTTTAATGCGATTAATCTCAATGAATAAAGAAGCACAAAATTTAGTTTTTCATGGGTGTGTGGCTCATTATTATGCCTAAACGATAACTGCTTCGAACTTCTTTTTTTGTTTTTTAATAAATAACATCAAACTATGCTTTAAAAATGTAAAGTGCATAATCTCTGTGTCCCTCAAAGAAATTCAAAACTGGGCTTATTCCTTGTCACATTATCTCGGTCATCAACTGTCTGATTGATTTCTTCATCTGAAGTAACTGACTTATCCTCAGTCTGAACAGTTTATTCATAAGTAGTAACTAACTGTGAATTTGGATAATTTCTTATTTTTCTTTCACTACGTTTTTGTGCTTGTACTTAACCCTTTCTAAGCCAAGAGTGTTTCGGTAAAATGGATTGATTTTGAAATTTATGTGAGGGATATAGGGGGTTCTTTGGTTTTGGCTTCTTTCAAACAACAACTACAGTAACCTGTAGCATTTTGGCCTTATATGCTCAATAATTCCATAAAAATGACATTTGGGAACAAATCTTCAATTATTCCTGGATGTTTCTTCTTGGACAGATCTAAGTATATCAATTTTTTCATCATTCACCTTGGAGCACTCACCTTTGTAACTAATGTCTTGAAAATCCCCTTTAACCTTACCAGTTTCGATCAACTTTTCTAATGTTTCTATGCCTCCATTCAGCATTCTCAAACCCATTTTATTACTTGCTAACTTCAGTTTGGCTTCACCGAGCTCGTCTAAAGCTACCATCAATTTCTTCTCTAAATCTTGGATATTGTTCTTCATAGAGAAGTGTTCTTTCTTCAACCTTTCATTCTTTCTACATATGTTCACCCATTTTTCATACATCACTTTGTAAGCCTCGTAAATACTCTTTCTTTTATCATCTGAATCACTTTCATCACTGTTATAATATGATATTGCACCTTGACCGTATCTATCTCTGTTTTTCTTGAAATTTTCTAACCCCCCTCCCCTCCCCCTTTTCATCTTCAGTTACTTTCTTCTTAGTTACTGTTAGGCATTCAACTGGATTTTCGCTATACAAAGCAATTAATGCAGCATCCTTTGCAATTTCTTATTCACTACCATATTCCCTTTCGGATTCATTCTCACTCCAAGAGCTTGTATAGGACTTCCCCTTTTTCTTCTTCATGGTGTTAGTAAATTCTGCTTGCACATGTCCGAAGCTTTGACACTTATGATATAGAATTTTCTTCACCTTTCTTTCACCTTTTTGAGTTTTCCCTTGTTATTTCAAGTTACTATTTGTCGAGCTCCCACCATTTTGCCTAAAATCAAATTTATCCTTCTTCACTTTCATTAACCACTTGCTGAAATTTCTTGTCAATAATTTCATATCCTCATTCTTATCAAATCCATCTTCTGCATCATTTATGCTTTTTCCTGTTTCAGCTTATATTGCCAATCCTTTGCTCTTTTTTTGTTTGCCCCTTAATAAATTGATTTCAAAATTGGTAAGAATTCTAATTACCTTTTTCAATGAAAAGTCTTGAAGTCATTATTGTCATGAGTCTCCTCGATTACTGCAATTTTTGGAATAAATCTTAGAGGTGGTGATCTTACCATCTTCTTTACCAATTTTAGATTAGAGTATTTCTTCTCGAGTTGATGTGCTTAGTTTGCTATGTCATGGAACCTCTCATGAAAATCTCCAATTGTCTCTCTGTCATCCATCTTCAATTCTTCAAAGCTCATAGCTAATATCTAAAGTTTTGAAGCTATCATAGATTTTTAGCCTTCATGTATAGTCTGCAAAGTGCCCCACTCTTCTTTCACCGATTCATAAGCTGCTATTATAGCAAAACGAACTTCATCAACTGTACTAAAGATGGCGTGCAGGGCTTGAGAATTTTCAAGCACTCTCTCTTCTTCAGTCCTTATCCACTGGGATACATATTTAAGCATTGCTTCTCCCTTTTTATTTGTTGTTATTAGATGTGTCTAGCCATTTAAAACCGAGTTCCACTCTTATTCCCTATACTTGAATGAATACTCTCATCTATGATTTCCCCGTAGGATAATTTGAACCATCTAAAAACGGTAACCTAATGATTGATGCCCCTTATCTTATGGCCATAATTGCGACAAAAGGATTTACACTGACTTGATGTACCAAGTTCTGATTCGGTGACCCTCCCTAATACCAACTGGAAAAAAATCACAGGGGTGTAATTTCGTAAAAAACTTCGATTTGACCACAGTTACTTATAAGGTTCTGTCGCAGTTACTTATAACTACATCTAACAGTTATTACATATAAAGTAACTGTATCAACAAATGTTAATTTTTTTGTACCAAACGAGAAAAGAAAGATAAATACGAAATTGAATAGATCAATTGTTGGACCCCGACCCTTTTTCTTGAAAATTTAAATTATTAAATAAAATTAAATGAGGAAGTAGTGGTGTTAAATGTTTTATTTGGGTAATGTGAATTGGAGAAATTTCAATGATATTTGAG
>JANZLX010000213.1:21050966-21067900 GCA_025531955.1 Erythroxylum orinocense | reverse complement strand
CTTTTCTCAACAAATCTTCTACCTTCTTTCATAAAAATATCAAATTTTCAGATTACCTGAATTTTGTCGGAATTAGCTCTCACGTTTGTCTTGTTGCTTTGACCTATTTGAATTATGTTTCGAGATGTTCAGTTTGCTTCCGCCTTATACCTAATTCGTTTCGGTTTGATTCGCTTTTGGTTTGTCAATTTCAAGCCTTCAATTTGCAATTGTTTCTGTTCAGTTCGAAACATTGGTTTCGATTTGATTCCGTTTTGTTTCCATTTTCGAATTCGAAAAGAACTTGTGTTTTTGTTTCTGTTTTTTCGTCTCGTCTTCCGGTTGAGACCCGACCTTAATATGAGTATGATTAGTATGAAAATAGATGTTAAGATGAATAAGATATAAAAATATATATATATATATCAGGATTTTCGGAGTAGTCTAAGTTTCCAACGCGGATTAGGATTTCAGTTTGGTTTTTCGTAAGAGGTTGGATATCCGATACGGGATCCAACATATTTGGTATCAGAGCAAGAAGAGTTTTTGAAGGAATCTGTATAAGTAGTTGGGTTCCGGATACGGGTTCCAACAATCAGTGTTTCAATTTGTGATTTTTTTCCCTTTGATTTTCATTATTATTGCCGTGAGTAACAAAATTCCCTTTTTTATTGTTTACGTTATTTGTGTCGTTTGAATTCGTAATTTTCATAATTGTAAAATTTCTCGTGGGAACGATATTCGCTTACCACAACTACATTAATTTGTTTTAACGGGAGTGAAAATCTTTTATATTTGGTTGCAAGCGGCAACATCACCAATACTAAAGATGTATGAAGTAATATATATGGAACAACATAGTAATGTGTTCAACTAAATAGTCAATGATTTATTAAAGTCTAAGGTGATTATTATATAAGAGGACAAACCGATGATTTTGCTTTATCCCTTACCTCTTTTTAATGAACATCTTATAGTCATGCTGATATTAGATAAGGAGACAACTGGTAAAAGCTTAACATTAAAAAGCTTGGCTAATCAAGTAAGACCCTCATCTCCTAAGCTCTTTCACAATATTGTGGGTAACTCATCAAATCCTATAACTTTTTCACTCTTCATCTTCCCCAAAGCTCTTTTAATTTCTTCCCTTATGATTTGCTAATAACAAGTGAATTTATGATAATTCTAAAAAGTGCTAAAATCACCTAAGAAAAAGTTCTTTTCACTGTTTTTATTAAAAAGGCTATATAAGTATCTTTGACATCTTTTTTCGATGTCAGTTTCATGCAAGAGCATATATGGTTAGCATCTCCTTCTAATTTCGATTATTTTCCAGATATTACTTTATCTCTAAGTTATTCTATTGTGACCCTTTTTAGATTCTACCATCTAATTTTGATGCACCTCTAAGAAATTTTCTTCTTTCTCTAACCTTTAATTATAAAATATATAACCAATACTCTATGCTGACTTGGTAGGCACGCGTCCCTATATGAAAATTAAAGTCTCCTTATGTAATAACTTTCTTGTTAAGGGGAATTTATTGAATCACCTCATATAGCTCTTCCCATAATTGACACCTAAGTTATTCTTCTACCCCTATTTAGGGTGTATAAGCACACACCACATTGAAAAAAAAAATCTTTTACCATAATCTTTAAGTACAAAATCTTGTCATTAGTCCTCTTTACCCCTATAACATAATGTATGAGTTCCTTGATAACCAAAATACCTACACCATTTTGTTTCCTCAAACACCATGAATGCTAAAGTTGAACATATTTATCTTTTTCACTTTTAGCCCCCATCCACTTTGTTTTTTAGATGCATATTATGTGAATTTTATATTTATCTAAAATTTCCACTAATTCCGATGACTTCCTTGTAAGAATTTTGATGTTTCAGAACTTATTTATAATCTGACAATATCTTCTCTCCTCTTAGCTCCAAATCTTATTGAAGGATTAGCCCTAGTACTATCATAAGAAGTCAAAGTGGCTACACTTATCCTAACACCCAACATAAGCTAACAAGGCCCTAAACGATGTTAAGAATACTTGAGAAAAAAAAAGGATTGGAACTTTAAAAAATTCATATATAAGGGATAAGAAAAAAGAAAAATGTAATAGAATAAATAGAAACTCAAACAAGTTATACTAATATCAACTCTAGGAAATAAAAGGCAATAATAAAAAGGAAGAATGAAAGCAGTCACAAAAAAGGTTAAGATAAAGCCTCTTATTAATATAGTGATTTACAATGATATTGATGACTACAAATAGTGAAAACAAGGAAAAATGTAAAAAAGATCTTAATTGGAGTGAATTTAAAGTAAGTTTCCTATATAGTGGACTCACGTTCTAGTTTCTATCCAAGACACAGAATAAGAAGTTAACTTTTGTATGGTAAAGAAGATTAATTCCAAAAATAAATAAAAACTAGAAATCTTAAATTGAACCTATTGGCAACAATTTAGGGGAAGACCAAAAAACGGAAGGAAGATGCTCAAAAATACAAAATTTGAAGTTTTTTAAATAGAGAAACCAAAATTTCCTTTTTTGAAACAATTTAAAAACACATGGATGGTCTCAATTTAAGAATCAAACGATCCAAAGAAGATTAATCCCTAAATCAATTTCTTTGTTCTCTTTCTCAAGGTAGAGATAAACAAAATTCACTCCGATAAAAAATAGTTTAAAACAAACAAAACCTAAAATGAAAAAGTGAACAAAAAGAACATAGTTACAGCCATAACTTCGATGAAGGAAGTTGTGAGTAAATGCAACAAATCCCCAAAAGCTAATACAAAAATAAAAGCCCATAAACAAGACAAATCGAGCACTTTGAAATCAAAATAAACAAGTTCTAAAGGAGCATTCAGCAAGTACCATTACAATTTCAGTATCATTAAGTATGACCAAACCAAAATTTGATGAAAGAATTCAACACCAACTGCATCCAATCCTACCATTACAATTTCAGTATCATTATGCATGACCAAACCAAAATTTACTGAAAGGATTCAACACCAACTGCATCCAATCCTACCATTACAATTTCAGTATCATTAAGCATGACCAAACCAAAATTTGCTGTCTCTTTGATAAGTTTATTTACTGGAGAAATGAAAAGAAAGACGAGTTGTATTATTTCTTTAATAACTAAGTGCTTGCCTTTGCTCTTACGTAGTAATTATGGTCTCGTGCACTTTGTGGGGTGTGTAAGTGTTACTTGATCTTTACTTATTCCTCCCCAAACCCTTTTGTATTCTTGCAATAATTTCCCGGTTTGGCTCTCCGTTTCGTTGCTTTAGAACTATCCTTTTGGCGCCAACTTTTTCCAGAATTACCGAAATACCCAACTCTCTTTACTCTTTTCTGAATCCTCCGTTTCTTCCTTTACAGCCATTTAAGCAATGAACTCCAACTAGCTTTACCTACACGATTTTGACGTCACTTCGCAAAAAGCGAATATAAAGTATATATTTATATATCTCAATTAGTGATATATTTTAATTATGAAAATTTAATATAAAATATATTCAAATGTCATCAAATTTTGATAAGGCGCTTAAAAATATTCTGAACATGATTATTAAATTATATTACTAATAATTTACCTTAAAATTTGTCCTCCCGAGACTTGTATTTTCCAACCTAGTTTTGGTGGTTTGTTACATCCTTAACATGCACGAATGAAATGTCTTGTCAACTAGGATTAACAACAGGCAGGGTTTCACTTTCAGTGGAAATGGGTTAGGAAGGAAAATTAAGAGGAACATAAGAGGAACATAAAGATTGAAACTTCGAAGTTACCCAACATTGAAGAAAAGAAAATGTCTGGCCTCATGTGATTACACGCGCCCATAACAGTCCATATAACGACAGACGGTAGAAAGCTGCGCCTGTGTGTTTGTGTTGCTCCACCACTGTTCACTGCTAAATGCTGTAAAGACCAAACGCCATCTTCAATTCTGGGCCAATAAATGCACAAAGCTGTCTCATTTTGCTTTCCACATCAAGAGAAAAAGGAAATTGATAACCAGAGGACACAACAGAACAAAACCCCATATCCAGTGTGTTTGTAACAGCGCAAAATGAGAAAGTGAGCAAAAGCATCGTAAAATTGCTACAGGACGAAGGAAATGAGTGAGAATCATGTGATCCACCCCACTCCACTCGCGCCCTTTCTCTCTCTTTTTATTGAAACGAAGGAACCATAATTAATTTGTCTACCAACAATCAACCCTTTCGTTATTATTTTCTTTCTTCGTTGTTCTCAGTTTTGTTCTAGTTCTAGGCGTAATTTTTTTTGTTTAGAAGAAAGGCAGGGGTTTTCTTTGCTGGGTTTTGTTTTTGGGGAGTTTCCAACAATGGCCTCAAGTGCTTCAAGGTTTATCAAGTGTGTGACAGTGGGAGATGGGGCCGTGGGCAAGACTTGCATGCTTATTTGCTACACAAGTAACAAATTCCCTACTGTACGTTCTTATCTTCAAGTTTTTATGTGTTTGCTATTCCCTGATTAGTTTTTGTGGATTACAGTCTCTTTTGACTTTTGTGGTTTATGTTCTAGCTTTCCCTTTGATTCGTTATCTTTTAGGTTCTGAAAATATTTTTATCTTTGAGGTTATGTTTTTAGATAATTATCCGTGCGTTGTTTACCTGTCAGGATTACATTCCAACGGTGTTTGATAACTTTAGTGCCAATGTTGTGGTTGAAGGCACCACTGTCAACTTAGGTCTCTGGGATACAGCTGGTATGAATCTGATAATTAGTTTCTGTGCTTCTTGTATTCAGCTTTGAGTTTTAAGTTTTGTTTTTCACCTTAAGTATGATTTCGTAGAACTGAACTTTCATTTACATTTGATGTGGTAACGACGAATTCTCTCAAATTGGGGAATTTTTAATGTCTGCATGTTATCCATGACTTTTTGTAGGTCAAGAGGACTACAATAGGTTAAGACCCTTGAGCTACAGAGGAGCCGATGTCTTTGTCTTAACTTTCTCACTTGTTAGTCGGGCAAGTTATGAGAATGTACTGAAAAAGGTGCATCTTTTCTGCGAACTAATCCTCCCATGATACACATTTTGTTGTTTTCTTGTATCGCGATCCTGATGCATTTTGCTTCTTCAGTGGATTCCTGAGCTGCAGCACTATGCCCCTGGAGTCCCTGTAGTTCTGGTGGGCACTAAATTGGGTAAGTAGTTAATAATGGTCACTCCCTTTTCCCCAAACACCCAGTGCAATTTATTGTGCTCCTTACCTTTCTTGTTTTGGTGCTATCCTTACCAAGACTTGATCATAAGCTAGAACAGTTGATCGTTTCAGTCTTTTGTCGCTTGTTGCTTAATGAAGGTTACAATTTTGTTGTCTGATTCCTCCATAATTTTGGAGTATCTAATACTGGCTGCAAACACTCATTGGGCAAATGAAGTCAATTTTCAAGTACAATAAATACATTTATAGAAATGGCCATCTTTTCCTAATAGTTTATCTTGGGGAAGACGTTTAGATTTAGATGCATTGGCACATGGACTTTTCTGCGTTTGGAGCTTACCTGTTTTGTTCTCAAGTATCTTTTATCAACCCACGTGCTGATATGTGGTTAGTTCTTGACGTGAGCTGTGTATTCTGTGCCCTTAGAGGCACTATCATTACATAATCAAATCAGAGCTTACCAGCTGCCTAAATGCTCTTGTTTTTCTTTCAGTTTGGTCGTATTAGATTATCAGGAAGAATATTGACTATTCCATGATAATTCAGGTGCACCTTAATTTAGAAGAATTTAATGACACAGACAGCTTACTTAGCATCTGAGTTGGAAGTTGTATAAGTTCTTTCGTATTTTAATTGCCAAACTAAACAGTTGAAACAGCAGTTATGGGTCTGCATTGATGTCCAATACAAACAATGGACATCTATGAATCGTAACTCTTTCCTTTCTTTCTACCTCACTTTCTTAATATTCTTGATGATAAATTCCAAGGTACAGTATGGTTAAACGATTACATGACTAGAAAGGAAGTCTGCATTTATGTTTCCAATTGCAATCTCTTAAAGTTTTCAAGTTAGGAGGTTATACATACATA
This sequence comes from Erythroxylum orinocense, assembly GCA_025531955.1. Lineage (NCBI taxonomy): Eukaryota > Viridiplantae > Streptophyta > Magnoliopsida > Malpighiales > Erythroxylaceae > Erythroxylum > Erythroxylum orinocense. The sequence continues at coordinate 21,061,831 of JANZLX010000213.1, read as the reverse complement.
TGTTCCATGCATCAATTATATCACCTTTACATATAATAATTTACTTGACTCTCTGCTACCATATTATGCCCGTAACCTGTATCCGTACTCCAATTCTGACACAAATGCCATTTAGACAACCTGTGCCTAACTGCAACAGCCTGGGTTGAGACTGGGTGTGAATAGTGTCTCCTGTTAAAATTAATAGCAATGAATTAGTACGTTCTCTTTGCATCATTTGCACAATAAGAAAGTGGGATTTCTGTACACCAGCAAGGGTCTATCTTTTGTTTTCTAATCCACTTTCAGTCTTTCATCCTAGCTGCATGTCAGAGATATGTATATTTCAATCATGTTTGGAATCCTAATTTACATGCATAAATTTCTGTCTTGTCCTGGGTCCATTTATAGTACTGTGCTTATGAATATGAACTTTGAATGTTCAAGTGTACCAAACACTAAGACCCAAGATAAAAATGTACTGTATCTCGTGTCTTATGAATTAGTATATTGTGATTGAACTCATCTAAATTAGTCTGGGCAATCGTACTTCCATCACGGTTGATGCTTATGCATAAATAAATGTTCCATCAAGCTAAACTGGGAAGTGCCAACCAATTACAGGATCCGTAACTGAATTTAATAGTGACATTCTTTCTATTGGTCGTGTGGAGCTCTTTGTACATGGATTAATATGTAGCTGCAAATTTACATGTAGATCTTCGTGAGGATAAGCATTATTTGGCTGATCACCCTGGATTGGTGCCTGTGTCCACTGTACAGGTGTGGCTTTATCACAGTTCTTTAATACTTTTCTCTTGATCACCATTTCCAAGGTCTTTTCATTGGCAACATATTTTATACAATCAGGGAGAGGAACTTCGCAAACAAATCGGTGCTGCATATTATATTGAATGCAGCTCAAAAACACAGCAGGTATGTGATAACTCTGGAAACCGCATATGCAATATCTGATCCATGATGGTGTGTAATCCCATTGTGATTGGTCTTGATTTATATTTTGTCAAATCTCAAGTTTCCTTGAAATAAGATGCAAAACATTCAAAAGTAATTGTACATTGTCTTTCTGATAGGATCTACGGGGGATAGAGTGATTTATTCCAGAAGGAAGAACACTGGGCCAGGGGGGGAAGTTAGTTATCAGCTGATGTGACAAATTAGTTAGGCATAACAAAATGTACCTGGAGAGGGGGGTTTTATAAAGAGAGAGAGAGAAGGGAGGAGGGTAGGCAGAAAAGTTAGAGAAGTTTGTGACAGAAGGACATTCATACCTTCTGAGGAGCAATTCTGCTATGGTTAGGGAGAAGCACTATATTTCTAAACTTTAGTGATATATACATTACAGTTATATTGCAATAATACAGTAAAACTCTAGTATTGTAACACTAGAGTTCTATCGCTTTCATAGTTGCTTTGGCAAAATCATAGACAGATTGTTTGTTTCCATACATCCATTCCCTCTTTTAGATGTTTGTCTAGACGCCGTTATTGTCAGGTCAAAATGCTATCCACAGGCTAAGTGATATTTGGCATGCTGATCTGCTTTCTTTTCCATGATTTAGGCATTAGTTAATGCTACGAATCAAACAATATTTCACATCCTGTTCACTCTTTCACCTCAGAAGATCTCTAATTTTCATGTTTTTCACTCACTATAGCTGTTATGTTGCAAAAAACATTTTTCTGTTACTGCAGAATGTGAAAGCAGTTTTTGATGCTGCAATCAAAGTTGTCATCAAACCAGCACAAAAACAAAAAGAGAAGAAGCGAAAGCCACATCGAGGATGCCTAATGTCAGTACGATTTTCTTCTCACCACTTGTTTGTTCTTTAAGTGTCTAACTTCAAGCCTTCGGTCAGAAATATATTGAAGGTCATTAAACTTGAGCATATTTTTCAACCAAGTTACTGAGCATCAGCTTGTAAAACTTAAAATTCGAAATGTTACAATGCCATTGCTTTTGTACTTCTTGCAAACAATTTGAGGCCAAGAAGGTAATTTATAATCCCAACCAAGGCATCAAATATAATCATACTGTCCCCACACTATTTTTATAAGCAGTAGTGTCCTTGTTAATATCCTGAAAGTTCAATCTCATTTTTCCAAGTCATTGTTAGAAGCTCATTTTCATTTTTCCAAGTTGGAATTTGAGAGAGTCAATTGAAAAGTAACACATATTTATCCATTATACTTGGGAAACTTTTTTGATTTCATTTTCCAAATTGAAGCTTAGTACTAAGTTGAACAGTCTCCTTTTAAGTAATAACTCAATTTATACTTTCCAGCCTCATATATATACCTGTATAATCTGTTTAGTACCTCGTTCTTTCTCTTTGTTAGCATTTTCTCTTGAACAATATCCTGTTTTATGTACTTTCTGTTGTATGGTCCCTTTTTAGGTTGCTCCTCTCTCTCTCTCTCTCACCCTATTTTTGTCTCCTTCCATAGACATACAGCTCACTTGGAAAACCCGAGAGACTGTAGAAGTGAAGTCTTACATTATTTCTTTGGTATTGAATATGGAAAATCTGGGGGACTTGGTATAATTTAAGCCAACAACTATGCACTGATGTTCCTCATTGAAGATAAAAATTAATGGGTATACCACGAAATTTATGTCCAAACTAAGCCAAATAAATAACCAAGCTGGGATAGCTGAAACAACTTGAAAAGAATCTTGCATCTTCATTTATGTTTGTGGTATTTTTAAGATTCATAGACATCCTAACCTATGTTTTATTGAAATTTTGTGTTTTCATGTTGTCTTATGTGTTCAAAGTGTAGTTTTGTAGAATTTTACAATTTCATATCTGAGTTGGTGTCGTTCACTTAATTACAGAAATGTATTCTGTGGGAGGACTCTCGTTTGCCTCAAGTGAAGCACATTCTGGTACAGGTGGCATCGCCTTTTAGAACATTGACGAGAAGTTGCTCAAGTTGTCTGGATCTTCTGGCTTTGATTTTGATTGCAATGGTTTTTCATTGCAGCATAGCTTTGTTGGAGAGTAACTCTTCTATATGGAAGATGTACATACTCGGTGTGTTCTAATTTATAGTGCTAGCGTAGTTTTCATAATCAAATATTATAAGTGCTTACAACCAATGAATCTTTCTCATGCTTTTCATGCTCTCTGAATGATTTCTGCTGGGTGAGAACTAATACTGTTGGAATGCGGCATTGAAGTTTGTCTCAATTAGTTGTGAAAATTCTTAACCATATCCACTAAAGCTGGATTTAGGATTTTCAACGGAGTCACTTGGGAGGCATTAAGATGCAAACATAAAGCAGGCATGTATATATCTCCTAGTTGTGTACAGCTTGATCAGGATTTTCCGTCTAAACATCACAGTTCGCAACTCTTTAGGTATTAATCGGAGTGAAGAAAATGGGTGTATGGGACATTGACCGTTTGTTTTTCGTTTGCGTTTGCACCCCACAGACGGATTCCAAAGTCTCGACTCGCAGTCTAGCTGACACAAAAAGCATTTTGGAAGCGTAGAATTAACAGAGATCAGATTAAAACTCCAACTCAAGAATTTAAAGTTCCAACTCAAGAATTTAAAGTTGTCGGGAGATCTTTCGTCGACTTGGACCTAAAATTAACAATGCAATCAGAAACTAAAATGTACAAAGACATTAAAAAAATGTCACAAGCAATCCGACTAATCACTAGATAAGTTCATAAAATCGGTTTGTAGAGAATTTCAGGATTGAACCTCTCACAAAGTGACCTAAAATTATTCTAAATGTAATCTGAATAGGAAGTGCAGAAAACAACCTTGTTAAGTCTCAAAAAGTGGGCCTAAAAACGAAAAGCCTAATTAGAAAAAATAAAAAGTCACTTAGGAAGTCTTAATAATTTTCTGGGAGAACATTTTTTAGTAAATCGAGCATATCTTGGGCTACGAATCTCCGATTAAGGCGAATATTATACTGTTAGAAAGCTAAGACAAAAATCTACAACTTTCATGTTGGTCAATTGGGCTGATTCGGCTTGAATCAATGTCAGAATTTCGGCCCAAGCCAGAGCACGAGAATAATGTTATTGCCTTGATGTTATTGATTGTAACTTGATCTCCAAAGGCCTTTTCTTCATCAACCATGGTACATATAAGCCCACCAAAAGCTTCTCTAAGCCTCTTAGCATAAGCACGAGTAATCGGTCCTTTCGACATGGTCAACGGGTTATCCAATAGTTGACTTGTCTTTCAACTCTCTCTTGAGCTCACATCATCCTCCCCTTCTTGAAAAAAATTTGTCATCGAATCTGCAATGATAAAAGGAAATAAATTAGAAACATTAAACAAAGTGATAATGCCCCATACTCACCTCAGAAGATCCAATTTGTAGGCATTGTCATTTATATTTTCGAGAACTTGAAATGGGCATCGCCTCTTGGATGTAGCTTTGTCTTTCATTTATCAGGAAATCTTTCCTTATGCGTATGCACCCACACCCAATCTTCAGGTTAAAATGAAACAAACTTTCTTCCTTTATTAGCACTAGATGCATATTGCTTATTCTTTTTCTCAACGTACTGACAGGTCTGTTCATGGATCTTCCTTACCAAATCTGCTTTCTTTTCATCATCTGCATTAGATAATTCATTAACTGTCAAAGGAAGTAAATCTATAATAGTTAGTGGGTTAAAATCATACACAGTTTCAAATGAGGAAAAACCTGTAGAAGAATGAACATTTCTATTGTACGCAAATTCAACAAAGGGCAAGCATTCTTCCCAAGTGCGCAAATTTTTACTAATCATAACATGCAACAAAGTACCAAGAGTACGATTGACAACCTTAGTTTGTCCATCCGTTTGTGAATGACAAGTAGTCGAGTACAACAATTTAGTTCCTAGCTTTGTCCATAACACTTTCCAAAAAGAACTAAAAATTTTGATATCTCTATCACTAATTATGGTCTTTGGAATTCCATGCAGTCGAACAACTTACTTAAAGAACAAATTTGCAATATAAGATGTATCATTGGTTTTATGACAAGCAATGAAATGAGACATCTTAAAAAACCTGTCAACAACCACAAAAATTGAATCTTTACCACATGTAGACCTAGGCAAACCTAAAATGAAGTCCATAGAAATATGTTCCCAAGGTGCACTACGTACAGGCAATGGTGTGTATAATCTAGGAGGCATAACTTTAGATTTAGCTTGATTAGACTGAACACAATTTGCACAAACACGTTCTACATCCTTACGCATATGCGGTCAAAAGAAATGCTCATGCAAAATGTCCAATGTTTTTTGTACATCGAAATGTGCCATTAAACCTTCAGTCTGAGACTCTCTAACTAATAATTCAAGCAAAGAACAATTTAGCACATAGAGTTTATTTTCCTTAAACAAAAAACCATCGTGGTGATAAAATTTATTGAATGCAGCAGTTTCACAAGCATCATACACATTTCCAAAATCAGTATTAGTAACCTACAAATCCTAACAACTTACTACTTAGAGTAGAGATTAAAGCATACCTACGAGATGGTGCATCAGCTACCACATTTTATTTACCTTGCTTATATTGAATGACATATAGAAATGTCTCAATAAACTTAACCCATCTTGCATGCCTCCTATTCAACTTTACTTGTCTTTTGAGATGCTTCAAGAACTCATGGTTAATGTGGATGATTAATTTTTTTTGGCCATAAGTAATGTTGCCATGTTTTGAGCGTTCTCACTAAAGCATACAATTCTTTATCATAATTAGAATAGTTTAGATTCGCTCGATTCAACTTTTCACTTAAATACGCCAAAGAACGTTTCTCTTGCATTAACACAGCACCTATGCCTACTCCAAAGGTGTCACATTCAATTTCAAAAATTTTATCAAAATCAAACAAAGCAAGCAAAGAATTGGAACACAATTTATCTTTCAGTAGCATGAATGCATTTCCAGTTAAAGACCCCACATAAATGCAACATTTTTCTTAATGACCTCTGTAAGTGGTGTAGCTACAGTGCTAAAGTGTAGAACAAATTGCCTATAAAAACTAGCTAAACCATGAAAACTCCGTACTTCCTAAACAGATTTAGGTGTTGGCCACTCTTTAATGGATTTCACTTTATTCTCATCAACCTCAATGCCCTTAGTACTAACAATAGAGCCAAGAAAATTAACCTTATCCATACAAAAATTGCACTTTTTAACATTTGCATATAACTTTTGTTCACGCAAGACATCAAGTACACATTTCAAATGATGCATGTGTTCTTCTAAGCTCCTACTGTATATCAAAATGTCATCAAAGTACATAACAACAAACTTATTAATGAATGCATGAAGTACATGGTTCATCAATCTCATAAAAGTGCTAGGTGCATTTGTCAAACCAAATGGCATTACCATCCACTCATACAGTCCATGTTGAGTTTTAAATACAATTTTCCATTCATCACCTTAGAACATACGAATTTAGTGGTATCCCCTAATCAAATCAATTTTAGTAAAAATCACAACACCATTCAATTGATCTAACATGTCATCTAATCTAGGAATGGGGTGTCGATACTTTACCATAATTTTGTTGATTGCTCTGCAGTCCACGCACATCCTCCAACTTCCATCTTTCTTTGGAACTAGTATTATAGGAATAACACATAGACTCATATTCTCCCTGGCACGGCCTTTAGCTATAAGCTCTTCCACTTGTCTTTGTAATTCCTTAGTCTCTTCAAGGTTACTGAGATATGCTGGCCTATTAGGCAATGAAACTTCAGGCACCAAGTTAATCTAATTCTCAATCCCTCTAATGAGCAGCAAACCTTTTGGAAGTTTCTCTGAAAAAATATCATTATATTCCTGCAAAAGAGATTTAGCAATAGGAAGCAAAGAATCATCAAGGTCAGCAGCACTAAAACAAGTTTCCTTATACATCAACATCACAAGTGATTCTTTTTCATGATAAGCATCTCTAAAATCTCTCCCTCTCGCATACAAGCTCACTTTCTTATCTCTCTTGCACTCAGTGTTTCCCTTTCCCCTCTCACTCTCTCTAATTTTTAAGTTCTCACTCTCACTCATTTTTCCCTTTTCCCATTGTGTTTATTCAGCTCAACTCTCTTTGCTTTTTTTGACTCCTCTCATTGTCTAAGCTTCAGCTAATCTTCGTATACTTCTTTAGGAGACAATGGCTTGAGGATGACAAGTCTTCCATTATTAGAAAAAGAATAAGTATTTAGATAACCATTACGTGAGATCTTATGGTCATACTCTCAAGGCCGACCCAAAATTATGTGGCCTACTTGCATTGGAATCACATCACATAAAATCTCAACAGAATACTTGCCAATAGTAAATGGCACAACCACCTGCTTAGTCACTTTGACCACATCACAATCATTCTGCCACTATAGCTTGTACGGCTTCGGGTGTTTCAAAAACGATAATCCAAGCTTTTCCACTAAGTAAGTGCTAGTAGCATTAGTATAGCTACCTCCATTAATAACTAGATTGCATACCTTTCTACCTACATTGCATATAGTGTGAAAAATATTTTCCTGCTATTCTTCTGAAGCATCATACTTAGACAACAAATTTAAAGCTCTCCTTGCAACTAGTAAGTCTCCATGCTCTGGATATGCTACATCATTTTCTTTTTCCAACAATGGCATTTCCAAATATGTCTCATCTCTATTTGTTTCAAAAACCTCATCATCTTTTATAATCATAACCCTCTTATTAGGACATTAAGAAGCTATGTGGCCATACTCTTGACATATGAAACACTTAGATTTGCTGCTACTGGTCACTGGAGTGGTTTCTTTTTTCTTCTAAAAAATTTCGCTCTTTTCTTTAAGAGTGTACTTGTCTTTTTTAGATTTTGACATAAACCTATCATCTTTGAATGTAGACGAATTCCTCTCTTCATTACTTCTCTTGTAGTCTGACTTCCAAGGCGATCCACCACTATTACTGAATTGAGACTGTCTAGCTAATTTTTTGTAACCAAGTTGTTTCTCCACTTTCATGGCAACACTAACCATATCTTCAATCTCCTTAATGGTATAGCTCAACTGTGTCAGCGATTTCTCTATTAAGCCCACACAAGAATCTAACCATAGTAGCCTCTCGGTCTTCTACAACATCTGCCCTGATCATAGCCATTTTCATTTCTTTATGGTACTCTTTAACACTCTTAAACTCCTGTTTTAAGTTTTGGAGTCTTTGATGCAGTTCCCTATAATAATGAATAGGAACAAATTTTGCTCTCATGACAGCCTTCATTTCATCCCAAGTTCGGATAGGTCTCTCCTCATTTCTTCTTCTGTTAATTTGAACCTGATCCCACTAAACTATGGCATAGTCTATAAATTCTACAGCTGATAATTTGACCTTCTTTTTTCTTAATAGTGATGACAGTCAAACACAAGCTCCACCTTTCTTTCCCACTCTAAATATTGGTATGGATTACTTCGACCTTGAAAAGAAGGAATCTTCATTTTTATACTGCTCAGGTTTCTATTAACTTCTTCCTTAGCTCTCGATTCTCTTCTAAGCATGTCATCTCTTCTTTGACGTCTTGTCTTATACTCCCTAGTTTGATATCTATCCCACTCTTCCATGTTTGTTTCAGTTTCAACATCTTTAAATTCAGGTTTGTTGGTCGATGGTGGTGTTGGTCGACCTTGTTTTGGAGCCTCTAAGCATTCTAACCTCTCTCCATAGCTTTCAAAAGCAAGATTCATTTGGGTCAATTGTTCTTGTAAAGTCTTTAAAGTTGTGGCTAGGTCTTCTAAATCCTTTTCATCACCTGCCTTAGACATTACAAAGTAACAAGAAAAACAAGTGTAATAATGTTAGTTAAAATAAAACCTCACTCACTCCCTTACGTGTTTCACTCATATAGAGGATGATTCACTCGTGTTTCACTCATTTTTTTGCCTTTTTCTTTTGATGTAAATCAATCTTGCCTTTTACTGCTCTTGATTCTTTCCCGAAATTCTTTGCCAACCAAAATTTCAAACAAATCAAAGATAATCAAATTGAAAGTGGCACTTTTACAAAAGAAAATTTAAAGAAATCAAAAGGAAGCAATAAGAGCGTAATGAAAAGTAACACGTACGGGTCAAGAATCACAGAAATTCAAAGGATCGAAAGAGAAATTTTGTAATAGGAATTAGCTTTTCAAAATTTCATTGTTCAAGTTTCGAAAATTTGAATTTCAATTCTAGTAATAATGCAATATAACTTCTAGCAATCCACACAAATTTTTTTTTATCAATCACCAAACTTCACAAATTCCAACAAACTTCTTTCATTAACAACTTACAATCGTAGCAACAATTCAAGATGAACTATCCACAATCTCAGCAAATTACGATCAATGAATCAACAAAGCACTTTTTTTAACAGTTTTGTTTTTTGATAGATTTTTTTAACTGTTATTTTTTCTCAACCTTTTTTTTACAAGAACAATCTTAACAAAAACTAACTGCAAACACAACACGAAGTATGAATTGAAATAAAATTATGAGATAAGAAAAACAAAGACGATGTTAACAAATGACAATGGAACGATAACGATAAAACACAAAGTGAAATAAACAGTAGAAGGGAAACAAAGAAAAAAGTAAATTGAAAATTGAAACAACAAAGAAACAAGAAAAACAAATGAAGACAATAAGAACAATGGATAGGAACCTAAAACCGAGCCAAATTTCTAATACCAAATGACGTGGAACCCTTATAATCGACTCGATTAGGAAACCCTTGATCAATCAGATCAAAACTTCAACTCAAGAATTCAAAGTTGTCGAGAGATCCTTCGACGTCTTGACCCAAGATTAACAATGCAATCAGAAACCAAAAAGCACAAAGACATCAAAAGAACGCCACAAGCAATACGACTAATCACTTGATAAGTTCAAAAAATCGATTTGTGGAGAATTTCAGGATTGAATCCCTCGCAAAGTGGCATAAAATTATTCTGAATGTAATCTAAATAGGAGGTGCAGAAAACAACCTTTTTAAGTCTCAAAATGTGGGCCTAAAAAGAAAAGCCTAACTAGAAAAAATGAAAAGTCACTTAGGAAGTCGCAACAATTTTCTAGCAGAACATCCTTTAATAAATCGAGCATATCTTGGGCGACGAACCTTCGATTAAGGCGAATCTTATACCATTGGAAAGCTAAGACAAAAATCTCACTACAAGAAATAAGTGGTTTACAGATGGAAGAAACTGTCAGTAAACTGCGAAATTTCGTCGAGAAAATATATTACCAACCAAAATCAATGACGGACAAAGGCGTCGTTAAAATGTTCGTACATAAATTTAACGAAGACCATTTTCTTTGTGTTCCATCGATAATTTACCAACGGACGATGTTCCGTCGGTATAATATACCGACGAAAAACGTAAACGACGTAACCGTCGGCAAATTTTACCAACGGATGAGTTTCCATCAAAAAACCGAAGTTAATATAATCGAAAAGTTTTCATATTTACCAATGGAATATATATAATACTGTCACAAAAACAAATATAATTTACCAGCAGATTGGTTTCCGTTAGTAAACCAAGTTAATGAAATCGCAAAGGTATGCATATTTACCGACGTAATATACAATACCTTCACAACATGAATCTAAATTACCAACGGCGTTAGAGTTTTTGTCAGTAAAATACTGTAGCGCCCCTTACCGCAGGGTATACATCGGGACGCTCGTAGGTCATTCCGATACATATCCTACAATAAGGGTGAGCTACGAACAATCACTACTGTACTTCACATAACATCGTAATAATAAAATATCAATATCAATTCACGAACTTTTTGAAACCAAAATTTTTCTCATTTCATTTCATCAAAACCAGAAGTTTACATATCTGTCAGTTTTTC
>JANZLX010000213.1:20988271-20999332 GCA_025531955.1 Erythroxylum orinocense | reverse complement strand
CTGACTGGTTGATTAATGAACTGCAATTGGACTGATCGGTAATAATGTTACGACCTATGCATGTACTGTTTCATAAAAAATATATTGCCGACCAACTGTGATTAGCGACTCTGATTTGTATAGCATGCTTGTGCCGATCAGATTTCAAATTTAACTAAAATTTGTACCAAACGAAACTGACCGACCGCTCTAGCATGCCACTTCCACTAGCTCGGACTCGGATATCCCACTCGATGTCGAGTGCGGGTCAGCTGGGAATGGGGCGCTACACTGTGAGATTGTTGTTGGCATTGGGAGCAAATAATGCATGGAAAGTGCATTAAATGGATGTGAAGAGTGCATTTCTCAATGGAATGTTGGATGAAGATGTATACTTGAAGCAAACCGAAGGCTGTGTGAATGATGGACAGGAGTAAAATGTTTAAAAGTTGGTGAAGGTCCTTTTTAAAACAAGCTCCAAGAGCTTGGTATTCAAGAATTAATAGCTACTTGTTGCAGAATGGATTTATAAGAAACAAAAGTGAGGCCACATTGTAAGTGAAGGGAGACAAAGAAGGAAAATTGATCTACTCACTTTATGTAGATGATTTGCTCACAATTGGAACTCAAGAGAAGCTTGTGGAGGACTTTAAGAAGTTGATGAAGTCTGAATTCGAAATGACAGATGTAGGGGAGATGAGTTATTTCTTCGGATTGGAGATTGATCAAAAGAAAGATGGGATATTCATTCATCAAAAGAAATACACAGAGGAGCTAATTGAGAAATTCAGCTGAAAGAATAGCAATGGGATGTCAACACCTATGGAACATCAGCTAAAGTTGGAGGCTACAAAACTAGGTGAGCAATTTGATTTGACTTATTATAGAAGTATGATTGGATCCTTAATGTATTTGTGTGCTTCAAGATCTGATATTGCATGTTCTGTAAATATAATGGCTGGTTTCAATCATAATCCTTCGAGATAACATGCTTTATATGCTAGAAGGATATTAAGATATGTCAAGCACACTGTTGATCATGGAATTTGGTTTGGAAAGGGAGAAAATGTAGAGTTGTATGTGTTTAGTGATGGAAGCTATCCTGGAAGTAATGAATGCAAGAGTAGGAGTGGATATTGTTGTAGTTTGGGTTCAAGAATTTTTACTTGGTGTTCAAAGAAGAAAAGAAGTGTAGCACAATTATCAGCTGAAACTGAATGTGTGGCAGTGAATATGGCAGCCAAACAAGCTCAATGGTTGAAGAAAATTTTGAAGGATATGGATGAATTGAAAAAAAATTGCGTGACAATCTATTGTGATTCGAGTGCTGCCATTTCAATGGTTGAGAATCCATCTGATCATGTGAGAACCAAGCACATGAAGGTGAAGTACCATTATGTTAGATAATTGAACGAGGAAAAGGAAATCAAAATGGAATTCTGTAGATCAAACTTCCAACTTGCTGATATGTTCACCACGGCATTACCAAGATGGAGATTTAAATTATTGAAAAAATTGATAGGAATGCAGGCTGCACAAAACAAAGAAGGAGCTGTTGATTTGTGTTGTTTCATGTAGCCTGTTATGTTGAAATTCGTGAGGAGTTTGCAAAATTAGTGAGAGTGACGAAGAGAAGCAAAATGAAGAACAAGATTTCTGTGTTCAAGAAGAAGCTAGAAGTGATGATTTTGTTAGCAATTAAAAAATGCTTGGATAAAAAAAACAGAATCCGAATGGTTGAAAATCAGTGCAGGAATGAAGATTAATGCAAGATAAGTGAGAAGAATGAAGCTACATGCAAAGAAAGGGTGAAGAATGAAGAATCAGAAGATGAACAGTAAGTGTAGAGCTGTTTTTATATCAGCTGAAGCAAAAACCTGAAGCAAAGTTATCAAATTCTGAAGCAAAACCTGAAGCAAAAAAATGTGAAGCAATTGAAGAGAAGTCCTGCAAGTCAATGGAGTAGAGGAATTCAAAGTCAAAGTGACATTTGGCATTGAATAAAATCAAGCTAATGAAGTCGAGCATTAGTTTTTGTTCCCATAGTTTTCAAGCATCTTTTGTTTTTGTTTTTTACTTTTTGCAGCTTTAAATTATTAGGAGATCTCATTGTCAGTTTTTGTTAATGCATCAACCAACAGAAATGCTTTTGTACTTGCTGAACCAATGAGAGTAAGATACTTGTCAAAATCTTACTCATTAGTTGTTTTTCATCTTTCATTTTGAGCCATTGATGTAAGTTAGCAAAAAATGTGTGAGAGCTAACTTGAAAAAGCTCCAAAACACTTACAAAAGTAATATAATAGTTGCAGTTTTATGAAAAATACCTTCTTCTTCTCTTCATCTCCTACGTATGAAAAATTCCTTTGTGTGTTGAGTTTCCATGAATGTGTGTGTGTAGAGAGTTATGTTGACAAATTTCTTGGGTGGGAATAAGCAAATTTGAAAGTGAAAATTTCCATTTCTGAAGGAATGAAAAATCTCATAGTCTTTATACATCAAAACCTTACATACATTGAAAACCAAAAGCAAAACAAACACTTGTGAATTACATTAGAATGACTCTCCTACTTTTTTTTTTCAAATAACACATTTAGTATACAAAGTATAATTGCTGATTTTCTGAAAATCATCATGTGGAGCAAACCATCTTGTTCAGAAGTTGCTGCTGAAGATTTTAAACATCTTCTAACTTTAGACTCAAATAGATTGGAAATTCTGTTCTTTTCACTAAGGCTTGAGTTTGGAGCAACCCTGAAGTTTGGGTTTTGTTGAAGTGCAAGGAGTTTTGCTCTCACTTTCCACAACTAGTTCATCTATTTTTCTTTCTCAATTTTAATAGCTCTATTTTGTTAAATAAAACCTTTTATGAAGTTCCATCTTATTATTTTTCTTTTGTCTGAAACATATACAAAATCAGGGAGGATATTTGTAAATATATGCTGGAAGTGAAACTGTTCCTAAATGACAAGATTACCAAATAGAGCTTGAAAAAATAGCTTATGCTCTCTTATTGTTTCTTGGTTTACTGCTATTGCATATTTACTTCACTTTTAATATCTAAATTTTGAACGAAGGATGGTGTTCACTATCAAAGTTTTATTGCAATTGAAACAAGTTAGATCCTAGCAATTCTTACTAAAGATAGCGAGCGCTATCAAATATCAAATTTTCTCAGTTTAACATGCACAAAATTATATATAAGGTTCTTATACAGTTCAAGAGTTTTCTGCTACTTTAAAATTTCTACTGCGTGAGATTTTTTTCCCCATTGCATTAGTTGATGATGTGTTGTCTATGTCTGTTGATTGCATTTGATTTTGATCAACTCTTTTCAATGTTTATCTACTCAGTTTCTCAAGTTCACGGAGGCCAACTTGCCGCTGGTTTTGTAGACGGAACTGTCAAACTATATAGGGCGTGAGGACACCTGATATATAATATATAGATGGGATTCCTCTAGCATGGGGCAAATGTTCTCTACAATTTCTATTTCTTCTTCTATTTTAATGATTAGTTGCAACTTTCCCTAGAACTTGGAACTGGTGAGCCTGGGCAATGCAACATTCTTCATTTTTTTTCTCATTTTTCTAATAATTACCCACGTTAATATATTTCTAATTCATAACTTAAGCGTCTATAGTTTCTCATTCTATATTAAACTTCTTTTCTTGATCCTTCGTTTAATATCAAAATGACGCAAAGTTTGGCCATACTATTCATTCAATAAGCTCAGAAGCTATAGCAAGTAATAAGATAATAAAACAATTCCTTCATCATGCATAATCAATTAAATTAGCTATATTGATTCTCAAGAGCAAGTAATCAGCCCTTCTTGGAATAAACACTGCTAATCATCTTGAAATACTTCAATCCTATAGTTAATAGTAACAAATAAGTATTAAAGAAATAAAATAGTGAATAAACTGAAATGAGCCATTAAATAACTAACAAAGTAATAGAGTAAATAATGTAGCAGGTATAAGATAGGATGAGCAAACAAATGGTTTGTTTAAGTGAGGGAGTTGACAAAAGGTGTCCTGCCGATCTGCTCACTCTTTAGCATTGGCTCTCGCCTTCTGCTACTATTCACTCTCTCCCAGAAGATCTTTATAGTAACTTCAGCTCTCTTTTATTCTTTTTCTTCACCCGACTATTTCTTTCTCCTCTATTCTCTACCTCTGTTCTTGGCCTCCAGCTTCTATTTTTTCTTTTTGTTCCAACCTCTTTACTTTGGTTCTCTCTCATCCAGCCTCAGTTCCAACAGATCCCCCTTTTATTTCATTTATCCTTTTTATTTATAGGACGAGTCTAGGTTTAGGTTTTCACACCATCAACCCTTAACATGACACGTAATGTTAAAAAAATTAAAGAAAAATTTGTTACACTCGTGATTGTGGGGTGTGACTTCATTACATGTTTTAATTAATTAATGTTTCATACATAATTCACGTTCATATTCATTCTTTCGTGCATAATCTTTCTTTCAACATTCACAAGATAATCCATTTAACATTCATGTAATATTCACACCATTTTCACTCAATTTATCTCAAATTTGGACTAAAATACTATAATTTGTATCCAAAATCAAGATATGAAAGCAAACAAAATCAATAGAAATTAGACACAACAATTCCCCCACACTTAAACTATGCTTGTCTTGAAACAAAATAAAGAACATTAGACTATACAAGAACAACCAATGAAAACAATGATTTTCTCAAATAATAGTCAAAGATATCAACGATCATTTCAATAAACACAACTTGAGAACTTGAAACTCATAATACTTTGTGAACAGACTATTCTCCTCATGCTTAGTGAAATTTAACAAGTACTTCAATTCAAAGAACTATCAACAAGTGTGATAGACACTCATTCTACTCTTCATCATCTCAAGCATTCAAAGGTAGGATATATTCACTTGTAGTTCATTTCATGTAAGGCATTTACTATAGGTTAGCTTACTAATCTAATCTCTACCACTCATATCAAACAAAAACATCAATTCAAAAGTTTTTATTTTTGTTGTAATAAGGTCGGCCTAAGGGTAGAAAAAAGGGAAAATGATAGCTTAAAACCACAGAACATATTGGGCATTTAAAGTAATATAAACAATGAAGCATAAAACACTCAATTTTTTCCTTTCAAGTTAACAAGATTAGCACTCCCCTTTTTATGTCTCTCCTCTTTCTTTTCATTTTTTTAGTTGTCTTCTCTTCCTTCCTTTTCTTTTTCTTTCTTTCTTTTTCTACTATTTTTATCTATTTAGAATAAGATCAAGTTTAGAAGAGGAAAAATCTAAAGGAGAGATAAAAGTTGCTATAACTATACTCATTCCTAACTTAATAGCTAACTATACCCTATGATTTCCTCACTTATTCAAGCAATTATTTCCTAAACCCAATCATACCTATTCAAATGCTTAACTTGTCTTATGGTAGATACAACGAAGAGGATAAATAATTAAGGTCAAGGCTCATATTTTGGGTTTAAAGAAAAAAAAATGTATTATGTTAAACTCAAAGGGGGTTTACTAAGGGTAACATTATGGTGGCTTTTTACACAAAAAGGGTAATGCTAATTACCTTCATCATCTCAATGTTTGCATAAGATTATGTGATCTTAACTAGTATTTATAAGCAAGTTCTAGAGTTCCTTAATCATGAAAGAACACTCTCATCAAAGAATACTTGAATTTGGTGTTTAATATTTTAAAAAGGCACAAATTCTTACCAAATAAGGTGTCATTCTTCTATCACAACAAATTAATGCCCTTTTAATCAAAATCCAGGTTAATCAGTCTAAGCATGCAAGTATGCTCACACACTTATATTATGCATTTCTAATCTCGATCAATTTTATTTCATGACATCTCTAACTATTAAATTGAAAAACAAACACATCTCACAAAATCAAATTTTTTTAATTAAATACTATGCCCATCCTCACCCCCTACTTAAATATCATGTTATTCCTAACATGATAAGAAAATAAAAGAGGGATCTAAGACAAAAACAATGCAAACAATGAAAAATATTAAAACTAAAAGAAATTAAACTAATAAGAAATAAAAATAATAAAAAGGAGAAGGATAGAAATACGATACGAAGGTAGGGGTGGTGGCTGTGTTGATGTGGTATGGAGCATAGCGAACTGGATCAAAGAGTGGAGACAACTATAAGGAGAACAAATAGAAGAGACTGAAAATTTGATCTACACATAGGAAGCAAACAAAAAATGTTGAGATTCACTAAAAAGGAATAAAAAATAATTAAAAACAAAAACAGAAATTGTATGGGTTGCCTCCCATTCAGCGCTTCTTTAATGTCTTATAACTGGATGCCTCTATAGTCATGCTTAAGGTGGATCACTCAAAGTGAGTGATTCCACTGTCATCTTCTCTTCTTTGGGATCTATCTTTAAGAATTTGTCAAACTCTCCTTCAGTTGCATCGTCTAGCAATTGACAAGACTCATTAATCTCTTTAACGAAGTCTAATTCCCTTTCTTCTTCCTGTAAGGCAAAATTGAAATTTGCAATATTAATTTAATCAATAAGAGAACATTCTTCATAAACACTAGTATTAGAGGTAGGTTCAACATTAATGATTGAAAATTCTACTGTTTTTCCTAGAACAGTCATGGTTAGTTTTCCGTTCTTCACATCAATCAAGGTATTGGTAGTGGTCATAAAAGGCATCCCTTAGAGTATGGTGTGGCCCTTTTCTTGCTCTTTTATTTCCCCCATATCTAAGACAACAAAGGCTACGGGAACAATCATTCCTCCTACCTTTACCAGCATATATTCTTTTATTCCTTTTGGATAACCGATTGACCTATCAACTAATTGCAATCATATATTTATAGGTTTCAACTGCCCTATATCCAATTTCATATAAATATAGTAATACATAAGGTTTGTGCTTGTTCCAACGTTAAACATACCCTTAACCTCATCACCATTACCCATTGATATTCTCACAACAAAACTCCCTGGATCTTTCAATTTGAGGGGTAACTGCTACTGAAGAATTGCACTTGCTACTTCTAAAACTATCACTTTCTTGTTTTACTCAAACTACCTTTTTTGATGTTTAGTTCTGTGAAGAACTTCACATAAGTTGGAATGTTTCTAATCGCATCCAACAAAGGAAGATTAATATTAACCTTAGAAAATATGTTATATAAATAAGAAAAATGCTATCTTGTTTTGAATCCTTAAGGCAACTTAGATATAGAATTGGTGGTCTATAAAGATCAGTTTCCTTATGTAGTCTTGGTCCTCTATTGCCTTTGGTTGCATGCCCAAGTTTTTCACCTTTCTAAATGTGATTTAAAGAGTTGTGCCCATTCTTTACCTCATGTTGCTTGCCATTTTCCTTGATGAGACTCTCTTCCTTTTGATTACTTGCACCAAATAAATTATAAGGAATCTCAACATGATTATCAATCACCTTACAATTTCTTAGAATAGTAACTACTCAGGCTTATTCAGGTTGACTATGTAACTTTCCCTTTTAATTATTTTGCATTTGAGCAGCGAGTTGCCCTACTTGAGCCTCAATCCTCTTTGAAGAAGCTTCTAAGGAATCGAATCTCTTATTGATCATTTCTTGATTCTGAGTGGCTATTTGAATAAATGCACTCAGACTCTCATTTAAAGAAGGCTTTCTTGGTAGGTTCTAATATAAGGAT
Source organism: Erythroxylum orinocense (assembly GCA_025531955.1). Lineage (NCBI taxonomy): Eukaryota > Viridiplantae > Streptophyta > Magnoliopsida > Malpighiales > Erythroxylaceae > Erythroxylum > Erythroxylum orinocense. The sequence continues at coordinate 20,991,653 of JANZLX010000213.1, read as the reverse complement.
TGTCCTTGGAATTGATTTTGCCTCTAAAAATTTATATTGTGGATGGGGCTGCTTGGGTGGATTGTTGATCTTTTATGAAAAATTAGGGGGGTTTCTCCAACCAAGGTTGTAGTGGTTCAAATATGGATCATTTTGCACCCTCAGCTGAAAACCATTAGTAAGTTGCTTGTTCTTCCTCACCTGCAAAATATTTAAAAGAATACAAACAAAAATTAGCTTAATGACCATAAGTTCCATATATACCTCATACCTCTTGATTTGGAACATTTTTGGGTCGTATCATGGTTAGCATTTTCACATGTTTTGTTAGCTCAGCCAATTGCATATTTCTTGGTCCGAGATCACTTTATGAACATTAACTCTTCTCCCCCTCAAGCTATTTTTTTTAGAATTGGCCCCTAACATTTTAAAGATTTCATATATACTTATGACATTCTTCTCTACCACATCTCCTCTTACTACATTGTCCTCTATATACTAACACTATTGTGCTAATCCATCATAGAAGAATTGGTTATGTACGTGAAATGGAAAATGATGTTGTGGACACTGTATTAACAAGCATTTGAAGTGTTACCACGCCTCATGGAATGGCTCTCCCTCCATCTAAGTGAAAGGAGCTATCTTTGACCCCAACTCAGAGATTTTTGATGGGAATAGAATTTTCTTATGAATTTCTTATACACCCCTCCCATGTGATCAATGAATCGGCAGAAGGGTCATCAACCATGCATTGACCTAACCTTTCAATGTGTATGGGAAGCATCTCATTCTGAGTTAATCTTCGTTTAAGCCATCTAAAGGAAATGTCTAGAGAGTAGTATAGAATTATCGAATGAAGTTTAAAGGTCTTCATTGGGAACCCTACAGAAAGATGGCAGCATGTTGTAGTGGATGTTCTTCAATTCATAGTTTCTGGCTACCTCTTCCAAACATATGCATGAAGTGGTAGTACCAATTACTGGTCTAGCCTACTCCTTCATTACTGGCTGCCTTTGATCTCTTGATCTTCAAGCTTGGGATCCTCAAGATTGTCTTCAATGTCCCTTTGATGTCCTCTTATCCGATACACGTTATCAATAAAAGGGGTAGGTTCACTTTCTGGAGATATCCTTCGTTGTATAAACAAAATAAGGACAAAACTAAATTAGTAACAAAAACTACTAAAATAACTCAATGAAATAACACGAAAAAAATGTATGTATGAACAAATAAAACAATTGACAAAACAATCAAAATTAAATTAAGTGTAAATATTGAACACCTCTTGGAAAATGACATGATAAACTTGTTTTGCCAAAATAAGTTCTAAAAATACCTAAGTTATCCTATCCGTAAGTATACGAGGTAGTTGTAGTTGATTACCTAAGGTTGTCTCCCACGAAGGTGAAATTGGTCCATGCAAAATAACTTTGAATGAAAATAAAATAAACAAATACAACCCTAAACACTCTAACTCGACTTGTTGAGTAAAATGGTTTAAAGAAAATAAAGCAATTAGCCTGAAAAGGTAAACTAATCTATTGGAAGTAAAACCAATTTGATTAACCAGTATGGAAAACTCTTAAGAATTAATTTCACTAATTAATAGTTGGATTTTAAAATTAATTCAAATAACAAATTAATCTAACATTCGTACTCGACAAAATAATTATTAAACCCAACTAATAATTGCCCACTTAAGTTAATATATTTCTAATTCATAACTTAAGCGTCTATAGTTTCTCATTTTATATTAAACTTCTTCTCTCGATCCTTTGTTTAATACCAAAATGATGTAAAGTTTGACCATACTATTACATCCAATAAGCTTAGAAACTATAGCAAATAATAAGACAATAAAACAATCCCTTCATCATGTATAATCAACTAAATTAGCTACATTAATTCTCAAAAGCAAGTAATCAGCCCTTCTTGGAATAAACATTGTTAATCATCTTAAAATACTTCAATCCCATTGTTAATAGTAACAACTAAGTCTTAAAGTAATAAAACAATGAATAAACTAAAATGAGCCATGGAATAACTAACAGAGTAACAAAGTAAATAATGCAGTATGTATAAGATAGGATAAGAAAAAAATGGTTTGTTTATGTGAGGGATTTGTTGATGTGTAACATCCCGGTTCCATCAGGAAGGGTAAAATAGTAAATATGGGTTAACAGTGAGAACTTAGAAATTCAATTGCATGTTCATGCATATAGAGACTTACTTATAATGTGAAAAATGAATTGGTTGCACATGAAATTATTTGTACATGCATACATTGACTTTCCCGGTATATTTGGTCTTAATTGTGAATGGGGTGAGAATTATGGGTTATTGATTTTGAAAATTTATTTAGAGAGTGCCATTATTGATTTTCTAATATTGGAGAATTTTAGAAATTTTTCGGGGATAAATCCCAGACTAGGAAAAATGCTGAGTGGCAGACCAACCGATAACCGGTATTAGAATTTGGTGCCTATAAAATTGAATTATGGACATATGGTTATAGGAGGTCTTGACAAGTGGTATTTATTAGAAATTGGGTTTAAATTTGATTAATGGAGAAGGATTTAATGGGAGCTTGACATATGGCATTAGCATAGCCATGTATTTATGTCAATTAACCTTAAGCTTATATTTACTTGAGCCCTCCCTTTTTCCCACTTACGACACTCACTTGCTAAAAATCTTTGGAGATTATTTTTAGAGTTTTTCTTATCTCTTCTTCGTGGATCAAGCTTCCTCTCCTTGACTTGTGATCATTTGCAACCTAGTTTTCCTCTCTTCCTTGTTCCCTTCATCTTGCTCTTTATTGCTTGCTACAAACCTACCTCTCTACTCCTTTGGATGATGATGATCGTTGGTGGTGGTAGCAACTAGGGCTTGGTGGATTTTTGAAGAACTTGAAGATTGATTGCTTAATCAAGTAAGTGTTGTGTTCTATGTCATGTATTTGCTTACTTGAAGTTAGTATGATGATGATTGATGATTGAGTTGGAATTGTGAAAGGCTTGTATATGTGTTTTACTTGATACCCATAGACATTCATGTTGTGTTTTTAAGTGTGTATGTTGAGTCTAATGCATGGAATTGTAGAATTGTATAGAGAGAGAGAGTTGGAAGCTTTGAATGATGGGTTAAGGGATTTGATGAATATATGTATAGGCATGCCTTGTTTTAATTGTGTTAAGTTATGACTTATGAATTGTTTGTGATTGATTGCTTGACTTGAATTAAGTAGTGATTGATGGGAAACCTAGGTAAAGTTCTTGTTTTTGTTCATATATGATGATCAATGATATGTATTGTGTTATAAAGATGTTTTGGAAGTTAGAGTTTTGTATAGAATGATGTTTAGATGAGTATGGAAAATTGGATATGAATGGATGGGTTT
>JANZLX010000213.1:20956807-20968145 GCA_025531955.1 Erythroxylum orinocense | reverse complement strand
AAGTCGAACAACAAAATAAGCTCTTGGAACTTTTATCTTCTACACATAATGTTCGTTTAGACTAAACATGTTGATATGTTAAATAATAAGTTGTTTTTTGCATGTATTCAATTTCTTTTTATACATTAACAATTATTAGAATTAATGATATATTCAAAAATTGATACATTGTTAAATAAATTTATTCATAAGCAATTTTTATTTTTTACTAACTCATTAATAATTTACAAATTTGATAAATATTAAATTTGCAAAAAATTATAAAACAAATGTAAATTCAAAAATTAATTATAATTCATATTTATTAAATTCAATTTTTATTCGGAAATTGAAATTTACAAAATTATTAATTCAAATTGATTAATCATTAATTTTGCAAAAATAGTTTAAATAAATTTATTTTGAGTTTATTATTAATTATTAAACAATTTACGACGTCTATACAAGGAGACGTCGTAGAAACAGCATTTTTCACGACGTCTTCTAAACGTCGGCATAACAACCCTTTATCGACGTCTCCTTATAACGTCGTAACATATAATCACATTCACAGACGTCTTCATACACGTCGTAAAATGCTAGTTTTCCACGACGTCCCAAATACGTCGTTAAACCTTTTAAATCAGTGACGTCTATTCCAGACGTCGCAAAATATGTTAACCTTTCCGGACGTCTTTAAAAACATCGAAGAATATCTGCCCCTTCAACGACGTGTTCCAACAGACGTCGTAGATCACAAATGCTTACCCTACCTTCCACGACGTTGTTTGCGACGTTTGCATGGACGTCGAAGATAGTTTTCTACGACGGCAAATTTCCTTTACCGACGTTTAAAAAACGACGCAAAAGGCCTCCTTTTCTTGTAGTGTAATCTAATTAGGATAAGATGTGATCCAGCTAATTGAATTCAATTAGGATTCTGACTTAGCTATCAAGACAGAGATGCCTATAAATAGTTCATTTGAATCTTACTACAAAACAAGAGATAGAGAGTGTGGCCGCAATATACAAAAGTGAGGAAAAATAGAGAGAAGGCAAAGAGGGTTAGATTCTTATCCTTGTTTGATTATTTTTGGGATTGGTTTAAGGATTTGTTTATTATGATATTAACTTTTGTTTCAATCCTAAAACTTTACAAGACAACTTGTTGTTGTGGGGGGTAAGAGATCGATTCTTTTTTATAAATCTTTATTGAATTTAGAGATTTATTTGTCAGTTTGTCTCATATTTTTTCCTTTTACACTTGATGGGTTTTTCACGTTAAATATTGATGTTTGTTTCATCGTTAGCTTCTTATTATTATATTTTCTACTGTTGTAACTTGAAGAGTTATTTCTTGTCATTAATATTTGGTTGATCTTTTAGAGAGTTGTATTTGTCTCCAAACAGATTAGATAGGATTACATCGAAATCACACTAATAATTGACGCATTGTTTGGTATTCTATCTTATGGCCTGTACATGATTAAACATGACTATAATTTTGCTACAGACTAACTGTAATTATTGTAACAAATAAATCCGTAATGTCACTCGTAATCCGAAGTTTTATCCTGGATTCAAGCAATGCATGTTCTCATGTTATCTTTTTTCTTATGCAGAAAAGCACACAATGCGTACATTGTAAAGAAAATTCCGATTGACACGTCAACACACAGGCGGCAAAGCCTATTTTCCAACGGAATAAAATGAAAGGGACTTCTTTCTTTTATGAGAAGGCCTTAATTATAGCACAGGAATTTTATTTAGAAAATTGAAGCAATGCACGTTATCTTTTTTCTTATGCAAAAAAGCTTATACATGCATATATTCTAAACAAGATTCCTGTTGACGTGTTATATATGCATATGTTCTAAAGAAAATTCCAATTGGCGTGTCAACACACAGGGCGGCAAAGCATATTTTTCCGCGGAATAAAATGAAAGGACCTTTTCTCTTTTTTGTTGTTGTTGTTTTACAATAGCATTATAGTTTTAGATGTGAACCATTCTTTTTCCCGTTTCGATTCCCACTTGTAAAATATATAAAGTTCAGCGATTAGATTTCATGAGTAGGCGTTGGCAGCCAAGTTCATTCTCTCAATTACTAAAAGGGCTATGCAAGATGCTTCTCTATCTCCTTTCTACCGCACCACCCCCACGTATATATTCCATATATACTGCTCCATCTCCTTTCTACTACACGGCCCCCGCGTATATATTCCATTCCGTTTGTAACGGAACATGGATTTATGCTACCCTTTCCGGGTGGAATGTCAATTGTGCTTTTACAACTGCCAAATAATCCATTCCTAATTATCACCAAGGTTTTTAATTAAGCTCTGCCAGATAATTACAATTGTGATTTGAATTTTTATCATAATTTATTATAATTATGCTTAATTTTTAATTACGTTTAATATTATTATAATTATTGAAACATATGCAGTTGTGTAACGAGTAATTTAAATTTTAAACTCTTGATCATGATGATTCCCGAAAAATAAATTTTTTAATTAATAATTATTTTGTAATATTTTAAAATTACATAATTAGCCAAAACTTTTACCCAAAAACTGTATTTTGACTTGATTAGCAATTAATCCTTGCTCCAATAAAGGTGGAATCAGCCACTCCAGCTACCCCCACTCACGGGCCCGACCACAAGATGAGGGAGTAAATCACGGTATCTACTTGGTCAACCCACCAGCAAAGCGGCCCTTACCTCCTATTTATGGGATTCGAACCTAGGACCTTGCTCCAACTAACCTTACTGGAAGACCAACCAAGCTACACCCGTGCGGGCACAATTAATCCTAAGTTAGAGAAGAAGAGAGCGATGAGCTTCTTCAAGTCTTTCTGAGCTTTCTTCTTCTCCTTTTCCCGCGCAAACAATCTTGCCTCCCATTCTGCAACAACTTTTTTTCTTTCAACTTAACATGTGAATCACTTTACCCATTAACCCATAAGGCAACTAACCCATTAACCACCTTACCCATTAACCATTCCCCAAATGGAGCAGTAAAACAAACCTGACTCACCTACCTACCAACTCCACAACACGAACTTCCCATCTTTAAAAGGAACCTTGGAAAAGCTTATTCCAAGAGATGAAAATGGGAACATGGAAAAGACCAAGTGGAACTCCATTGTAGGAGACACAAAGAATATAGGAAATTAAGTACGCCGAAACAAAAACAAAAACACCTATTCATGCACCGTTGGAGATACTACAATAAGGTGTAAGAAAATGGAACAATTCACTGGTGGGATTTTTTCTAGAGAAGAGGTTGGCCTTCCTAATTGTTCAAAAATAGGCAAATGAAGCATGGAGAAACAAGGGGCTAGTGAACATGATGGTGAATGATGATGAGTTGTTTGTGTTTAAACTCAATTCAGATGATAATGCCTAAAAGGTGCTCGAAGTAGGGCTATGGCATGTGATGGGTTATTTAATGCTTATAAAAAAATGGCATTCGGGGGTCATATTGGATAGGAGTAAATTGGAGACAGTACCATTGTGTGTAACATCCCAAATCACCTGCTTATAAATATTGTCTACTTTGGGTCTTGGTTCAGCCAAGCCCTCACGGTTTTGCTTTTCCCGAAGTCTTCTCAAGAGGTCACCCATCCTGGAACTACTCTTTCCAAATACATTTAACTTCGGAGTTCCGATGGGATCTGGTGCATTAGACTATAGAAAATGCGTCTATAAAGGCAAGGTATCCGTACCTTATAAGGCATACTTCGTTCCCCTCTCTAACCGATGTGGGATCTCACATCCATACCCCTTATGGCCCAGCCTAGCCTAGGTGGCACAACGGTTCGGGTGCCGACTTTGATACCACCTATAACATCCCAAATCACCCGCTTACAAATATTGTCCGCTTTGGGCCTTGGCTCAGCCAAGCCCTCACAGTTTTGCTTTTCCCGAGGCCTTTCCAGGAGGTCACCTATCCTGGAACTACTCTCCCCCAAGCACATTTAACCTCGCAGTTCCGATGGGATCCGGTGTATTAGGTCACAGAAAATGTATCTATAAGGGAAAGGTATCCGTACCCTTATAAGGCGTACTTTGTTTCCCTTTCCAACCAATGTGGGATCTTATATTGTGGATAAAAATACACAAAGTTCCATTAGAGTACCAGTCTACTAAAGGTATGAGCTACATGTAAAATAGAAAACTATTAGTATTAGATGAGAATACTGCTTTAATGAAGAGGACAAGGTATGCAAGAGTATGCATTAATATAGATATATCGAAGAAACTAACAGATAAACTTAGAATTATGAAGTTGAAGAATAAAAGGTTGGAAGAAGATGTAATAGGTGTTACTTATATATGGAAACCCAAGACCAAAGAAGAAAAGAATGTATGGAGGAAAAAGGATAATAAAGAGGGGAAGATAGCATAGGAGAAAACAACAGTAGTGTTGGAGAACAATCTTAAGGGGAAGTAAATTCTTAAGGGAATAATAGTATTAGTGGAGAACATTCAGGCAGAAAAAGGAAAGTCTGATGGTGGAAAATTTGAACAGGACTTAGATTTGGAGTTCACAAACATAATAGAGAAAGGGAATAAGTCAATAAGGAGTTGAAAATGGGAATTAAGGAAGACTAGTAGGCACCCTAGTCATGGAAAGAGGTGAAGTATTAGGTACTAAACATGATGCAGGATTAACTTGATTGGGGTTGGATAGAAAACCTAAGAGGAACTGAGAAAAAGAAAAGATGATGAAGATAACTGCCTTGAATATTAGAGGGCTTAACAACCTCAATAAAAAACTTTTTGTCAATGAATTAATTAAGAAGAGCAAGTTAGATTTTGTCGGTTTGTTGGAAACTAAAATAAAGAGGGAAAAGCTGGAGAGCATTTTATGATTCCTAGATAAAGGACGGAAGTGGTTACCAACCTTGATCATCAAGTGAATAGAAGGGTAGTAATTGGTTTTAATTGTCATAAGGTGGAGATAGTAAGCAAGTTTAAGAATTACTAACTAATACACTATGACATTTGAATGAAAGAAACTGGTAAGGAGATTTCACTAACAATCGTTTATGGAGCCAATCATAAGTTCCTAAGGCAAGGTGCTTGGACTGAATTAGTAAGAATTAGCAAATATATCAAGAACCTGTGGATAGTTTTAGGGGACTTTAATTGCACTTTAAGATTGACTAAAATAAGAGGAGGGAGAAACTGGAAACAAAAAGAACATAGAGTTACAAGAAGTGGTGAAGAACACAGGGTTATCTGATATGAAATGGTATGGTAATAGGTTTATATGACACAATAAATAGTATGGTGAATGACATTTATTGAGAAAACGAGATAGATGTATAGTGGCAAAGGAGTCACACTTGTAACTCCCCATGCACGCTGTGAGAAGTTTCAACATTAATTCTAGCTTTAATACGTGGCATCACATGATGTTAAGGCACATAACCCTAAACCTAAAGAGAGGCTAATAAAAGTAAGAGGGGTGGCGGCTGAAGGGAATCATCTTTCATTCATTGTTCCATTCGTTCTCTCACACAGAGACTCAGAAGGCAGGCATAGAGAGGTAAAGAAAAGGAAGATAATCAGAGACGAGAAATAGAGATAGTCTGAGAAGGAGAAGAAGAGAGCAATGGTAAAGAAGTGGGACTTGGGAAGAGAGGCCGAAAGCGAGAGCTAGAGTTGATCTTGAGCAAACAGTTGGTTGTAGGAGAGCAACGGAAGCAGAAGGTGAGAGCCAAAGCTGAAAGTTGATAGTGAAGAAGACCTCTAATATCTCATTATTCAACCCTCTGTTTGTTTATCTCTTTCCTCATCAGCTGATTGTTTCTTTGAGTTTATTGTTCCTTTGGTATTAACCGGTTTATACTCTGGTTAGCTTAACGATTGTTGCTTGTTATCCTGTCATAGTTCATTAAGTAGTTGCTGGGTTGTTGTTTTCAAACTTCTGTCAACAGTAATATGAGATTGAAGTATTTGAGTATGATGAACCGTGTGTGTGATATGATGGGCTGATCTCTTTTCTTAAGAATGAATGTAGCTATTTAGGTCAAAATACATGATTGGGTTACAGATAGTTGTCTTATTTATTGTTATGGTTTCTGAACTGAATGGATGTAATAGAATGGCTAAACTTTGCATCATTTTAGTGTTAAATGAAGATTCGAGAGATGAAGCTTATTATGACTTGTGAAATAATGGACACTTAGATTAAGAACTAGAAATATATTAACTTAAGTGGTACTTGGTAGTAGGATTTTCATTATTAATTTTAATAATAACTTGTTGAATACGAAAGTTAGGCTGGTTCATTATTCGAATCAATTTAGAACCTAACTATTAATTTTAGTAAGACAATAATCAAATCATTTTCCCTTAATCATGCGTAGGAGATTAATTAGTAATTCTCAAGAGTTTTTCAACTTCGATTAATTTATTTGTCTTTGCTCCCAATTGATTCCGTCTACTTTTCAAAGTAATTTTGTAATTTTTCTTAAAAGATTTCACTCAATAATCGAGATAGAAAGTTTAGGAATGCATTGTTTTTATTTTTATTTTTAATTCAAACTTAATTTAAGTTGACCAACTTCACCTCCGTGGGAGATGACCTTGGATTATCAACTACAACTATCTCATATACTTATGAGTAGGGTAGCCTAGGTCTTTTTAGAACTTTTTAGGCATAACACCAAGCAAAACATGTTTTATTTATAAGACAACATCTTTAATCCCAGATATTTTTTATGGTATTTAATGACCTTAGTTTTCCACGTTAATATAGACATTAATTAGAGGGGGTGTTTTTAAGATCCTTACCGTTCCTATTTTTACTTGATATCTTTTTCCTAGAGCTCCGGAATTTTTTTTTCATGATTCTCTGTGGCATTCTCTGAATCTCCTTCCTTAGAAATTTCCTTCTCCAAAGGTTATGGATTCTTTTCAGTGGTGATTGATGATTGCATATTAGTTCTTCCTTTTCCATTCTTTTTATTGCTTACGTTTTTTAGAATAGGTTCCTTATGCCCTTTGTTACCAGGTATTAAATTGAACTTAGGACTAGTTAATTTTTCCACATTTTTGATAGGTCCAAAAGGATTACTTTCACGATTCATTAACTCTTCTTCTCCTATTACAAATAGTCTGCCAATAACTTTCCATTTCTTGCTTTGGAGTTTTAAAGTTAGTTTCTAGTTGTACGAGACATTCACTGTATCCTCAAATAGCTTCCCTTTGTTGGACCCCGTTTTCGTAGCCCAACTTTCGGAACATAAAACCTTGTGCTTGAAACCCCGAAGATCAATTGTTGTCATTCCACAAAGGTGGTAAGCACACACTAATCAATCAACAAATTCATAAGTTGAACTCTTCATAGAAATTGTAACTCTAAGTCTCTACTTTACTTTGAAGAAAGAATCACCTCAATCGGAGTTCTATAACTCAAGATATGCTCAAAAAGCCTAAGTATGTACATACTCCAATTATACTCTTCAACCCGACCCTTCATTTGTTCTAATGCAAACTATCTCGATACAACTCCAAATGGTACACTCTCTATCCCTTTTCTCCTTCAATTTTCGTTTCTTCTCTTCTCACACAAGCCAAGTCTCATTTAATGAAGCCAAATGACCTAATTGCCCTTCCTCCAAAGCCTTATGATTTTTAATGTTTAAGTGATCTTCCAACTATGCCCTCCATACATTCTTACCTTTCTAACACTTATTCAATTTACCTAACTCATATCATCTTACTCCCATTAATAAACTAGGTAATTCCAACATGATTTAATCTAGTAATAACCAAAAATCATCTATTCATGCTTCATGATTAATTAAATAAACAAAAAAATTCAGGGGCCAACACTGCTATTCGTGTTCATGATTATTCAGGGGTTTGATTTTCATTATGGGTAATGTTGATTTGAAATAAAGCTGAGAATGAGGAATAAATTAAGTAGTAAAAATGATCTTGATATGAGTTATGTCAAGGAAAGATTTAGAAACGAAATTGGTAGTGATATGGAAAATAGTTACTGAGTGTGGTTCAGTTTGTTAGTCATAACATTTTCTCTAGATGTCCAAACGAGATGATTCTTGATTTGGATTACAATAAAGATATAGGGATATAGGGCTACATTTTGTATGAAGACATCAAATTTCAATTATGTTTCCAAGAATCCCAAGATTTGTCATGAAGTTAAGAATTGGGTGCAGTGTTGGTGTGTGAATGGAAAATTGGTCTTCAAAGTTTAGGGGCAAAATTAGAATTGATATAAATAGATTTTGATAAAAATGCCTTCTGGAAAGTTGTAGATCTTTATTTTATCTTTTCAATGGTATATTATATGGAAAATTTGGACATCAAAGACAAAATTTATGATCCTTATAAGTGGAGACATTTTGGGCGAAAAAGTTGACGAAAGAAAGTAGATGATGAAAAGCAGACGGAAGAAAGCAGACGATAAAAACAGACGGAAGAAAAGAAGACAATAAAAAGTACACGAAATAAAGACTATAAAAAGCAGATGGAAGAAAAGCAGACAATAAAAAGCAGACGAAAAAAAGTAGACAATAGAAAGCAGACAGAAGAAAGTAGACAATAAAAAGCAGATGGATGAAAAAGTGAGACGATATAGAAGTAAGACGATAGAATTAGACTTTGAGGTCTGCATGAAAGTTGTAGATCTCGAAGTCTTCTTTCTATTGGTCTAAAAACAATGTCAATCCGATATTTGTAGAAAAAGTTATGGCATTCGCACTGAGACATGTACATTACAAGTAAGGGAAGAAATGTGTTGGAGTCTTTTGGCCATAACTTCTTCTCTAGACCTCCAAATGACCTAGTTCTTGAATCCTTTGTTTTTTAAGACTTTTCTCTACATTGTCACCATAAATCGAAGCTATCTAAAATGAAATGGGAAAGATTAAGTGGAAATGATGGGACGGGTACAATGAGTGTGCTCTTAAAGGATATAAACTGGTGTTATCTCACTGAACATACTTTAGTGTTTCGATGATATATTGATCTGTAAGAATCCAAATGAGATGATTTCTAATTTGAGTTAAAGAGACATGCAACTACAGATGGTATAAAGAAATTGGAATCTAATTCAGTCTCTAAGATATGTAAATTTCATATGGAAGTTGTATATAGTATACTGTTATGAGCAAGAGCAATCAAAAAATGTTTGAAATAAATCTTTTGAATCTCTAAACCAAATTGAATGATTTTAGTAGCATTAGAAAATTAAAACAAAGAGAGACATTTTGTATAAGGAAGTGTTATGTAAGAAGGTTCAAGGATATTTTTGGCAAGACACTTAAGTTTAGAAGAACATAAGCTTATAGGGAAGGATAAAATGGACTTTTTGGACTCATTAATGGCATAATTGGAAAAAGAAGAGTTGTCTTGCTTATAAATGGAGAAGAACTATAGGAATGACAAGATTCAAGAGAAACAAAATGTGTGGACAACAAAAGAGAGAAATATCTTGAAGAAGAGAGAGAAATACGAAGAGAAGAAGAATGAAAGAGAGAAAGAAGAGAAAACAAGCTAGGGTTTTAATTTCCTTAGCCTTCAAGAGAGATTTTGGGGTTGTTCAAGTAAAGAAAAGGTAGAGGAAGAAAAGAGCTTCCATTTAAGCTAAGGATTCCTTCATTTTGTGAAGAATGAAGGTAAGATTTTTTTGAATCTTTTGGGTTTTTAAAAGAATTTCAGTTTATGGAGTTTAGAAAATGTTTGGGTTTAAGTATTTTGGAACCAATTTTAAAGTTTGTGCTATGAGGGATTTCCAATTGAAAACCCTATTAAGTGGGACTTTTGTTATCGTATAAAGGGATCAAGAGTGACAAGATGAACAAGAGAAAGAACCTTTGATTCCTCAGGTTGTTTACAAAGAGAAGAAGCATTTTGCGCAAGTCAAGTCTTTAAGCAAGGAAATTAAGGTGGGTACATGTTTGTAATAGAACCAATAAGACATTACTGTTTTTAGTAAATCAAAGAAGTTTTCTGATGTTAATTTCTTCATAAGTGTTGCATCTATTGTATGAATGATTTTAGAAAAGAATGATTTGAAGAATCCTTTTACGATTCATTATATGAACTTTTTGATGAATTTAGAAAAAAAAAAGATGAAATGCATTGAAAATTTTTATGTTATGCCTTGAAAAATGTCATGGCATTTTGTATAAGTGATCAAGGGAAAGTATGAGTATATGATAAAATGATTTTGAGCATGATTATGTGCTTTTGTTTGGGTGAGAGAGGAACGTTTCGTTAGTCACGTGCATGTCGACATATAGCCATATCCCGGTTATCCACTTGAGGCCACGAGATCCTGAGAAATCAGACTCGTTTTGTTCACGGCTTAAACTTCAGTTTATCCATTTTGTTCCACAGAACTCTCGAGCTATTTGTTTGTGCATTGCATCTGTGAATTGTTAAGTTGATGCATTTATGTTTTGTAAGTTGTGAATTTTGACTGCATGGCAAGAGTTTTGAAAAGCAAATATTTTTACGATGAAAGAAGATATTTTCTGAGACTAACAAAATGTTTTCAACGGCTTTTGCTTATTCTTTTGTTATAAATTGTTGCCAAGAGCTATCAATCTCACCCCACCCCTCTCTATCACATCCTCAGGTGATAGCTAATAGATTAAGTGATCAAGAGCCCAGAGGATTTCGCTTCAGTTGCTATTTTGTATTTTTGTAATAAGACAATTGTATGGTTTTTGGTTTGTAAACAAATTATTTCAAACTCAGCTGGTTGAGTAATGAAATGATATATTTAAGTAGTTCAGTTATGTATGTATGTTTACATTGATTTAGAGCAAGCTGGTTTTTGATGTTTGATTGTCATGGGCACGCCACCATTGTGGAATGATGCCTACTAAGGGTACATGGAAAGAATCCTACAAGTTAATATGCAGGCTCGAATATTAAGTGTTATGGTAATTTGTTAAGAGTTGGGTTCAGGAAAAGGGATCCGACATAGGTGGTATCAGAGTAAGAGTTAGGTTTCCGAAAACGGTATCTAACATAGGTGGTATCAAAGCCCAGTTTTAGGATCTTACATGGGCAACCTTCGGTTAAGTGTCAATCGCAAGAGCGATTGTTAAAGGTTTTGGCTAATAGAATGAGTGAGAAGAATAGTGTCTTGACATGGTGTTTGGTAAGGAAAGTTTGTAGGTATTTAGCGGTAAGAAATAGGGTGTAGTCTGATATGTTAGATACAGATTCTGTTCTGTTAGAAAATAAGGTAATAGAATCCCGTTGTGGATACGTCTTTGAATTGATATGGATGTCAAAAGGTTTTCATGAATTGATTGAAAAAAAACATAGAGACACGGGTAAAGATGGCAAGATTTAA
>JANZLX010000213.1:20932240-20951875 GCA_025531955.1 Erythroxylum orinocense | reverse complement strand
GTAAGCCTCATAAATGTTCTCCATTTTATCACTTGACCCACTTTCATCACTGTCATAATCTGAGATCGAGCTTTGAGCTGAATCGTTTGCATTTTTTCCGAAATTTCCAGATTTACTTACTTTTTCGTCTCCAGTTACTTCCTTCTCAGTTACTTTAAACAAGTAACTGGACTTTTGCCGTACAAAGTAACTAAAGCGTCATTCTCACAACTTCTTCTTCACTTTCGGATTCATTGTCACTCCAAGTGCTCGTATAAGATTTTCCTTTTCTCTTCTTCATAGTATTAGCACACTCCACTTGAGCATGTCCGAAGCCTTGCGACTCATGGCATTGAATTCTATTTAGCTTTCTTTCTCCTTTTTGAGTTTTGGCTTGTTTGAAGTTGTTATTCGATGAGCTCCAGCCTTTTTGCCTAAACTCGGGTTTGTCCATTTTCACTCTCTTCAACTAATTACTGAACTCTCTTGTTAATAGTTCCATATCCTCATTCTCGTCGGATTCATCTTCTATATCATTCACACTTTTACTAGTTTCCACTTGTAGTGCCAATCCTTTGCTTCTTTCTTGTTCACCTCTTAAAAGATTCATCTTGAAGTTTGTAAGGCTTCTAATAACTTTTTCCAATGACAGATTATCAATGTCATGGGCCTCCTCTATTGCTGCAATTTTCGAAATAAACCTTGGAGGTAGCGATCTCAACGTTTCTTGACTAATTTCATGTTGAAGTATTTCTTCCCCAATTAATAATTTTATAAATGATTGAAATTTTTAGATTATTTATTTATATAATATAAAATATTTTAATTATTTATCTACAAAATAAATCATACAATAACTAAATATGAGTAAAAAATTTCTCGTTATCATTTTAATATTTAGTACTGAACGTTAACATAACTATTAACTTTTTATTCCAATGTCTTCATTTTTGAACGAGACCAAGACATATGTATATATTTTATAAGTTATAATAAATATTTGAAAGTGATTAATAAAGATGGCTCAAACCTCATAAAAGTGTAATTTTTATTCATCTCGTTTGTTTTCTTTTGAATTTATTTTTTTGTGAATTTATTATGCTAAATTGAAAGATAAAATAATAAATCCATACGATTTAATCTTTATTAAATGCAAGAAAATATACTAAAAATAAAAAGAAATTGAAGTTTGTATGTTTTCTACATCAAAAGCTGCAACCACTATCTATCCAACCAATAATTATGTTTTTGGAGTCTTTGTATCGACTCCAAGTCAAGGTCTACTGCACAAGAGGAAGCCAGAAGAGATATAGAGCAATAGAATAAATAAATTAATCAAAAAGATTCAAAGGCCTTAAACTTTGTTACTTTTTCTACTTTAAGGCGTGTTTCTTTTTATCTTTTCACTTTTTTAATGGCCCTAAGTCAAGGTCTACAAAATAAGAACCTAAGAGCCTTTTTGTAAGGTTCCCACAAACTTACTTTTCAAAAAGAAAGGCGTCCTAGTCTTTACACGGAGAAACTGAAACTTGTATATAAAATGCTGAAGCTACTTACTTGGTGAGTGCCTGGATATTGACAAGAATTAATAGGTTGGTTGAGACTTGAGATTGAGATGTGGCTTACAAATAAATTTTGGTATCTATCCAACCAATAATTATCTTTTTGGAGTCTTTGTATTGACTCCAAGTCAAGGTCTACTACACAAGAGGAAGTCTTTGTATTGACTCCAAGTCAAGGTCTACTGCACAAGAGGAAGTCTTTGTATTGACTCCAAGTCAAGGTCTACCGCACAAGAGGAAGCCAGAACAGATATAGAGCAATAGAATAAATAAATTAATCAAAATGATTCAAAGGACTTAAACTTGTATATAAAATGCTGACGAAACTTACAAACATAAACATATTAAACTCTAAATTATTATCTGAATTATAGTTTCACAAAATATTTGTTGCTCATAAATAAATATGAAAAAACTATACATACCTAATTAGTTGTACATGTATTAATGTTAAACTCTAAATCTTGGTCAATATTTCTTCTATGGGCAAAAGGTGCAAATTTAACTAATATTTCATAAAATTACAAGTTAATTTATAATATTTCAAGGCATTTAAATAAATTCTAATATTTGCAAATTGTTCAAATTTGACCGCAAAAATTTAATTAGAGTAAAACCTTGTCAAGATTATTTATGAATAAAATACATTTGTCACAATGAATGAACTAAGAACATCTATTGATGGTCAGTTTATATCTTATTTTGATCATATTTAAGTTAAAATTATATTATATTACAAGTTTACAATTGAGAATAATTTCATAAATTATTAATTTGTAACTTATTTTAATGCAGTAGAAGAAGTTGATACAAATACTTTAGATTAAAGCGTGGTTTACGAATTTTTAAATAGCGTTGAAGAATTTGGAGCTTTTGATGATGATGAGATACAACCTCCTCCAAAAATTCAATTTTGATTTTTATTGTTATTTTAATATTTATATTAAACTCATATTTATTTATTATTAATTAATTATATAATAATAGACATTGTTGTATTTTTATTTCAATAAAATATTTTATTTTTAATTATTCTTACAAGTTTTTTTTCTTATTTATTATATACCAGTTTTATAGCGGTTCACTACCGGTTGAACCTCTAAATCTTAAACCTTTCCTTTGACCGATTCTATGTCTAGTCTGGTTTTTAAAACATTGGCAATTACATGTGTGAATTATGCCCATTAGCTAAACAAGAAAGAAAACCCTTCCCTCACCACAAAATTGTTGCTACCACCTCGTTCGAATTATTGCACATTGATCTTTGGGGCCTATATAGGACTCCAAAAATTGATGGATCATCCTATTTCTTAACCATTATCGACGAGTTTTCTAGGGCCACTTGGACTTAACTTTTAAGTAGTAAAGATCAAGTCCACCTAACCCTCTAATTTTTTTTGACCTTATTTGAACCCAATTCTGTTTACCCATACTAAGTGTTAGAGCTGATAATGGTGCTGAATTTACAAACAAATCATGTCAAAAGCTATTCCTCTCAAAAGGAATCATACACCACCAAACTTGCCCATTCACCCGACAACAAAACGGAGTTGACGAAAGAAAACATAAACACCTCCAAATTACCTGTGCTCTAATTTTTCAAGCCCATTTACCAAAAAAATTTTGGGGCAAAGCTTTACTTACATCCACATACATCATCAACCGATTACCATCCAAACTTATTTCATGGAACACTCTGTATGAAAATTTATGCAATGAACTTCCCACATACGACAGTATTCGTACATTTGGTTGTCGATGTTTTTCAACAAACACTAAATCATATAAGGAAAATTTTGAACCTCGTGCCAACTGATGTTTGTTTCTAGGATACATGTCTGGATTCCAAGGCTTTAAATTTATGGATCTATCTACAAATCAAATACACATTTCCCACGATGTTATTTTTTATGAACAAACTTTCCCATTTCCCACGATGTTATTTTTTATGAACAAACTTTCCCATTCTCTGTTCTAGAACCTAGCACTCCATAACAAAACACAACTAACCCTGTTACATTTGCACCAAATACACTTGAATTAGGGCCCTTATCAATTCACCAAAACATTTCATCAACTAGGCCCAGTCAACTAAATGATCTTGCCATCACAATTGAGCCCAGACCACCACCTGAACTTGAACCCATACTTGAGCCCAGTCACTCACCCAATCTTTTTACAACTTAACTACCCACTAACCCACATAACCAACAAATCGACTCACTTCCTTCCCTAATCTCCCAACCGCCAACCACACATATACCTACCTGTTTCAGCACCAGACATAAAATCCGTCCCAAATACCTCGACGATTATGATACCATATTCAACACCACTCATTCCGCTACGGCATCCTCACCTCAGGTCACCTCTCTACCCTTAACTTTTCTATCTTCTTTTGATATTATATTGAGCCCAAGTTATTTAGCTTTCATGGCAAAAGTATCTATAGAAATAAACCGTTGTCATATTCTGCCGCTAAGGATAATCTGATGTGGGTCACACCTATGAATAAGGAGCTCACTGCTCTGGAATAGAATTGTACGTGGTTGTTTGCTAACTTATCAAAGGGTAAGCGAGCTCTCCAAACAAAATGGATTTTCAAAATTAAACACCAACTAGATGGTTCCATTGAGCGACATAAGGCTTGTTTAGCGGTCAAAGGATTTAGCCAATGGGCTAGTATAGACTATTCGGACGTCTTCTCTCTAGTGGCCAAATTAACTACTGTTTACGTCCTCTTAGCCACCGCTGCTGTAAACAACTGGCTTGTCCACAATTGTGCTATTAATAATGCTTAACTTTATGGCTATATCAACGAAGACATTTATATTTCTCCACCTCTTGGTTACTCACGAGTGCCTCCCGGGTAGGTCTGTAAGTTGGAAAAATCATTATAGGCCTAAAGCAAGAAGGCTGGTAGTGGAACAAATAGATCATCATTAAACTTATGGAATTTGGTTTTTCTCAATCTGCCTCTAATTCTTGTTTGTTCAAGATGGTACTGGTCAAAATTTTACTGCAGTTCTCATTTACATTCATGACGTTCTACTAATGGGACCATCTGAACATCTCCTTCTGGATGTTAAAGGTTCTCTTGACTAACAATTCACAATCAAGGATCTTGGTTACATCAATAATTTCATTGGTGTGGAAATAGCTTGTTCTCTGTCCGGTATGATCCTATCCCAACAGAAATACATCCAGGATATTATTCATGAAACCAATTTACCACATCTTAAACCCGCAAAGGTGCCCACTCCTCCAGGCACTAAACTGTCCTCATATTCGGGTTCACTCTTCAACAATCCTGCAAAATATTGTTGCTTGGTCGGACAACTTCTCTACCTATCTTTTACCCGACCCAATGTTGCTTTTGTGATACAACAATTCACTCAATTCACCAGCGTGCCTAGCACACAACATTGGGTTGCCTTAACTAATGTATTAAGGTATTTACATTCCAGTGTTGATATGAATTTGTTTTACCCTGCATAATGTTCTCTAAATCTAAAAGAATATTCATAATCTGACTAGGTTGGATACGTCTCATCACGTAAATCTATTATGGGATATTGTATCACTTTAGGATCTGCCTTAGTGTCGTGGAAAACAAAAAAAGCAGAAGATAGTTAGTCAGAGCATGGCATCTATGCTTTGTGAATTACAATGGTTAACTTATATTCTTACTGATCTTTAGATTCCTCTACATCTGCCTATCCATTTACACTATGCAAATTTGGCAGACATTCATATTTCAGTGAATCCCATTTTCTGTGAACCAACAAAGAACCTTGAGGTTGATTGTCACCTGGTTTGCAATGTAGTTTTGTAAGGTTTCATCTCTACACCACATGTACCTTTTGCACTTCAATTGGTTGATTGCTTCACTAAGGCCTTGTTTGCCTGAAATTTTACGATGTTATTTCCGAGCTGGGTCTCATCCTTTCGACTCCAACTTGAGGGGGAATTGCTGGTACAAACTCAGGCCCATCAAAGCCCACCGTGAGAACTAAAGCAACGTCAGGGCCCACGATAACAAAGAGCAATAGTAGCATATTCCACAACCTTCATTCATTCTTTTCTTACTCAACTTTTTTTTTCCGCATAATTTGTTTGTTACGAGTTTTTTATAGCTACATGTAAAGTTAGTATTAGTTTGTTACGAGTTTGTTACAGCCACATGTAAAGATAGCACCTCATGTACATATATACCTCACAGACAATCAAAACGAAGATAAAAAATTCATTATTTCTTCATCATCTGTCCCATTACTATCTAAAATTTTGATTAATTCGAATTAAAGTTGTTAAGTTTAGATCAGATTGGTCCAGCCTAGTCTAAACTTAGATTAATTGTCAATCCTAATAATAGTAATACACAGACATAAGCAAGAGAATTTGAAAAGCATGGCTGAAAATTTGGGATCAGGTTTTGAAAATTATTTTCATTGTTTTTAAAGTTTACTTAAAAATCTTAATCAATCTCTCAATCAAAATTTAATTAATTTAAATACTACAAATTTTTAATTGATATAAAATAGGATTAAACTAAATTTATTTTAACAAGAGTTTAGAATTCAATTAAGTCAATTTTAGAATGCAATTGATTAAGCCTTCCTATTTAAAATCTGCATAATATTGTTTGAAAATTAAAAAAAACAACATGTTTGTTTCTACTGGAATTAGAAATAGATGGAACTTGTAATTTTGGAATGTAACCAGCCCTTGTTTTACTTTCTCGTACTATTTTTTGGTGAACTCTTGGGATAGCTTGGCTATGGTTAACAAAAACTTCATTTAATTTCTAAAAAAAATATGTTTCTTTCTAAGTGAGTATATTTATATTTATAGTTTGTTAAACAATATGAGTGGTTACATAATGAAAAATGCCAAAAGTGAAATAGTTTTTAAAAACTATTTTCGTTATTTTAATAATCACAATTTGATATGATTCTGTGACAAATTCTAAAAGTAATAATATTCTTCAACTTTTCTATATTGAATTGAAATTATAGTTTTACTCTCAGATGTTTACTGCCATAAAATATTGTTTTGCAAGTGAAAATTGACTTGCACGCATAAAAGCGTGAACTACTTTTGCTATAAAAGCAAACGGGGAAATGGGAGAAATTTATAAGCGAACTTCAAGGGATGGGTACAGGGTCGTCAGTGGACAATACTTCAAAGTCACCGACTAGTGAAGAACCAACCTGCAGAAACAACCCTCAGAGTCTGGAGAAGGAAAAAGGAACAAATTTGGATGAACTAAAATCGAAGGCAGTCGAAAAAGAAGCAGAAAGAGTAATAAAGCCTTCAGAAAAGGCAAAGGAAGAAACAAGTGATGGTGCTAAACTTTATGAAGTCAGTTCCAAGAAAGCAATACAAGTAAAGCTCCCACATAACTGTGAAGCAATACTAAGAGAAGCAGACTCACCTCTCGACTGGTCTTCGTTGGATAAACTATATGATCAGCTCTTTACAGGAGTTTCCCTGAACCAAAAGACAAAGGCAAGTTCCATTCTATGTTATATTTCTCTGAGCATAAGCGTACAATGATAGTTTATATATTAATATAAAGCGAAAATACTGTTTCTTAAATGAGTGGGGTTGAGCAGTTGGTAGTTCGTATTACAACTGCTCTACCCCACTGATTTTGAGAGTTTTTATGTTTTATTTATATGGAAGAGTTTAATAAACTGTTAATTATCGTCCAAGTTGGTATTGTGCAAAGAAGAAAAAATTAAAGTTTTAATATTTGGCGCTCTGCCACTACTCCATTGATCAAACTATATGGTTCAGACATGCTTTTAAGGCTTTGGAATTAAAAAAAAAAAAAGTACTAAAGTATACTGCTCAGAGAATTCAAAGTTGGAAATAGATATTATCATCGTTATATTTTTGTTTTGGGATTGTTAAAACATAAATCTCGTTAATCCTCACTATTTTCTGTCGGTATACCTATGATCATATTATTAAAAACTAGCCAATACTCTGCAGAAGTACTGGATTGAAAAGAAATCCAAGAGCAACTGCTTCATGCTGCTTGCGAGGTATCTGTCAATCACTTGGTCGGAGAATAATCTTTACTGGAAGTGGAGTAGCCTAAAGGAAACGAGGTGAATTTGCACACCCTTTTTACGGAAAAAGTAGATATAAAAGAAACAAGAGTACATTACATAAACTAGTCACTTCAATGATCATCAAAAATAATAATCTTCTTGACTAGCTGTGCGTCTCTATGTTGGCAGTACCGACACGGCTGTTGATGTGATCGAGCTACTTAATGTTTGTTGGCTGGAAGTGCATGCTAATTTCAACATGGCGTATCTATCTCCAGGTGTTGCGTACGAAGTTTTGTTTGTAATAATGATGAAGGATACTTCTAGCGGATGGGACGTACCAGTAAATGTTAGACTCACTTTTCCAAATGGAATCAAACAAGAACACCAAGAAAACTTCAAAACGAAGCCAAGAGGCCTGTGGATGGAAATTCCAGTCGGCGAGGTTGTGTCTACGCCCGATAATAATGCTGGGCAGATGGAAATTTATATGTATGAATACAAGGACGGGAAATGGAAGACAGGACTAGTGATAAAAGGTGTTATCATCCGACCCATAAACCGAAGTTGAGGATGATAAGCCGAAGGACTCAGCTCCTGGGGAAGAGGATATTACTATCTTCTTCAAAATATAAAAGAAAATTTTTTACTATATAAATTTGGAGAAACATTGGCGTCTCGAAACTCTGAATCATTGTTTTCTTCTTCTCTTCAAACTCTCCTGAATTCTCCGCCAAGTCTCCACTGTGTACCTTAAAATATAAACACTCTTGACCATTCGGCCCCTCAAACTGACCCCTTGTTTATTATTTCAGGGAGCAATTAGATCCCCGTTAAATTTTGCACTAAATTACTTTTGCATATCAATAAATGACTTATAATATGTAAGAGTATTTAGTTTATAATGGTCATAATGATCATAAATGTCATTAAATTAATGCTTATCATCTTCTTTCATTACTTTATAAGTCAAATTTGTATATTATATTATATCGATACTAAAAAAACCGACTTAAGCCTCGTTCACTATAAAAGAAGGGAATTTTAGCAATGATTTATTTCATCATTAAAAGTTACAAAATTATCGCTAATGGATTGGCGACAATTTTGGCGATAAATAAAATTATTTATCATTGAAAACGTCGTTAAATCTCTGAAGCAAAAACCTATTGGCGACGGTTTTACTCAATTGTCACTAATATTTTTTTTCTTGCGCTTAATTTTTGTAGTGAAAAAGTATAGGCAACATTTTAAAAAAATCATTGCCAATATGTTTTTGCTACACTTACTTTTCGTAGTTAAAGATAATTAGCTACATTTTCGAAAACGTAGCTAAAAGCTTTTAGCTACATTTCCAAAAATGTAGTGAAAGGCTTTTAACTACGTTGTCACTAGCGTAATTAAAATTTTTTATCTACATTTTTTAAATCGCAGCGAAAAGTTTTTAGCTACGTTTTATAAAATGTAGCCAAATTTGTATATATATATTTTAACTAAATGTTATATCATGTTAATTATAATTATTAATGACATTTTTAATCCATATTATTATATATAATATTTAGATTTTTTTAATTTATTATAAAAAATATAATAAAAATAATTGAAAATTTGAACCATTGTATATAAAAATAAAATATTATTAAATTTGATTGTGTATAAGATTTTAATTGTAACTTCAATAGTACTTATATAAAAATAAAAAGTAAAAGGATTAGTTTAATCACTCAGGCTCGCTTTCATCTTCACTGCTTACATAATCTAAGCCAAGTACTTTTCTTAGGTACTTTCTATACATGGTTAACGTTTTTAAGCAAGTTGTTTTCCTTTTCAAGACGTTGAATGTATGTCGGTCTTGACGAGGATGGAGCAGGTGGCTTAGGCCAAACCCAAGCTCTTTGATATATCCAAATCATCTAAATTTGATTCATTTTCGTTAGACATTAATGGTTGCAACAACTCCTAAACCTTATTCTAAAATTTTAAAAACAAAATCAATATTCAATTCAAATATCATTAGATAGCACTAAAGAAATAAATAAGCTTAAAATTTAAACTTTTTTTACTTACATAGTTATTGTGCACTTCATAAATCCATTCTTAACCTTCCTTGTAGTATGTCAGTGTTGAATGCAAAACGCACTACTAGTCTTACGCTCAAAACCACAAGTATACGGATCGTACTTGTAGTTGAAAACGAATATCGATCTCAATCGAGAAATTCTCGAGAGATGATTTTAAAAAAATTGCCACATATTCCTATTTAGGAATTGTACTTAGGCACTACTTAATTCAGGTTGTTATTTGTTTAAGAAATTGTTTCAATCAAATTTAGAAAGATAAGTAAAATAAAGACAAACTAAGAATAAAAGGGAACAATGCAACCCAAGCCAAAATCGTAATCGAAGACTATCGTAAACTAAGACTAGGAGAAAATCAACATTAAACATTTGGAGTTGTCATTATCCCTATTTGCTCCCCTTTGATTAATTGATTTAATTTATGCTTGACCCAAGATTTCCTAAAATTCTAGCTACCCTCTCTAAAGGTATAACTAAATACCACTAGTTAAATAAATTAGAATTAACATTAGGATCTCTTGATGTGCAAATCCTTTCCTAAGCATTTAACTAGGTATGAAGCTATCTTATAGGCAGTGTATTGATCTATTGAAATCTCTTCCTAATAAATCAATAACTAGTTATTTATAGGTCTATTAATCATCAACTCTCATTGTATAATTAACACAGATTACCAAGCTCACTTTGTCGATTTATTGCAAATTTAAGCATAATAAATAACACAAACATATATATATATATATATATATATATAATAAACCAATAACCAAAGGTTTATAATTAGTTCAATAACAAACTCTAAAATTTGTTTTAGCCAATCACAATATCCAAAATGTCCCCAACAATCAAATAATCTATGATAAACATGCCAGAAGAGAAAGAAATTGAAATAAGACTGGACGAAGCAACTCCTTCTCTTATATGCCCAATCTGGAAAATATGGATGACGAGCTTTGCCCAATCGGGAATGCAACCATGAATCTCCCCTATCTCCTGGAAGCAAGTTTCATGACCCTATGGTGACTCTCGGGATTCTATGTCTTATATAATCACGAAAACCTTAAAAAAAATGAAACCTACGTGTCTCTTAGACTTCTAGTTCCCATGATCATGGGAATTATACTTGTGCTTCCCACAATTGTGGGTTAACTTAATATAAACTTTCTCCATAGATTTCCCCCGATCGTGGAAAACATGCCCTTTTTCTACAGTCTTGGGTTCTTTTTTTTGGCAGCTCCACTTCTCTTCTCTTCTCTTGATCCCTCACTCAATCACAAAGGTTTCCACCCTCCATTCCTACACCAAAATGATCAATTCCTACCCTAAACCAATATCAAACACAAAAGAACAACCATGAAGATCAAACTAAACAAAAAAACACAAAACAAGTCCTAAAACATAATAATACTAACCTATCATACCAGAAACACATACCAAATACTTAGAAAAATACATATTAATGCAAAACTATCAGTGCCATCCAGTCAAGCCCAGTGTTAACGTGTTGTTGACATCATGCTATAGTGACAAAAAACTCAAAATTTTCAAAATTCACATGATGATGCCTTAGGTCATTTTAGGTCAATTTCTGGTCTGGTGAATTCATAATATGAGTTTTTAATTTTTTTTGGATTTATTACATTGGTAATAAATAAAGTTTAACTCTAGAAAAAGGAAATTAGGGTTCTTAAAGCCATTTTGAGTGAAATTTCATGCTTTAGACTAGAAATATAAGAGGTACACTTGGTTTAGTATCTTATATGGATATTTGGTGTTTGAAATAGCATGACTGTCACTTCAATTGAGATTTTTCGTGTAATTAAATCTCAAATAAAGTTAATTAATGATGTCTTCAGCATTGATATATGATAATAGGAATGTAATTATGGATTTTGCATTTATTGATGGTACATTGTCACATATAATAAGCTTATACACAATATGAGGATAATATACAGTTATATCCCTTGTGTTTGTTGATTCATTTGGATACTAATGAGAATTTATCATCATGGTGACCTTTCAAGTTTGTATTTGGACTGTTTCACTTGTATGTTTAGGGATGTCTTTGATCTTGTGTTTGGCTATTCTGCCCACAGGTGTTGGCCTTACATGAGATTTTGAGATATGCATAAAGGCATTAGATGAAGGAAACCATTGTTTAAATGATCTATTTACCCATAGGTGGTAGTGTCATGAGAATTGGTGGTGTGTACTATGATCGCTTTTATGTAGAGGCCTTATTAGCATGTATTATGTATTCAGCCCACAGATGTTTCATGATATGTGTAATTGAATTCTTGATACAGATACTATTTTTACGGCTTTGAGTATCGCTATTATTCTACATTTGTGTTGACCATTCCTTTGTCAATTTGTAGCCACCTTTTTTGTGAACAACAACGGTGTCACCATTGAAACCCTGACTGGTTTTAATTTTAAGAAGTGGCTAAAAGATGTGAAGTTTACAATAGAGTTGGCAGATATTAATATGGCCATGATTATAGATAGGTCATCTCCACCTACATCCATCAGCTCGAAGGTTGATAAAGTAGTATATTAGCTTGGGGTCGGTTAAAGACAATATGTTACCTAACCATTAAGAGATCCACCATCTCTTTAGTGGACTTTCAGAGACAACCATAGTGTGGGATTTTCTAGATAAAGTCTCCCAAAGGTACATAGTCTCTTCTAACGCATAAATAAGTACCTTAACAAAGGAATTATTCTCCATGATGTATACGGGGACAAAGGGAGTAAGAAAATACATTATCAGGATCGTCCACCTGCAAAGCAAGTTGAAGGCGTTGGACATTGTCATCCTTGAAACATGTATTGTTCACTATGCTCTAACTTCTCTTCCTTCAGAGTTTGGTGTTCTAGTGACAACATACAACTCCTTGGATGAGTCTTGGGACATAAATGCTCTAATTAACCGATGTGTTGCTGAGAAAGATAAACTTAATAAAACAGCTCCTATAGCCCTCATAGCAACCAAAGGAAGACAAAGGTGAAGCCCACTAAGTTCAAAGGTAAAAGGTCTAAATTTTCTCCACACATCGATGTCGATCAATCTAGTGTTGGTAAAGGTCTTGTTAACATAAAGAATATAATATGTTTTGTTAGATCTTGTTTCCGGAACTCAACATTCTAGTTACAAATCGTGTGCACAGAATTTCTCGAAATACAAACGTGAGCGAAAACCAACGAAATCAAAACGCTTAAAATCAAATCTTTTAATTCCGACATCCAAAAACGCATACTTTAGAAAAACGTTGGAAAACTAAAAAGACAAGTTACATCTTCCGAGAAGACGACTTGGTTTAAACCAATCCACATCGGTATAGTTTTTTTTTCAACGCCATTTAAAGAAATTCAAGATTCAAAATCCAAATGGTATTCATAGATCCCTCACCTCAATTCATTTGACTCCTTATATTCAATCATGTCTCATCATTTAAAAAAATCCTATCTTTCCTTTTTCATAACACTCTGCCACACATATATATATCAACAGTTCATATACAAATTTCATCAACTTAAACAGAAAAATTCTTCCGATACATTACATTTAAACCCAACTTATCTCATCCGAATCATACCTTGTCTTTTCCATAATCCACTTATTAATAAATCGCAACAATTTATATCAAAGATCATCAACTCAACCCATACCATTCATACGCAATTCATATTTCAAACCCATATACAAATCCATAATTCATTTACAACACAAGATAAATGTTCACAAACTATAATGGCATTTCAAGCCATATTACAACATCAATGTCAAATATCCGAATACAAAAGACACCAAGCCCCAAATTTCTCAACAAATGTTTAAGGTCTTAATCTTACAACCAACTAACTTAAAATACAACATATGCAAAAATAAACGGATGTCTTGGCTTTCTTTCACCCAATCTCTTCCTCATCACCTGGGGATGAGAATGAAAGGGGTGACCTTTAAGCTCGTGGGTAACATGCTTATAACGAAGAATAAGCAAAACTGTAACACCTCACTCCCGCATGACCCGAACCCGATACCATTGGTGATATCCGAGTTCGTGTCCTGTGAGAGTGGCGTATTACATCAGTCTACATAAATTTAGAAAAATCACCAAAGTTTCAGATCACTAATTCGGGTACTGTTCACACAGCCCCTCACATTCACTTTCAATTCAAAATTCAACACTCTTTCAAGCAAAATTGGACAACACCTATTTCACAAGAAATCTTAGCCAATTAACTAAAGTTTCATTTGGCACAAACCTCACCTCATTTGCTTAACCACACAATTAGTTATGATCAAAACAGTGCAATAGGTACAAATTCAATTTTCCAACTTTGCTCCTACACTTATATCCTATCACTTCTAATGTCAATTACACATCAATGAGCACTAAATTTAATCACTCAATCAACCAATATATCATTCAATCATTCCCTTAAGCACTTATCCATAAACATGGCAACAACACTCATTGCATTATTCATACACTTCTTATACTACTCTTTAAGAATCACTTCACTTTTAATCATCTTAACAACTCTACTTATATTCATCAAGTTTTACCCTATCAATATATCAATCAATTAAGCAAACCAATTTCATCTCCACATATACAAGCATAGGTCACATACAATTTGATGCATAAACATCATAATGAATACATCAAATGAACAATCAACACTTAAACATAAGCTTACCAAATCAAAGCTTCAAACTTATCAAGATTCTTAAATTCTCCAACTACCTTTCTTCTTCTCCATCTCACCAATTTCCACTCACATCCGTAACACACACAACACTCACCAACCAAGGGAAGTAGAAGGTTTGATGGTAGGAAGGTAACACTTTAAGCAACACTTGAAGGAGAGACCAAAGAAGAAGATGAAGATGGGGTGTTCGATGGATGGAAGATTAAACTCATTTGTTTTTGTTTTTCATCCTTTCCCTTTAGGAGAGTCGTATATAAATCAACAAGAACAAGTGGGCAATGACTTGAAGAAGAATCGAGAAAAGAAGACCAAGTCCAAGCCAAAATTGCAAGCATTAAATGCATAGGTAAGAAAGAGACAAACTTAATAAATGGTCTTTGATAAAACAATAAAGTTTCAATCATTTTTTAAGAGTCCACTTTCGGTCCCAACAAAACAGATTCAATAGTTCAGTACCAATTAACAGTAGAAAATCAACCGGTTCACCACTTAGCGATTTTTTTTCGGTCCGGAAATTTTTTCCGGAAAATTCCTAAAAAATTCCTATAATTCTCATAAAATGTAAAACATATAAAAACTCAGTCCTATAAATTTTTGAAATACAATTTCCACAGTATTCACAGTAAAATACCGTTTAGGCCCAATTACAGGGAAATATCATGAATGCATGTACAGTTATTTTCATGTGCACATATTTCACTGTTTGCAAATACCAGTATGCATGAACAATTCTAATTAATCTCAATCACTCTCATCCTTTGCTAAATTACTATTTTACCCTTCCTGATGAGAGTGAGATGTTACACTAGGTCCAATTGAAACGGATTACAAGTGAGTAACTATAAAATTCTAGATTGCGGGAGTCTCTCACACATTTCGAGGAATGAGGCCAGCTAACATTGAAGCTCTAAAAACTAAAGTTAATTATCTACAAGGTACTAACTCTCTCTTCCAGATTTTACCCTTTATTAATAAATCCCAGTCGACCTCATACTCTCCTAACATAGCTCAACTCCTAACTGAATTCCAGCAACTATTTAAAGAACCCAACAGTCTTCCTCTAAAGCGACCAGATGATCACCGAATTCTTTTAACCAAATTCGGAGCCTGTGAGCGTTAGACCATATCGATATCTTTACTTCCAAAAAATGAGGTAAAAAAAGTGAGCAAACTTTTGCAATTTGTATTGATAAGACAAAGTAATAGCCCACTCTCATCACCTGTTATATTGATGTAGAAACCTAGTGGAGATTGGCGATTTTGTGCCATCGATGATTTTGTGTGGACTATTAGGCTTTGAATGACCTAACAATCAAATATAAGTATGGAATACTAGTACTCGATGAGCTTTTTTATGAGCTTCATAAGGTCAAATTCTTTTTTAAATTGAATCTAAGAGCATATTATTATCAAATTCAGGTACAAGAAGAGGATATTCCTAAAAGCATTTTTTAAATACATGAAGGGCACTACAAGTTTGCCGTAATATCATTTGATCTCACAAATGCCCCTACAATATTTCAAAGTCTCATGAATGTCCTCTTTCTCCTTATCTTCGAAAGCTTATTTTGGTCCTTTTTAATGGTAGAATGTTTTCACAAAATTGGGAATAACATCTGTAGACCGGCTTCACCATCTTATCAACTAAATTTTTGATTAAACGGAAAGTTACTCCAATAGAGAATGTTTTTTGGGAGAATGAAAGGCGAACAACTAAATCATATCCAAAATTTATCAATGAGAACAAGGATTTTGAGAGAGGGGGGAGTTGATATGGGTCATCTTTTGCATTGCGAAGATTTAAGTTGACTTAGTCGTAAGTTGGATGAGATATTCCTTTTTCCTGTTTTTTAGTTTTAATTGTTATGTTTTAGTAATATAGATTGTTCTCTTTTCTGATGGAAAGGGCTGTGAACAACAACTCTTCAAAATTTTCTTGTTTTCTTCGCCTCTCTCCCTCAAAATTCTACTTGTATCAGTTATTTAATAAAATTCACGACCTATCTTTTCAACACTTAAAACCATCCTTAGAAAACACATATTCCTGAGCTGTACGTGGGGTAATTTGTTCCGTGTCTGGCTTTTTTATAAAGACTTGCTAAAGCACACACCCAAGTCATACAGCAAACGTCGGGTGGGGTGGCGTGTTGGGTGTGACGTGATTGTCTAAAATCGTGATGGCGTCATACAAAAGGACAAAGTATAACGTCAGAGTGGTTCTTTGATTTTCTTGGATGATCCGAGTTAGTGGAACGTGGGTGGACCGGTGGAATGGTAGGAAAGTCGAGACGCTAAAGGGAAGTACAGAAGAGGCCAGCTGGGACGACATCGAAGTCTACAATAAGGATTACTCAATATATACATAAAAAAAAGAATTCGTGAGTTATCTTTTTAGTTTAGGAAAATAGAAAAAATAAATACAAAATAGCCGAGTTATTTAAAGAGAGCGTAATTTTAATACTTGTTAATCAACTAATATGAGTATATCTAAATAATACACTAATGATAATTTCTTTGATTTAATACATAATTAAAATCCATATATTTGTTTAAATCGCTAAACTTATAAACATCTATTGTTTATACTCATATACAAATGATAATTTATAAGTTGTGTTATCGTGTTTCAAACTATGAATTTTATTTTATTATTTATTTGTATATAAACACAATTCATGTTCATCTTCAAAAAAAATTCTATCTCAACAATACGCTATCTTAATTTTAGAAAATATGCCATAATTATTTAATATTTATGCTACTGTATTTACTTAAATATTTAAAAATATAAAGAAAAGATTGCGTATAAATAATGACTCTTTCTCGATGCCTATAAAATAGAAAATTTTGTGCATCAGAGTTTTTGTTGTTGTTGAGGTTATAATTATTGTTTTAAGAAATACTCTAAATTACACGCTTATATATGTATATATACATACCATAATAACATCCGTATGAAAAAATGCTTGAGTGTTTAAACTATACGTTAAGATATATGTAATGCCATTAACTTCAGAAGATAAAATTGTTGTTTAGATGATACAAATTTAAGTTTTAGTTGATTTTATAGAAATGTAACTACAACAAAGAAATCAGTAATAAATGCTATTGTCATCAGATAATTTAGTGATTATTGAAAAACGGTAGAGGGTAGTAGTTTCATAAACTTTCTAATTTTATCGTGAACGTCTCTAACACAAACGAAAACAGAAGCAATCAAAAACAAAATAATAAAAACACTAAAATTTTGGTAACCCAGTTCGACACACTTTGCCTACGTCCACAAGGACTTCACCCAACTTAATAACTTTTACCAAAGTACAATAGATTTACCCAAAACTTTACTGAGCCGACACCACTTAACCCTTAACACTATTTCTTAACCTCACTTCACGTGAAAGAATTTTACACCCAATAACACGACCGACTCGTGTTAACCTCGTCAGAGAATTTTTCTAAACTACTTTTACTTAAATAATAAATAATAAAAATAACTCAAGTACTCAATCAACTATGAACAAAACAACGATATACTTGAGATAAAAGAAGAACTTCTCTATGGTTTCAGCTTTCCGAAATACATCTAAAAATCTGTTTACTAGTTGAACTAATTCATCATAGCCTCAACAACTCCAATTAAACCAAACGAGATGCTCCACACACCATGTATATCTCACGCACAAACCCAGAAGACCAAGTCAGGAAAATAGAAGCTAACCCATAGAGTTTTTCACTCACAACGCGTGCACAACCCCTAATAAACAAGACTGGAAAAATTCAATACATTGACCCAGATGTATTGCGATTTCCCAAAGATGTACACGTACAACTATATTTTTTAAATAACAATTGACGCTCTTCACCTTCGTTATACCACCCTTACATAATACTCACACACACCATGTTCATTTTAACACCCATTGCAACACTGTGTTTTTCTTCTCTATCCGAAATTCACAAAATCACGTAAGCTACGTTGTTCCCATTGTCTGGAAAACCCCTCTTAGATAAATGGTTGATGTCAATATCAAAGCTCACCAACCACCCACGTACTAACTGATTCACGTCGAGTGCTCTCATAAAAGTTGGTTTAGTCCTATAACATGTTTTAGGAAATCCATGTTATAGAAACTTCCTTAAAAAAATCTACAACACGTTGATAACTAAATAGAATAGACTATTCTGTTGGACATTTTTGCCCTTAAGGTTAGGGGCATTTTTGTCCTTCTTCTTGTAGATGGACAGTTATTAATTGTCATTTTGATTTTCAATCAAATTACCAGTTAAGTTACGTAATTCAATCCACATGAGGGTAATAAAATGACCCAATAAAGGATCTAACTAAGTGGGTCGAAGTCCGGGAGAAAAATGAATCCCTTTCAGTGTGGACCCGATCCATATTGGCCTTGTGATGGAGAAGCCCGATATGGAAGCTATATAAAGGTTTAGGTCTCCTGCAGTTACTCAGTGATTCATGAGCATAAAGTTCTCTGACCCGTTAAGAGAGCTAGTGATTGAACAAACTGTAGAAAGGCATAGATCGGACAACGGTGAGCAACTTTCCCAACAAGCCCGAGATAATCGGAGTTCGTTTGGAGATTGAAAACTGCTTCGGAAGATCGGAATGGATCCGAAACCAGGTATTCCGCAATTTCTTCGTTTTTACCCTTTCATGTTTAATCCTGGGACCGTAATAGGGTCTGTGCTACGTGTTACACGTGGTATCAGAGCAGTTACGTGATCGGGTTGACAGAAAATGGAGGTTTTTTGGTTTCCATTCTTTACAGTTTTCATCGTTTTTGATTAGTTTTTCGGCTTTTTTGCGTAAAAGTAGTGTTCATGTGGTTAGCTTTGGAAAATGGGTCAAAAATGGGCCAAACGGGGTGAAAATCCAGCTTCAGGGTCGTCAAAAATCGCCTTTCGACGTTGGAGGGCGAGGCAACGTCAAGCGCGTGCAACGCACGCGCTCGACATTGCTATAAGGCCTGGGAGAGCGGCGGTACGTGAGGTGCATGTTGCACACGCGCCAATCACGTCCTGCCAAGTGGCTCCACTCGGCGCAGGACGCATGCACGTGCCTCACGCGATGATAAGTCAATTTAATTGCATATATTTTGGGCGTAATTAGTGTTAAGGTGTTGAAATTATTATTCGAATTTAATGGAATTGCTCTATAATTGTTTACAGATGGTTTTCAACACTCTAAGGACAAAAAAGGACCAAAAAGAC
>JANZLX010000213.1:20913164-20925197 GCA_025531955.1 Erythroxylum orinocense | reverse complement strand
TGCATTTAATTTCTTAATCAAGTCTATCTATCTTGTTATTATCAAAACATAGGTGGAATTTAATTGTCAACCACCATCGGTCCAACAATAGTAACTTTCAATTGATTGTCTAAACCTTTCACTCATATGCCTCTAACTCCCTCTTAGTCTCTCGGCTTAATTGTAAAAATAACGCAAATTTTCCTCTTCACACGCCCTCATCGACTTTACGAGTACTTCTTTTTTTGCTATCTCCCAATCTACAACAAAAGCTATCAAACATAGAAGTAAATAAAGCTAAAAAAGTTGATTCATGAACAAAGTTTAAATGAATAAGAAAACTTTTATACATGCCTTCATTCTTAAACAGATAGCTAAACAAATTGTTTAGTTATTCATACCTTGCTCTGATACCAACTTGCAATTATTTTCCTAAAATGATCTTGAGAGACACTAATGTTTAGTGCGGATTATCTCAATGAGTAACAGATGAACAAATCGAACTTTATTTATCATATGGTTTTTACAATAGATGGAGAGCTTCGAAGCTTTGAGTTGCTACCGATGTACTCTCTAGTTTCACACTTAGACCTTATATAGAGGTCTGAACAATCTTAAAGATAATAATTGAGGCTATGACTCATCAATCCGTGTGCACTCTGGGCCCTCGTAGGCGATTGATGCAAGTCACCTAAATTATTTCTCTCCTTTTTGACTAAGTGGGTTAATTATTATGCCCACTAACACACTAGGTGGAGAAAACAGTTACTCCACTAAAGAAAGAATGCCAGATGGTCGTTCAAAAATAAAAGTAATAAAGTTTTGGACAGTTGTCCAAATAATTTAGGAGACAGAATCTCCTTTCTTTTGACAACTAAGGAAGTTGTCAGATGCTGTTTGCCACTTCATGATCTCTTAGTTGGCCATTTTCCCCATCCTTGTCGCCTTATTGATCTGGTGCCAGCTGCCCATTCTTTAACTGTTCGAAAGTGACGAGGATGTCTTCTTTCTCCACTTGATTCATCTGATTTATTTTGATATGCTTGGTATATTCCTTCATTTCTTTGACTATGACCTTGTGTTGTTACCAAGTCTTTTACTTCTTCCTCATGATTAACATCTTTTTCTAATTGTTCTTGACGTAATTCACTGATGGTATTCATGAGTTCTTCCACCTCTTGTTGAAGACGGATGATTTCTTGATTATAAACTTCGGTTAATGGACCTTACCTAGGTTCTTTTTCAATATAGATTTCTTCACTATGTTCAATATATTGCATGAGATATTCCAAAGCATCATTAAAAGCATAAAAACCTTTCAATTTTGGTTTTGCCAGCAACTTTACCTTTTTCAGTAATGTGGAATAATAGCAATATATACTTCGATCTGGACCATTAATAAGGGCATAATAGGAATAGCTTTTTCCTATTGGAGGTTCCATTATCTTACTAAAGTAATACTGCAAGGCGCAGCACGCGTTCTGCTTCTGTCTGCTACTATTAGCCTTCCAAATTGCATCAAGCAGGCATTTTTGTTATTTATCCAATGGTAAGTTATCCAATGGACGATATGCTTTTGGATCAAATGGATCTGAAATTGGCAGTTGAGTGTTGCCAAAATGACAGAACTTTTGTTTATTTCTTTCCTCTATTGTTACAAGCGAGGACCTTTTCTTTGTTGGGCTTGTGGCCCTTTTGACCAATTCTTCTATTTGAAAATATCCTGCAAGGTTTTCCCTGGCAGGCTTTGAGCTTGATCCCATTTTTCTTTGGATAGGCCTTGTATCTCGTTGATTGCCTGTGGAAGATTCATCAGTATCTTCTCTTTTAGCGGCCCACAAGTCATTAAGTGTTCTGTAGGGCTTCTATGGTGATTGCTTTCTTTTGATATGTTTATCTTTTCTGTCTATGATGCTGCAAGTTTAGAAACAATTCGAGACAATTGGTCAGCTAAAATATTTCTTTTACCATCTATGTGTTCAAAGATGATATTGACTTCAGTGCAAGTAATAAAATCTGTAAAACTAATCCATCTAATCCTAGATGGTTTGTTTTATGATTGTTTATTATAAAAACTTATAATAGCCTGGCAGTCAGTTCTGAGGGTAATTTCCTTTTGATCCAGGTAATGAATCTTAAAAGAGTTTAAGGAGTTGATACATGCTGAGATTTCAGCATCTATTGTGGATTTGATTGTATCAAATTTTCCACTTGCATCTGCAAATATCTTTTCTTCACTCCTAGAACTTCCTTTTGATTTTTTCCAATTTGCTATTCCACCCCACCCTTCCATACACCCATCATTTTCAATAATGATATAAGATCCTAGAGGTGGTAGCTCCATTTCTGGTAAATTATTTACCAAATGCTTAATTCTTTTGATTATTTCCCAATCCGTATTGCCGATTCTTTTTGTAGCATTGGGAGCAGTCTTATTGTATAGAGGTCCAACTAATATTCCAAAACTTGGAATATAGTTTCTGGCTTAGTTTAGAATTCCTAGCCATGATCTTAATCCTTTCTTTTCCTTGAGTTGTTCCTCAGGAAAATCAAATAATTTCTTTATAATATGTGGTTGTAACTTTATTTTTCTATTGCCAATTATGGCTCCTAAGAAATCTACTTCTGGTACTCCCACATTCATTTTTTCTTTTGATAGGATTAAACCATATCTTTTGCAAATATTAAAGAATATCTGCAAATGTTTCTTGTGTTCTTGTGCTATTTCTGAGAAGACTAAAATGTCATCTATATAAGCAGCAATATATGCTTCATGTCCTTTGAAGCATTCATCCATTTTTCTTTGAAAAATTGCAGGTGCAATTTTCAATCCGAATGGCATTACTAACCATTCATATAATCCATTTGGGACTATAAAAGTTGTCCAAGGGATAGATTCAGGATCCATTGCTATTTGATGAAAACCACTCTTTAAATCAAATTTGCTATAAATCCTACTTTGACCAACCTTTTTGATGATTGTATTGATCCTTAGTAGAGAATACTGATCTTTATGTGTATTCTCATTAAGCTTTCGGCAGTCAAAAACCATCCTTTCTTTGCCATGCTTTGTTTCTCCTGTATTTGGATCAACTGTTGTTCCTGAATAAACAATCATAGCCATCGTTCTATGTCTTGATGAAGATGGTCTGATTATACCAAGTTCCAATAATGCTTGGATATGTTTTCTGAACTGTGCCTCCATTAATGATGTTACATGCTTCAGAGGCTTGTCTTGTATCGTCAAGTCTGGATTTATAATATCTAGTTTGTACAGTTTTCCATTCTTCTCCCAGTGTTTTTGAGGATTCTTCCCAATATGTTCAAGATTTTCCAAATCTTGTAGGGCTGATTCTATTTCTTTTGAGTATTGTCCAATACTCTTTCCGATGTTATAGTACACCATATCTCTAATAGTGTAATATTCATCAATGTCTAATTCCAATTCTGGTATGGCTAGGGAAGCCATATTAATTTATGCACTTGTCGATAGTTGTGACAAGTTTTTGTAGAAAGTAATAGTATTACCTTCCAGCCTTATTCCTCCCTGTTGTGCCCTAATAAAATTGCACCCTATAATTAATTGGATTCCATCGTGTGGATTCATTGGAATACAGAATGTGAAAGGTATTCTGTATGTATTGACTCCAATCATCATTTGTCCATCCTTCAATCTAAATTCAGAATTAATTACTGAATTTACTCCATAAATTCTTATTGGCCATTTAGACCTTTCTTTTGCTTGTTCAAGGATTGCATCAATTTTGACGCAACATTTTGTAGCTCTTGTATCCAATATTGTTCTTAATTGGAATTCCTTGTATCCTGGTATCTTGAATTGTACATCAAAATTGTACAATTGATTGTTAACTCTTCCTTTTATCATACCAGTCTTAACTTCTTTTGTTATGGACAACACATTTTCTGGCCTGAATAAGACTATTGTTTCTTTGCTGTCTTTTTCAAAACAACTAGTCATCCTTTTTGTTTCAGTCAATTGTTCAGTTGAATCAACAGACTGAATTTGTGGAACAAAATATGGCTAAAAAATAATTTGAGCTATAACATCTCCCACATCCACAAAATATTCTTTAGGACACGTATTTACTAGCACAACATAAATCGTACCTCTGTAGTCATTATCTATAACTCCTGCGGAGACATCAATTCCTTGATTTGATATTGAGGATTTTCCCGTTATTCTCCTATAAACACTTGATTGTGCTATTTCCATCCTGATTCCTGTTGAAATACTTTTTCTTTGAAATGGAGGTATGAGTATACAGTCTATGCTATTTAGATCAAATCCAGCAGCTCCATTCGTTTTTCTTGTAGGTATCTTAACATGTGGTACTAT
The DNA here is from genome assembly GCA_025531955.1 of Erythroxylum orinocense. Lineage (NCBI taxonomy): Eukaryota > Viridiplantae > Streptophyta > Magnoliopsida > Malpighiales > Erythroxylaceae > Erythroxylum > Erythroxylum orinocense. The sequence continues at coordinate 20,920,861 of JANZLX010000213.1, read as the reverse complement.
TTTCATGAATTTCACGATAATAATAATAATAATAATAATAATAATAATAATAATAATAATAATAATAATAATAATAATAATAATAATAATAATACGACTACTACTACTACTACTACTACCACTAGTAGTAGTAGTAGTAGTAGTAATAGTAAGAAAAGAGCCAAAAATAATTTATAGTGGTTCAACAACATAACCTTTGAACTATGTTCACTATCCAAACTCCACTTAGAATTCGTTATCTTCTTCCTTCAATAGATGAAGAGGAAATCTCCATAAAATACCTTCTTTTATGGACTAAAAGAAGCCTTTACAATCTTTTTGCTTTACCATGATTGAAGATGAACTCTTTACAATCCCATTCAAGGTCAAGAGAAATTTTCACAAGTGTATCTTGATCAACTCTTCCTAATTGCTACACCAAACATCTATGTCCTCCAACACTTTCTTTATGGTTTTTTTATAATGTAGAAAAGGGTGGATGTATTTCCTTCTTATTTTATTTCCACTTTCAATTTTATTATAGTTCTTGTTATATTTTCCTTCCCCTAAAATTTGTGCGTTTTCTTAATATAAGTACTCTTATGAAACACAAGAGAGAGGATGATTTATGTGTATATATCTTTTGTCACAATTTAGATTGGTCTAGTAATAATTTCATTTTAGGCTTAAAAGAAATATACAGAAAAAATAACTATCTAGAAAATTGATTAGTATTAGTTTTGATAAGATTATAAGGACTTCCATCTTAGAAGATTTAACACCACCTCCTATGTTGGATGTCATTAGCACCCCATTTTTGAATCCTTAAAGTTATCATCAAGATAAAATCTATAACCTATAATCTATAATCCATAATCTACCCACCTCTGTTGATATTGAAATGTACTATAACTTTGCTAAAAGCCTCTTATTACTCACAACCCTACCATATGTGCCAATTGTTGTCTTTTTTTTTTTCTCATTTGTTGTACTATTACTTACAATCTAAGGTAAGTTTACCTACCATTTGGTACTAATACAAAAGTGAATAGATTGTTCATCTTCATTGTGTTCTTCGCTATTTCTATTCCAAAAATGGACACAAGCATTGACATACTCTTGTATTTAGCTATGTTTCATACTATTTTAAACATTAATCTTTAAAAAAGAAACAAGTGCAGATCCATTATATCTTTTTGTTGGGAAATTGGGATAGGATTTGATCCTGACAGTAGCAAAACAATTACGTAACTTTTTGTAGTTTGGTTCTCAAAAACTAATATCACTTTAATTATATAAAATGATTAACAAATAAATTATAATAAAGCATGAATCATAATTCATACTTATTCTGAAGCTTGATCCTTATCTTCTCCTATCTCTCAAACTGTTTCTGAAATTGATTCATCTCAAACACCGTAGCCGTTCAAGTATTCGACCTTTAACGCTATTGACAGAATAGATTGAGAGAACTCTATAACTTTTACAGATAGAGTTAAGTAAGAAGTGCTAGCTTCATTAGTAATTGAAATTACATTTGAATTTCAATTAAACCTTAATTAGAATTACAAATAATTCTAATTAAATACCAATTATACCCAAATAAGATATAATATCTCATATTGATTCTTATTTATTAAATATCTCATATTTAGACAAAGTTTTTCAAACTTTACAAACCAGTCTAACTTAATTAAAATATCTTTGCTCTCTTCAACTTGTTCTTTATGTGAGATTTATTAGGTTCCCAAATATGTTGACAATGATTATAAATTATAATTCTAATTAATACTTAGAATAAAATAAATTAAAAATCCTTTTAATTTATCTTTAATTCTTTAATTAAACAATTTATAATCATAAATTAACATTGGAATCTATCAACAAATTATGACTACCTAAATATTTAAAAATGTCAAAGTGATTTTGACTACCATTTTTGTGCATGATTTTTCCAGCTTAATTCAATCCTTTCATTATATAATGTTTCATAATAGAGATAAAGGATGAAATTAATGTCACTCTACTTTTAGTCCAATCATATCAGTTTTGTGTCATTAACTATTAATTCAATTAATGACATTTGTAAGCTATTTACAAAATATCAGACCTTGGTCAACAAATTTTCGAATAAATACCAATCAAGAAAAGCAAAAGATTCTCCCTAATCGAATGAATCATATCTTGGTCTCTCTACTACCTCCATTTAGTTCATGCTATATTGAATGACTACTAATTGAATGACACATGATTAAATAGGTCATAAGTAGTATCAAAACATAGCAATCTCTATATAAGATAACTTTAGAGACCTTAAGTCAAAAGATCGCTTACATAATTATCACAATGAGAATTTATATAAACATATAAGTAATTTTCCACTGAATTTCTCATATCGAATTTATTCAATGAACTTGTTCTCTGACAAACACCCACAATAAGTATCTCCGTACTTTAGTCTATAAGATTGTTTAATTCCCTTATAAGGAAAAACATAATATATGCTAACTTTTTTACGTTCTATTAATATCCAGTCTTAATAGAATAATGGCTGGGAGCAATTTAGAGATAATACATAAATGCAATATGAATATCATAATTATAATTTTATTTACAATGTAAAAATTATCCCAAGGAATTTATCATATATATCTAAACATGTATAAGATAAGGAATTTCTTTAAATAATTGTTACTAAACCACAACTAAACCGATTGACTATAGGTCATAAACCAACATTATCATGCTTTCTTCTGTTTCTTCAGCTCTATATGACATAACCTTTATCAACCCATATGTCTGATCTTGTTTCAATGTTGAGTCTTCTAAAAGAATACAGGATAGCAAATAGTTGTGTTCAAGACTATGCTTTTGCTAATATTAAGATTTATTATTAATTTTGCTTATAATTCTTAACAAAATTCATTCATAAGGCAATATTTTCTCAGTTACCAAGGATTTTTAAATATAAAATATAGTAAAATATATGTATGTTTTACTTACATCACCATTCCCCGCTCTCGTTATCCCAGTCTAACAGTGTACTATTTAGAGATTTTGCTTTATAGAAAAATTACGAACCAATTTTTTAGCTATCTAGGTTTTAGCCTGTGGTTTTGTTAAGCCCGTTGTCGCGAATATGATACTATCATAAGGTGAGACGAGTGGGGTAGAATAAATGGGCCATTATTATCGTTTAGTTTATCTTGTAAGATTTGATTTTAAAATCACGCTCTATTCTCTTATAAATGTCGAAGAGGTCAAGATAAGTGACTTATATTTGGAGTATCAGGAAACATCCTTTGGACATTTTAGTTGGTTAAGTTTTAGGATAAAAATTACGTTAGGGGGGAGAGAATGTGAGGCTCCAGCTAGGGACAAATACTAATCCATTCACTGGGATAAATTATCCAATGCCAGAATGGGGCGGTGTATTAGCCAGCACTTACCCTAGACAAGTGCAAGATTTATTTTAAAAAATTGCATTGACATGGTTTTTGATAGGTTATGAAAAAATTAGTCATGTCATGTAGACAAAGTTGTAGGTATATAAAATAAAAAGGGGTATAATTGTTTTATTATAGTTTTTACTCAGTTGTTATATACCATCTGACCTTTTAGCAATTCAAGTGTGCAGCAAAATCGTGGGACCTAATAGAATTTTGTGTTAAAAAACACTGTATTTATTTTGCGCTAAGGAAATAAGTCTACATCTGTTCATTTGGTTATGAAAGACGCGAAATCAGTTTTTAGGTTTCACAATCACAACCAATATTGCTTCTACATTATCTATGGTGAGCTCCGCTTCCGCTTTCCTACATCTCTGGTTTAGTCCATCCTGGCCTGGGGGTTTCTAACAGTTTTTGGTTTACAAAACAAATTTTGCTTAGATTGCAAAACCAATTCAAACAGACATCATTTTTTATTTTTGCGAATTCATTACACTGACATCAAGCAAAGGAATGGAATGCTAATTTAATTTCATATTGTAGAGCTGATCACCAAAATCCTTCATGTTCCCTCTCGGATTATCTTCAAACCTCTGTATCCTAAAGTGCTTCAGCTCAACCCCCTTTGCTTCTCCTTCAAGTGCCAGGTCAGCCAAGATTCTTCCAACCACTGGACCCATCTTGAACCCATGACCTGAAAACCCACCACCGACCACTACATCCTTCCCAAATTCACCACCCAGAAAATCGATCACAAAGTCCTCGTCCGGCGTCATAGAGTACATGCACAATTGAGTCGCAGCGGGTCTTTCACAATCAACCTCACCCAAAAATGTTCTCCCAATCCATTCCTTCACCAAACTCAACGAAACTCCTGGACCCCACGGCCTCTTATCTGGGTCACACGGGTGGCCACCGTGCACGGCGATCTTTATCAACCCTGGAAACTCTAACGCTGGCGTCCCGTATACACGCGGCTCACCATAGCTGGCAAATGTTGGAAAACCACCGCCAAGGGTGAATTCCTTCTCCTTGCCTTCTTTGATTCTCCAGTAACACACCATTGTCTCCAAGGGTTCAATGGGCAGTTCAAGGCCACTAAACATTTTAATTAATCTACTCGTCCAAGCCCCAGCGGTCACCACACATTTTTTAGCCCAAAACTTTTCTCCGTTGACCGTGAACACCCATATCCCTCCTTTGTCCTTGTCCTTGACTATGTTTTTCACTTCCATGTGGTCTCTTAGAACTGCACCATTCTGAATTGCCAGTGTTTGAAACATCGACACTGCTTTTGTCGGCTTTATTATCCCACCAAGCTCGGTTCGCACTCCGATCCAGTTATCCGGTATGTCTATCCTGCCGGAAAATTGCTCAGCCACTTCGCGGCGGTTGAGAACACGATAGGGAATGGAGTTCTTGCCACAGCTGGCGATAATGGCAGAGAGACTCCTGTCGTCGAGTGGGCCCATATCGAAATGGTGGGCCTTGAAATAGACCTTGAAACCAATTTCACTCTCGGCTTTCTCCCAGAGCTGTGAGGACTCTAGGACCATACTACCGTAGTAGTCTTGGCGATACGTTGCACGTAAGGTTCGGGATTCTCCGTGAGATGAGCCACAGTGATGCAGAAAATCAAACTGTTCAAGTAGGAGAGTGTTTCGGCCTCTTTTTGCCAATTGGTAAGCGGTGGAGCTGCCCATAATGCCTGCACCCACAACTATTACATCAAATTCCTCGCCACAAGAATACTCCATTTCCGCTCTCTCTCTCTCTCACTCGCTCTCTCTCTCTCACTCGCTCTCTCTCTCTCTCACTCGCTCTCTCTCTCTCACTCGCTCTCTCTCTCTCCGACTCAGTTACAATTCAGACTAGGTTCCATTCGGTTCGCTGAGAAAGACCTGCCTATTATTATATTGAGCTGCCAACGAAAAGAATAATGGGCACATGTTGGCTATATATTTCAAGTTTGCCACAAGTTGCCCTCTCCCGCTCCCAGTTCTGAATTTCTTTTACCTTTTACATAGTCAACAATTGCTTCCAATATTTGGTAGGTCTTATATTACACAACTTTATTTTTGTATAATAAGGAGATTATTTTTTATAGACGTGTAAATATATTAAAATATATAATAAATAATAATAATAATATTATTAAAAAATGATATATCTAAGAAGATCTAGTAGGGTATAGCTTTATTCTTAACCAATAAAGAGATTATGTCTAAATAGCTCAATTATAAAGAAAAAAATTGAAATAAAGAAATTCAAAAAAAATAAAAAATAATACTATTAAAAATAAACTAAATAAATACCTAAATACATAATACTAAAATAATAACAATGACAAAACATATTCGATAAGTGGCTATTGGTAGATTAGAAACTGTCAAAGCTATAATCTTGACTGGTGATGAAGGCGAGGAGCTCCTTATGTGCAAAAATTGTTTGTATAAACTTGAGTTGAAAAGCCAAGTAGTAGGACACAACCACTTTTCCACGGCTAACAACTAGATAGATAGAGACTGAACAATTAGACGAGGCCTCCTAAGAGATAAATATGACATAAGAGATTCAGAGTATCTAGCTTCATAGAACCTACAAGACTTTTTATGCTCTCTTTAAGGGATATTCTTTACCCGTATCTTAGTATGTCAGAGTTTCCTATTATAGGTCAAGTCCTCAATAAGATCCAACCTTGCCAAATAATTTTTGATCACTTCTCCCAAATTCTTTTTAGGCCTTTCTTTTTTTCCTTTTGCAATCTCTAAAAATTATTTTCTCGTATCGTCTCACTGGAGGATCAGTGTGTCTCCTTCTTACATGCCCAAACTAACTAAACTTGTCTATCACAACTTGTCATTAATACCAACCATTTGTAAATTGTCTCCCACCATACAATTCTGAATCTTATCTCTTCTTGTAATGTCATACATCCACTGGAGTATCTTCATCTCTGTCACCAAAAGCTTAGTATTATGTATGCGTTTGGTGGGCTAACACTCTGCCCTATATAACATGGTTCGTCGAATTGTCTTACAATAAAATTTACCTTTAAGCTTGAGTGAGATCTTCTTGTCACATAAGACCCCTGTTGCACTTTGCCATTTGAACCACCCTGATCTGACTCGCTAGATATTGTCATCGATCTCTACATTGCTCTAGATGATTGACCCTAGGTACTTAAAACACTTTTTTCGTGGTACAACTTCATATTCAATTTTTACGTCCATATCGTTAACCACCTGATGTCCCAAAAAATTACATTCTAAGTACTCAGTCTTAGTCCTGCTCATTTTAAAACCTTTCGACTCTAACGTTTCCCTCTAACATTCTAGCTTGACACTAACCCCTTCCCTTATCTCATCCACAAAGACAATATCATCAACAAATAATATATACTAAGGCACATCTCTTTGAATATGCTTGGTAAGCTCATCCATTACTACTGCAAAAAAAAAGGGTTTAATGCTGAGCCTTGGAGTAGTCCAATACTAATAGAAAAATTCTCAGTGTCTTCTCCTATCATCGTACACTAGTCATTGCCTCTTCATATATATCTCTAATCACCCGTATATATGACATAGGAACTCACTTAGCCTCCAAACACCTTCACAACATTTGCTTAAGAACCCTATCATATGCCTTCTCTAAATCAATAAAAACCATATGCAAATTCCATTTTCTTTCCCTATAATATTCCATTATTCTTCGGAGGAGATGTAACGCTTCTGTCGTGGACCTCTTTGGCATAAAGCCAAATTGGTTGGACAATATGAAAGTTGTTTTTATTATTCTCTTCTCAATTACCTTCTCCCATAACTTCATAGCGTGATTAAGTAGTTTTATTCCTCTATAGTTGTGACAATTTGGATGTCCCGTTTGGCCTTATATAAAGGAATTATCTTACTCATTTTCCATTCATTTGACATTCTGGCTGACTCAAGGATCACACTAAAAACCTTTATTTATCGTACTTAATTTTAAACTTATTGGATAATATATGCTTTGAATAACCATCATATCCATAAGTCATTAAATTTGACTCTTTTAAAGTCTTACCATTTCATATCTAATATGAAATCTTACTATTTGATTTAATTGAAACTTTTGAAAGTAGGTTATTGTACAAGGTATATGTTGGGACCCGATCCAGGAATCGGACCCCAACCAAAAAACGGAACGGAAGCAAAATTCTGAATCAAATGCGAATCGAACAACAAAGTGCGGAAAACGGAAAGCTCGAAAAGCAAACAGAATCGAAACAAA
>JANZLX010000213.1:20899708-20910611 GCA_025531955.1 Erythroxylum orinocense | reverse complement strand
AAAGTCCTCAAAATTAAACAATTCTTTTCTCATAAATTTTTCTTAATTTCATCAAATTTCCTTAAATTCATAAATTTCTCACCATTTCTTTCTTATTTAATTCATTTTAATATTTCTAATTTTCATCAAAAGTTCGGGGTCCAACAGTATAGTTGTAGAAGAAATAAATATTGCACTATACAATATTCCATATTGCATTTTTCTCCTTATACAAATCCATACTTTATGGAATTTATTTAGAAGGTATTCACTAGAGAATCTCATTCCTATAGATAACCAAAAAATTTATACATTACCATATCAATGTTATCAAAGTGCTTTAGTATTCTCAATACTTAATTTATACTAAAATTTAAACATTTAGATATTTAGTAATGACTTTATCATAAAACTTTAGATCAGTATTTCATTTAAAATGTATGACTTTATCATATAAAGTCACCATTAAATATAGTAAAATACAAATATTATTTTTTATAAATTTTTATTATATCTAACACATTATATACATACATACATATATATATATAAAATTTAACAACTTAATATCATCATCATCTTTTTACCAAAGGTTGATTTGGTCATCCTTCAATATCATACAATTCATAATCAAAAGAAAACATATATCCTGATATAGAATTTTATGATTTAACCATCATGATATACAAGGATAGTTTCAATCTTCTAACTTTGTATTATTTTCACTTATGTTATACGTAAGTATCTCCTTGATCCAATTGATACAAACTATTTGTTTAAACTTAGATCAAATACTTTTACGTAACAATAATTTTCTTATTATACCTTGAACATTATAATAATGTTAAATCCAAATTCACTGTCAAATATTCAAAAGTATAAGTTAGACATACATATAATCTCTATCGTATCATATATTTGCAAAAATAATGTAATCAAACTTTTTATGATAACTATTATCATATTTAACTCTATACCTTCAATTATAGTCCATGTTTATACTTTTATTAGGCTAAATTAAGTGGAATGATTCTGTGAAGGTACACTATCTTTTATCTTGATTTCATACCTTTTACATCATGCTTTTATGGTGTTGACATACATCTTACATGTTATCATCAAAGTTTATAAGATATTAGTTAACTGAAAATGTCAATACATTTTGTTATCTACGTCATATGGACATATTTATAAAACGTTGTCACCAAATCATTAGTAGAGATTAATAGAACTATTACATAATGGATATTCAAATTTTCTTTATAACTTTGAGAACTCTTCTCAAACCTATTCTTATGTACAAGAAATTTGGTTCATTAACTCTTAGCGTCAACTATACTAACCAAAAAAAATTTATACTTATAATATAATATAAAGGCAATAAAAGAAAGTGATTAGTTATATGTCATGATAATAAAACAAAATTAGGATTTTAATCATATATTTGGTTACTTATATTATATTATTCGAAATAATAGCCCTCATTACTATTAAGAAACATTAATCTCTTTAGTGGGCTAGGATCCTATTTAAATTTGATTGATCTTGAGTTACTTAACAAAAAAACTAAACTTAAATTAGGTAGATAACAACTTTATGAATGCAATTTCTAAAGAACTACTTAGAATAATTGGAAACAAAAAGATTTAAAATAGAAGTTGATAAATGGAAAAGTATTGTATAAACTTTAGTTACTATAACTGATGACAATAACTCAACTGTAGGGTTGACCTCCCTACTAGATAATGTCCCACAAATTCCAAATGATCCAGGGTCAAACACCACTAGATTTAGAAGAAAGTTAAAGAGGAAAAAGCAAGGTAACTCCTCGCAATCCTCACATTGAGGGATATAATGGTCTGGAATATCAGAGAATAAAATAAATAAGATCATCTAAAAAGCTACTTATGGTTTATAAACAAAGGTTGGACCATCTTATTCAACCATGATTATCATTATAATAGGTGCATTATAGTCACATTTGATCCATAATACTTTAAGATAATGCTCAACTCAATTTATACATTGTGAATTAATAAGGCTAATAGACCATTCTCTTATAATTCTTAGTACAATCTATTCTTTCAATTAGGAATTCCAGAGACAATCATTACAGTGAGATATAAGACAATTGGGAGCATCCTTAAACTCACTAATCGAGATGTTTGATGTGTGTAAGTTTTAATAAATACCCTCAATAATCGATAAGTAAAAAATTTGTTCATGTAGTACATAAGGTGTTGATCCCATGAGAAGGGATAATCTAATCCTAAAATCTAAGGCCAAAATAAATAACAAAAATTCAAAACATAATGAAAATAGAATGAGAATTCAATTCAATCAATTAAATAAAAATAACAATCAATCACAAAATATTAATAATTTAGCAATTGCTTCAGACACCCAATAATCAACCTAAAGGAATTATCAATTGAGAAAAAGAGGATTTTACGTATCCTTAATACTAATCTAATTAATTATGAATTGTCCAAATTGTTAGTTTTAGACGACCCTAGGGTTGATTACTCTCTCTCAAGTTATAACCATTAATCCTATATTACAAACCCTAATCAGATTATGAAAATTATAATCTCTAGGTTAACAATCTATCCAAAACCCTAATTAAAACTGAAATTGTCTAATAAACTATTGGGAACCTATGCAAGATCTCTCTTCGCACAATTATCGATTTGATTTAATTCTTGTTTTATTAAATCACCTAACTCTCGTTAGCCCAACTTTATTATTTTTCGTTTAATTCACCCTCTCAGTTTATTATCGAATTATGCAATCGCAAAATTTATTCACAATAAATCCAATAAAATAAAAACAATAAGATTTCATTAAATCAAGAATAAAACTCCAAAGGTGAGTTTAGAACATCCTCAATATTTAGATCCTATTGTCAACTATTCAATCCAATTCTATATAAGGATAAAAGTGAAATAAATAGGAAATACAATTGAAATAGAGGACGGGAGGCAATGATGTCGGGAAAACTCCTGATTCGAGAAGTACGTTAAGTCAGCTTCTTCTCCAATTCTCTCTTCCTTCTTCTCTTTCTCAATCTCTCGATGAATTCTCTCTATGGTTTCTTCAAGGTGGATGATGTCAAAAGCTCTTTCTTCCTCCTTTTCTTGTTCTTTAAATATCCTTTTGTGTTCTGAGCAGTCCTAGGGTTTTTTTGGGGATCCGAAAGGTCTAAAAAATCACTCAAAACTTGACGTATTTAAGTGTCTATGCATTTGCCCGATGCAGGCCTTGATCGTGGGCCACATTCAAGCCTTCTGTCACTATCATGGAATATAGGCCATGATTGTGGGCTATATCCTAGGCTTTTGTCACGATTGTGGCATGTGGGCACGATTATAGGCCAACTCTGGTGCATCTGTCATGAACGTGGCTTGTTGTGCCATGATCGTGAGCTGTTGTTTCAGCCCGAAGGTTTTCAAAACTTTTTTGTTCTCTGATTTTGACCCTGAAACACTAACAAACACATCAAGGTACCTTAAAAGCATAATATTTAAGCTCAAAGACTTGTACTAACCTGTAAAAACACTTAAACACAAATAATTGACAAACTAATACAATTCTAACCTAAGCACATACTAAACTATTGAATTAAAAATTAAATACATATTAAATTAAGGCCTAAAATATGATGAAATGTACATTTATCACTCACCTTGGTCACTAGTTTCTTATCTTCTAGTAATATGATGCGTTCCAATGCAATAACTAAACTTAAGTGTGATGAGCTATAAGCTTTAACTAGAGACTTAGGGCTCACAAATCTTAACTACATTGGTTACATATACACTTGGAATAATAATCAGTCAGGGAGTTGGTATAGCACCCCACTCCCGCAATGACCCGAACCTGACATCGATAGTTATATTCGAGTCTGTGCCCTACGAGGGTGGCGTGCTAGAGCACTCAATCAATCGAAAAGTCGATATTTTTTTTTCAAAACCACAAATATATATGCGGAAATCGATACTCAAATTGGGCCCATAACCATACATAAACATGTTCAATTAGCAAAATTTTCAATAGCCACTCAGGCCCTTTCACAAATACAAAACACTTGAGTCATTTCAAAAACAAATTTATACAAAAAATTGCGAAACAATACAATTCAATACAAAATAGAGGAATACAATGCAGATGCTAACTGATCCCGACCTCTATCCTTCACTGGTATGTTGTAGGTATATGCCCGTTAGCCTAACGGGGTATTCTTCTGATCCTGAAAAATATTTGCAAATTTTGGTTGAGTTTTGCGAACTCAATGAGTGACTATCATCAATGGCTCACCCAATCACATAGCGCACATAATTCACACATTTCACTTTTAAAACACTTAAGCATTTATACCATGCATATATAATGCACATGAGACTCGTGTTAATTCTTATTTTTGTGATGAGTGCCTATCAGATACATAAATACTGGCCTATAGGAATCAGTCAGAATATAGTTCACGGAGCAAAGCTCTACATGCAGAATCAAAGTTCACGGAGCAAAGCTCTACGTGGAAGCGCTTCAAAATGGTTACTCAAGTCACAATGCCTTTATCTGAGCATGCATTTTATGAAATGCATCACATACTGATCATGTCACATCACATGTGATGTTAAATCAGAAACTCAAATTCATTGGACCTGAGCCCGACATTCAACTTTAAAGTTGAGTATCACATTTTATTTACATGCCAATAACACTTCAATATTTCATTCATATATCACAGTCATTGGACCTTCATTGTCCAAAAATCAACAATCAAGTCACATTCATAATCATTCATGATCACTCAATTCATAACATAAATAAACAAACAATAAAGTAAGACCATCTAGATCTACTCACAGTACGTTCCAAAATAGCATTTGCTTCCCAATTTTGGAATGCCTGTATGCAGACACTTGACCTGCACAACCCATTTATGCAAAACACCCATTTCACACTCATCAATAATTGCACATGGATAATAAATGGACTATGTATAATGCATGCTTAATGACAATCCCAAGTATGTTATAGAACACATTTTATGCTCATTCCCATTTCAAAATTCATACATGTCTCATTGAACTTAGACTTACACTACATGTGTACATGATCAATCTAAATGCTCATTTCAATCTTTACCCTTTTTATATGTCTAGCTTATTCATAAACTTACACTTCAAGAACATTTGGTTACTTTATATCATAACTCAATTTCTCATCATCTCTATTCTAACCTCACATGATCTCATAATATCCAATTCCCATTCATAGCTTAGCAATTTAAACATATGTACACACTTAGGCACATTGCCCATTTACACAATAACCCTAAATATTTTACCCACCTAGTTTGCTTGCCAAAACTCCAAGTCACAATTGTCTTTCCCCTTATTCTTAGGTAGGATTCTCTTGGTTTCCTAAAACAAACCAAATCTCATTCAATATGAATCCACTTAAAAATCCCATATTGTAAAATCACTAAAATTGATTTTAGAACATTTAAACCCAAGCATTTTCTAAACTCCATAACTAGAATCCTTCCAAAAATCCAAAAGAGTTAAAAAGAGCTTACCTTTATTCTTCAAGAAATGAAAAGATCTTTAGCTCAAATGGAAGCTTTTTTCCTCCTCTTCCATTTTCTCCTCTTGAGCAACTTCAAAATCACTTTTGAAGACTAAGGAGAGTTAAGCCCTAGCTCAACTCTCTTCTTTTCTCTCTTTCATTCTTTTTCATGTTTCCCTCACTTATCTCTTTTCTCATCCACACATTTTTTTTCTCTAAAATCTTCTCATTCACATGATCTCCTTTATTTATAAGTAAGACAACACTTTTTCTTCGACTTATGCCTTAACTATTAAGAATTGTCCCATTTGCCCTTCTATTTATGCCTTAATTCTTTTATACTTAAGTGTCTTGCCAACTGTACCCTTGAACATTCTAACATAACACTTTCTTCTAGAAAAATGTCCCCCATTGTCTTAATTTTATAATGCCACTAAAATCATTCCTTTTGGTTCAGTGATTCAAATGATATACTTCAAACATTTTTGTACTGGTCTTGTCCAAAATAGTATACTATGTATAACTTTCATTTTAATTTTAATCATCATAGAGACTAAATTAGATTCCAAGTTCCTCATGCCATTTGTAGCACCATGTCTCTAGTTTTCCACAAATTAAAAATCATCTGATTTGGATTAGTAGAGCTCCAGAAATCATCAAAATACCGAAGTATGTTCAGTGGAATAACACTAGTTCATATCCTTTAAGAACACATTCATTGTATCCGTCCCATGGTTTTCACTCAATCTTTCAAACTTCACTTCCGATACCTTAGATTTTTGGTAGAGATGTAGATAAATGTCTTACGAATCCAATGGTTCAAGAATCAGATCATTTGGAGCTCTAGAGAAGATGTTATGGTTGAAAGAAGCAATCAGGTTTAAGACCTCAATCAAATTGAACCTATTTTGGCGTGATTTCCATAACATTTCGAAACAATGTCGGATTGATCTCGTTTTTGGACTATTGGAAAGAGGAATTTGAGATCTACAACTTTTATGAAGACCTAGAAGACCAATTCTATCTTTTGACTTCTGCATCGTCTCACTTTCCTTTCCTCTTAGTTCTATTGTCTCATTTCCATCGTCTCATTTTCTATCGTCTCATTTTCCATCGTCTCATTTCTATCGTCCCATTTCCATCATCTCATTTTCCATCGTCTCATTTCCATTGTCTTATTTTCCATCGTGTCATTTTCTATCGTCTCATTTCCATCGTTTCATTTTCTATCGTCTCATTTTTTTCTCCAGAACGTCTCCACTTATAAGGATCATAACTTTTGACTCCGATGTCTAGAATTTTCATACTATATACCGTTGGAAAGATAAAAGAAAGATATACAACTTTCCATAGGCACTTTTGCTAAAATATATTTATATAAATCCTAAAATTTCCCCTAAAATCTGAAGACGAATTTTCCATTCATATACCAACGTACTACACCAAATTCTTAACTTCATGACAACTTTTGAGATTCTTAAAGACATAATTGAAATTCTATATCTGTATAAGAAATGTAGTCATAAATTTCTATTTTAATCTAAATTAAGAATCATCTTGTTTGGATAACTAGAGAAAAAGTTATGGCTAACAGACCGAAACACATTTAGTGAACATTTTCCAGATCACTACCAATCTTGTCTCTAAATCTTTTCTTATCATAACTCATACGAAGATCACTCTTTCTACTCCTTCTATTCCTCATTTTTAATAAAATCACATTTAATATCATTTATACCTGGAAGTTGTCAATGAATGCATAAACCACTTTTATGCGAAAACATTCAGTATTTATGTGCATATATGTTAACATGATGTATGAGCAAGAAAATGCATTTCCTTAATCTCTCTTTGATCTCACATGTACTAAAACTTGTCCTAACCGTTAATATGGGGATGAGATGTTACATTTCTCCCCCTTAATAAATTTCGTCCTCAAAATTCTCATCTGATTGATCAATATGATAGAGTTATTAATTGCTCATATGCTTCTCCATTTCCCATATACTTCATCACTCAAATACTCTCTTTCCAATGAGCACAACTGATAACTCAATAGGTCCTTCAATCATTGATTCAGATATTACACTAGTTTGACTATTTCATTGGCATATTTTAGATTACTAACCAACTTTTACTTTGTAAACTGTCAATCTATCTTAATCTATCAGGACATTATTTCAGAACCTATTCACATATCACATATTGTGAATCTAAAACCTTTTTCACTAGTAACACTAACGCATAAAATTTTTTATACATACCAATTCATATAGCTTAACTTATCCTTTCTGCAAATCTGAGCACACCTTGCAAAGGTGGTACTCATAAAAACACTTCATTTCTTCTTTGACAATTCACTTCTCTTTCATGTTAATACATTAAACTCTTATATCCATTTTACTATATTCTATCTGCCTGGTGTTGATCCACCTAACCCATTTATCTTTCATAAGTTACTTTACCCTTATTTCAGATTCATCTCACTTACTAAGAGTATCTCACTTTAATTACGGTCTTTAACCATTGTTAGGCACTTTTCATTTTAATGTAAGGGTGAACAACCCCTTACTATCTTACCACACTTCATAAAGTACTTTGATAAAGTCAGTATGATAACAATTGTTATACCTATAGTCAGTTGGAACTATACATCAATCTCATATTCCTATGACCTCAAAAATACAAACTTTAAGCACTTTCCCAATAGTTAAGACTGTTGGTAATTCAAACATGTAATCACTTAGTCCTACATTGTTAGCCCTCAATTTCCCCTTTCGATGCGTTCCTGAGGATGTATATCATAAGTTGTTATTACACTTCTCTAACAATCTCTTTACTGAATCATCTTTATCGGGTACACATACTTCTTATTTCAATCACCAAATATCATTCTTCTGATTCCACTTAACATTCTGCACTCTTCATCGCACTAGATTTGGTATTCTCAATATCTGAATTTGCAGTATTTCATTATTGAATTGTCTGTTCAATATATCATATTACACATTACCTTTACCAGTATAGCACTCATTTTTGTATTCCTTTCAAGCTTAATAATTTTCTCAAAGTTACATAATTTGTACATTCCAAAAATGACTCTGCACATCTCATGTCTCCAAGACCTCAAAGAGATTTCTATCATGGAAATTTTGACCCATGTATCAAAATCAACTCATAAGACCTTAATTATCTCTATGTATACAAAAACCACTTTATACTATTACAACAAATTGTATCTTACTTTCTGACGTGAAACTTCATTATATACAACAAAATCTCCAAATTTAAATGGTATGCTTCTTATCAATGTCATATTCCTTAAATATTCAAACGTCCATTTTTACTTTTCAATCACTCTTAAAATACCATCTATGATCACATTCACTACTTGATACAATTTTGCCTGGATCACTTAAATCTTCAATATCATAATGCTATTGGGATATTATTAACTCCAACAGATATCACTCAAATTTTTCCTTGTGTCTATAATTACTTCTTGCAATTCCTTAAGTGACTAGTTACTATCTCATGTCATTTCCAGTCTCCCACTTGACTTCTTGTCTCTAATGATTTCCTCTTTTCATTCGATTTCCTTTAATTCACATCGACTTATTCAGATGCCTATTCATTCGTACTTGTTCCTCCACACATTTTCAATTCATTTGAATACTTCACTTTGTGTATTGGTATCACTTCCTCATATTCAATTTGGATCTCCCAAACATAATTACATCGAATATAATGTGGAGCTATATTCTCCTCACATTTGTAACAAGGTCATTTCGAATTTAAAATCCACTCACGTAGTTGGATACTTTACATCAACAAAATGCATACACTCTTAGTAGCATATTCTACTTCCTATGCTTGAGTCTCCACTTGGGATGTGACTCCATTATTCACTTTTGATTTATTACATATCCATTTCCGATTTGTTTCTTTAATGACCACTCGTAACTTGAATCGTTTGCTCATCTTAACTCAATTTAAGGAAATTCTCCTTTGAAAGAAGATTTCTTGCTACAATCATTGATACTATTCATGAAATCCTTATCAATCACTTATTTTCCATATTTACTTATCAGTCATTCTTAGTATCCCTAGAAGATCAATTCCAACTATACACAATATCTCAATAGGATCAATTTATGCTATAGCTTGCATGATCGGAGCATCCCTTGTAATGAGGCTCTGTGAGGCACTAAACAATTCCATTTACTCTAATACCTTGGTATATATCACCAAAATCATTACATCTTATCTAGAGATGTATTTATGTCGATTCACCAATTAGTAGCTTATACTAAGGATACTTTAATCCATTCAATTCTAGATAACCTTTCTTCTTTTGTGCCAGTTCTCAGTCATAGGGATTAATCCCTAATCGTGTCCGTCTCCTTTCCTCAAATTCATCACATATGATAACATCATTGATAATTTTAATTCCTTCCCAATCAGTCGCTATAAGTACTCTCACGTCTTACTCTAACCCATCTTAATTGGCACTTATTCAGTAAGTCACCGATTGCTTCCTATATCATCTCCCCGCATATTATTCACATATGTTTAATAATTTCACTTGTTATGGTGATCCCATTATCAGATGTGCACTCACAATGGCAAATCAAACTTGACAACTTTTTCATATATCACTATCATCATCTCATCTTCCAACGGTCATTTATTTCATCTCACACTTATATATTCTCAATCAATTTATAATTGTAGGGGCATAGCCCATATGAAGCTTAAATCTCCATTCCATAGATATATTCTCATACTGAATCATAAACTCTTATATCAATAATTACACAATTATTCTAAGTCCAAGTAAAACCTTTCAAGGTCATATCAACTTGGCTTATATAGTTTGATCTCATCATTTCTACGTATATCCTTATTTTTCCTCAAACAATCCATGACAGTGTATTCACATTTATATCACATTCGAGGATATATCACCAGATCGCAATTTCGATTTCATATTCAATAATACATCCACCGATACAATTACACTGAATCTTTATTTGTTATATCCATCCATATACTATTTCTTTTCCCGTATATATATATACTCAACCAATCTAGAATTTCCGATGCATAATCATTATGAATTTTCAGTCTCAATTTTCCCCCTAATATCCCTTTATACTGAATTGCATCTCTTATCACAACACTCACATAACCACTTCAGTTCCAAATTCATCCTTTTATGATCATGACCATTTTATGATTTCATTTCATTTTTCCTGTACACTTTAGTCTCCTTGATTGAACCCAAGTTTATCATATAAATTGGCTACACTTTCATGGTTTTTAATGTACTTTTTGACTCTTAATTCGT
>JANZLX010000213.1:20863488-20875101 GCA_025531955.1 Erythroxylum orinocense | reverse complement strand
CTATAATAATATTAATTAATAATATATAATATATAATATTATTAGTATTACTTCTTATTAATTAATATTATTAATAATATTATTAATTATTATTAATATAATATTAATAGTATTATTATTTATTAATATTAATTAATAATAATAATAATTAATATTATTATTAATATTATTATTGGTGTTAGGTTTAAAAGGATGAGGCTATTTTTAACATTTCCAATTATTGTCCATAGGACAAGAATTTCCGTACCTCAGTTTTGAAAGGAACAAAAATTTATGTCCTCGTCCTCTGAGGACGGAACAAAAATTTCTGTCCTCGTCATCCGTCCTCACCCCCGAGGACGGTAACCAAACACAGCATTAATTCCTTTCTGCTGTGTGGTCATGGGACAAAGTAATGAGCTGCCTAAATCCCTTGTGCATGGATGGACTGTTGTCTCCTATTTTATTTCATGCCCCATTTATTTTGCGTCTATCCCTGCGATGTGAAAAATTAATTTGCTCTCCAAAAACGTTGCATTTTGTTCATGTGGCAATGTAATTTTGGTTGATTTTTTCTACTGCTTTCCTTTAAGATTTTCTTCTCCTTGCTTCATGAAAACAACTAAAATTGATCTTCAGTAAATAACCCAATTGTAGTATTTTTGACTCACTTTAATTTTTTTTTGCTCCCAAATTGTACTTAAAATCAAATATGAATTAAAGTGAGTATCTTAAGTATTTTTGTATCATTAATCACTAAGTGTAAATGATTAAATATATCAACAATTAATTACATATCAATTTACTTAATGTTGGCAAACATAAGGGATGCTAGGTGTTTTCCTATTACTAATGAGACTGTGCAGAAAGCAAAAAACCTGACCAAGTTCATCTACAATCTTGCATGGGTCTTGAATTTGATGAGAAAGGATTTCACGAATGGTAAAAATTTGTCATCCTATTGGTACAAGATTTACAACAAATTTCTTATCACTTCATTTTTTATTATGATAAAGAAAGAGTTTAGATAAAAGTTTACAGATAAACAGGTTCCATCTTAGCATGCTAGGTCTAATGTTAAATTGGAGGTTTTCATAATTATACTTGATATTAAATTTTGGTCCTAATGTTAATTTTTTTCTAAACTTTTTAGCCTTTGGTGACTGTACTTCATCTAGCTAATATTTGTGAAAAGGAAACAATAGGTTATTTTTATGATGTCATGGAGAGTTCGTGGGAAGTAAAGGCCAATCTGAAAAATAATTCTTTATTGTACACACATTATCTTGTAGTTATCAATGAGAGATGAGAAAGGCAACTTTACTCTCTTTTGTTTATAGCTGGGGCTTTTTAAAATCCTAATATCTATTTCAGTGTTGAGATATGGAGCCTGATAATCAATTATGTTAGATCTTTTATATTTTCCTGGGCATATAAATAAGTTGTATTCTCCTAGTGTACTGTCATCGAAAACAATTCACAGTGAATAAAAATCTAGCCACCCGTGGACATAGCCATATTTTGGTGAATCACATAAATCTGTTTGTGTTTGTTATTTTTGCACTTATTTCTTTTATTATTATGATTGATCTTCCATAACATTTCAGACCAAATTTTTCAAAGAAAAATGAACTTAATTGGAGAATGCTATTAACTATTATAACAGTTGTTGCTTATGAGATGATGCAAGATCTCCTAGGCTCATAAAGGGAGATTTACAAGAGACTTTCGGTGATTTTGGGATGCCAATTGCCATTTGTCAAAAGGAAAAGCTTAATCCAGGTATATGTTTTTTCACTTTTGTTACTTGTTGAAAATTATTCATCACTTTATTTTGTTTATAACGCTACTTTAGTTGTCTTACGACTTACAGTTTCTTGATGGATTTAATTCAGAAGTGGTGTTCCAGAATTGCAAAGGTTTGCAATTTGAATTCTAAGTCAATGTGTGTGTAACAGGTTGTGAAAGAAATTGGAGCATACTTGAATTCATTCATTCCAAGAAAAGGAATAGATTGGAGCACAAAAGATTGAACGACTTGATCTTTGTTTAATACAATTTAAAGCTTCGGGAAAGGTATATTATTATCATTATTATGTTAGATATAATTTCTTATAATTTTTTATAATTTAATTTTATTATTTACTAGGACTATTAATAGAACAAATAGATCAATAGATCCAAATTGCATTAATAAGATCATTTTTTTGGCATATTAGGTTTCTGAGGAACCAGGTTTGACAGATGAGAGTGACTTGGAAGATAATCTTATATAGGAAAGTATTAACATGTCATTTGGTACAGTGAATTTGAATGATGGTGATAATGAGACTCCTCTCAATAATGAGAATTTGGTATCAAATGAAAATTATGGTCAATGCAGTTATAACGGGTATCCAATTGAACGAAGTTCTAGATTTTTGTTTCTCCTCTTTTTTAATTTCACCTATATTTGATGTATATGTTAAATTCTATATAAGCAATATAATTGTAAATATTTTTTTTCAAGTTTCACTTTCGGTTGGTTCTTCGGCACGAACTCTTGTTGTAAATTATAATTGTTAGAAAGTAATGGATATATATTATTATTATTTGATATTTTTGATATAATTATTATTTATTATATGATGAAATTGTAATATTTTAAATTTTTGTATTTTTCTTAATTTATATTTTTATGATAATTAAATGATCTTTTTCATATTAATTGTTTAAATATATGTGAAATATGTGAAAATTAATGTTAATAAAAATAAATAAAATATTTTTATTTTAAATTATTATAATTTTTAGAGACATTTTTTATGTAAAATTATAAAGTATATAGTACAATATACTAAAGAACTATTTTCCAATTTTAAAAAATTCAGATACTATTTTATAAATTTAAAAAATTGTCCAAAACGGTACCCAGTAATAATCGATATCGAAACAGTATCGTACCATAACTAAATCTGGTACCAACATAGGTACAACATTCATAACATTAATTGTATCTAATTATTTTACATTAAATTTTATTTTAAATGTAAAATTTTACTTAGTTTTATATTACTAATTAAAATTATCAAAAATATCAATCGAATGCTACAAATTTTATTTTTGTAAATACAGTTACCATTAATGTTACTGATATAAATCACCATATAAGTTGACCTCTTTAAATGTTAGAATGCGCATAATATTTAAATAATCATGTTTACATATTTGTAAAATATAATTAACAAAATTAAAACAAATGTCAATCATTTTCTATTTCAAAATAAAGTTTTCTTTTTTGAATTTTTTATTATTTTTGAGTGAATTCTTTATAACTTGAAGCATAAATGGTGACTCATTCATAATTTTTTATTGAATCATTTATGATTTCATATCTCTCATATTGTCCGAGTCCTTCATCGTTAGTGTTGGCCTTGGTCAAGGGCCCACTCATTACTTGTGTTAGATTTATAAGGGATCCACTTAATAAAAGAGTTTAAAATTAAAAAGTTAACCATCTATTTGCTTAAAAGAATTAAAATTTTAAAAGCTAATAAATTTATTTATTAAAGGGGTAGAAATTGAAAAGTCAATAATCTGCTTCAAGATGTTTATATATACCCAAAATTTTCTTGACACTTTAACTTATAGAAACCAAAAAGAAAAAATTTATGGATGAGTTTATTATTCTAAATTTCAAATCTTATTGAATAAAGCGAAAGAGGAATTCAGTCTTAACTATCAATTGGGTTGTCTAACAATTCTATTTAAATCTTTTTTTTTTGAATAAGTAAAATTGTATTAATAAATTAAATAGGAAGGTAAATATGAGATCAAGAATAACTAGCTGGTCATACAACGGCAACGTTTAGAGGATAAAGCTCAATTAGATCCACGACATCATTTAGAGGCAAACATAATAATTTCAGCTAGTATAATGATAGCATATGGAACGAGAGTCATAAAAGCTTAATATTGGCATCAAACAAAGAGTTAGGCAAATTTGGAAAGCTTAGAACGTGTTTTCTCTCTTTCGCACAATTCCTACCAAATTAGGGTTTGGGAAGATGATTGCTGATTGTAGCAAAAGAAGATGCTACAGCCAATGGAAAGAGAGGATCTTCAAGAATATGCTTCCTACTTTTGGAATTGACGCAGAGTGAAATGATTGGAGTACTCTGCTTCGACAGACGCTCTTTATGCATCAAAGACAAGGATGCCTCTTACTCAGGTACTAACTTGCAACTTGAGTTGATTTCCTTTTTCAAGAATTTTAGCCTCTATATGTTAGTAGATTCTCCATGATAAGGCTAGATTAGGGCAAACTCGGTTAGACCTTATAGAACATAGGAGTTTCTCTCTGATTTCGCAAACTAGAGAGAAGAGAACCTCATCTCGTGAGTGATGTGTGTTCTGAAATCTTTTGATGTTTCTCTCTTTCCAAATATCCTTAATGGAAGAGGCGAAGGAGATGACATATATCTGCTTGTTGTAGTTGGATGTATGATTCACCTTTTGAAACTAATCTAGAGCTTCCCCAAAAGTGGTCCCAACATTAGATATAAGACACAATTCTTGCATTTTCTCCTATATGAACTGGGAGAAGGGGTAGAGGAAGAAAAAATGATTCCTAGATTCTTCTTCTAACTTACAGAGAACACAAATAGAGTTAGAGATAATATAGTGCAGTCTGTCTATTGTACTTAGCTTACTCAGCATAATAAGCTAGAGAATAATGGAATAACTAGGCATGAGAGCCTTATGCCAAATGATAGGGAACCATGACTGTCTTGGGTGATTTTAATTCTCCCATTTCCTGAATTTCACATGTTGGAAGGTAATAAGAGGGAGATTAAGGCATTGAAATGAGTCCTCTCTATCCAAATTAGGGTGGTAATAAGGAGTGAGATACTGTAATTCCCTTGGAATATTCCATTGGCCCCTTAGGATGATGGATTTAACTTTCGAGTTGATAGGAAGGCCATTCCAAATCTAAAGAGCTTGAGGAAATCTAACAAGGGGTCCTTTGCCCTTCTAATTATCGAACCAAAGGAATGCTTTTTTCACCATGTCTAACCTTACAAGTCACCAAAGGTTGTAAGAGGGGTCTTAACTTTAATAGTTGAATCAAAGACCAAGAAAAGGAGGTTTTAAAAGGGATAGCATAAGGACTAGAACCTTTAAGGATATAGGTAAGAAACCAGCGAATCCATAAAGATTGTTTATCCAGTAGAATATTCCACAGATTTCTAATCAAAATTGACCTATTAAAGGAGGCAATAAAGATCAAACCTCAGCCCCCTTCTTCCTTCCTTTTACAAACTTCTGACCATTTCACCTTTACAAAGTGTTTGTCTGAAATGAGTTTTCCCCAAAGAAATCTTCTAAATAGCTTCTTGAGGGTTTTGATAACTCCTTTAGAAAATGAGAAGTTAGAGGAGCATAGACATAAAGGAAATTGAGTATAGATTTAATAAGTTGCAATATTCCACTAAAAGACAGAATCTTATTAGTCCACCTACTTAATCTCCTCTGTATTTTTTCAATCAAGGGCAAGCATTCAGAGAATTGTATCCTTTTAATGGTAACCAGAAGACCCAGACAAGGTAGAGGAGCTTGCTTCCTACATATCCCTATAATTGTAGAGATATGACCTTCCATCGTAGTGGCACAATTAGCTAGAATGAAATGGCTTTTTTTTCAAGTTAACCTCCAATCTTGAAATATCTTTGATCAAAGATAGTATCAAGATGAGTAATTCAATAGATTTACCATGGGCCTTGGAAAAAATCTATAGGTCATTCGCATAGCATAAGTTGATAAGCCCTACCCTTTTACATTTACTGTGATATTTGCAGTCCTTACTCGTACTTACCTTCTGCATAATCAATTGCGTTAGGACTTCCATGCTGATTGAGCCCAAGTTTATTACATAAATTGGCAACACTTTCATGGCTTTTAATATACTTTTTAACTCCTAATTCTTGATTTTGTGCTTAAATTAATCTTTGAGTGTGTGCTTGTATTTTATGCAATTTGATAGTAAAAATTGTTACAAATTGACATTAATTGTGCCATAAATTTTTCTAGGAATAATTGATACTGCAAATTGCTATTATTGATTGTAGGAACCTCAATAAGAAAGGAGTCAATGTGCTGAAACAAGAGCAAAGGCATTACAAGACTTTCGCCACGGCAAAACAGAACTATCTTTACGGCGAAACATGAAGAATTCGGGCTGACTTTCGGGAAAAGTTCGCCGCGATGTAAATTAATTATTTCGCCATGGTGAAGAATCTAGCAAGAGCAAAAACCATTCAGGAAAAGTACGCTGTAGCGAAACTTATCTGTAACTGAGGCGAACTGTCGAAAACCCTAACCATATTTGAAAAATTCTCTCACTGTTGACCCAACCCACCGATCCATCACTTAAAAACCTACCAAAATAGGTTACAAACGATCATCGAGACAGCACACTGGAGACACACACTTCCTCAGCCGACACTTATACCTTTCATCCATCAAATTTTCACCGTCGACTTCATTGTCTGCTACTGCCGTCACGAATGCCTTCGGTGTGCTTACAGTTGTGAGGGTTCCTGAAGAGATGCTAGGCTAAAGCACCATTTCCTCTTGAAGATGTAGCCATGACTTGAGTTCGATGTGCTTCAAAGGGGAATAGTTTTACATTGTCACATTTAACTACATTGTTATGAACTCCTGAGTTAGGATTTATTGCTTTGTATTTAGATTTTCTTGATTAGAGTTTAATCAAGTGTTAAATAATGTATTGTGTTATAGATTTGTTTATGTAGAACTTAGATGATTAATATATGAAGTTTCATATATGTCTTTATGGTGATTGTGCTACTCTCTTTTATCTACCTAGTTGTGTTTGATATTGAGATTATGCTTGATCCATATTGACCACTTGCATTAGCTTATCCATTGACACACACGAAGATGCATTTAACAAAGTTTTGATAAATGGAGTTCATTGATTAAAACTTTGGACTTAAAGAGTTCTTTAAGGTTCATCATTTGGAAACTTAGTGATTTTTGCTCCTAAAAGATTTGTTTTGAACTATGATAGCCAAAGTTCATTTTCAAGAGGATTTTATCAAATTGATCATCGTTGAGTTTTTATTTTGCTTCCCAAAAATCCAAAAATATCTTTTATATACTTTTCTTTCAATTAGTCAATTTAACTAAGCTTTTACCAATGATCCGAAACTCCCCTCTTTATCAGTTTAGTTTGCATTACTTGAAAATTAGGCTAGCTTGAATTAATTGCGCTTGGTTCCGATTAAATGAGACAACCCGAGATTGCACTCTATATTGCAATCTTTGGAATTAAATTTTTGATTCAGTATCTAAGGGAGTAACCTGAAGAATAACGCGCGGATCAAAATGGCGTTGTTGTTGGGGAACCAAGCAATTGGTTTTCTTTAGGTTAGCCTTTGTCATTTTTAATTGTCGTTGATAATAGGAACCTTTTCTTTTACATTTCATTTTGGATAGTTTAATTTTACACTTGTCAATAGTATAGTTTTTTTTTGAGAAATTAAAAAATCCCATTAATGAAAAAGGATGTACAAAAAATGATGTAGACGATCAAAGCCAAAGAAGTCAAACGGGAACTAACCGGCTACTAGAACCATTTTCACAAACAAAACCAAACCCAACAAGGCGAAAAGTTCCTAGACATTTAGGACAAAACTACCAAGACCCTTTCACTATATCTCGGTGCATACTCCCAATTCGGAACAGCCGGATGGTAATAGGCGACGAAGAGATTCAGAAGGAACTCGGAGTTGGAGTGAAGTCTCTTCGAAACAACAGGCTATCAGGAGGATCTCGAAACTAGGTGAGGAATCAACTCATACCAAGGAACGTCTGGTGGGAATAGAAATGACCTTGCTTCGATTTGCAGGTATCCGAAGGCCATCTACTACATGGAGTCGCTCAGAGAGGAGAGATCGAAGAGAGGAAGCTACTACAACTGTCAATCAAGATACCCATCAGGTGAGTCTCTAGACTTAATTTTTGATTCTAGTTTTGGGACTGAGGGTCTGAACAATAAAGTAGATTCTGCATAGCTGATGTGTTGAGAAGTAGTTAGATCCTCAGTAGATAAGTCGTTCGACCACTACAAGATAGGTGTAACTGATTTACAATCAGTTGCTCTCTGATGCTGGTAGTGAGGAGCTCAGTACGTGAATTCAGGGAAGAGGTCTGATTTTTAAATCTGTGGTAGTTTCGCTCTTTCCATAGGACCTGTAGACAGGTAGCCATCGATAGGAGAGTGATGACCTTGTCACCTTCCGATAAGTGAAGGTTAGGAATCGCTTGTATGATGTCTAGAAAACTCCATTCATTCAGGTCAAGTGCATAGAGAGTTGAGAAGGTGAACCATAGGGTTCTGGAGAAGCCACACTCAAAGAAGAGGTGCTCTCTAGATTCGTCCACTAGGTGACAGAAAATACAGAGCCTAGGGGTGGACAGAAAGTGTAGTCGATCCATTGTACTTAGTCTATTCCTCATAGTTAACCAGAGCAGAAAGCTCACATTAGGTCTGAGATTTTTGTTCCAAATCAGGGTATTCCAGCCTACCCGATTTTCTAGCCTTAAATAGAAATTTCTAATAATCTTGGGAGTGATCTCTGCAATGGGGATACCCCTCCATAAATAGGTGTCTCTATCCCCTTGACGATTAAAAGGGGGAAGATGTAGATAATTGACCTCAGCTGAAGATACGGTCCATCCACCATTAGAAATGACAGCCTGAAGCTTAGCCTTCTTGGGAATGTGGTCTAAAAGAGAAAGAGCCAAGGTGTTTTGAATTAAAGGCCCATTCCCTAACCAGTTGTCAAACCAGAAGGAAAATCTATCCCCTTCCCCGATTCTGCAAGTGATGTGCTGAAAAATTCCCCCCTCATGCCTAAGAGTTGATTAAAGAACCAGGTGTAGCCAGGTTTGGGATTGATAGACCAAAAACTTCTACCTTTTAAAATATAAGTGTGCATCCATTTGGCCCATAAGGTTTCTTGATCCTCCAATAACCTCCATATTCGTTTAGACATAAGCATTTTATTCTTAGTAATGATGGATTCAATTCCCAATCCTCCTTTTTCCTTTGGTTGGCATATAGATTTCCAAGCTACCTTGGCCATTCCTTTTGCCCCATGCTTATGCCCCCACAAGAATTGTTTCATTAGTCTCTCAATTGTTTTAGCCAATCCTTTGGAAAGGAAGATGTAGGAGCTCCAGTAGGTGCTCATGGACAAGATAACAGATTTGAGGAGCTGAAGTTTACCTCCATAGGAGAGAGCCTTAGAGGACCAAGAGCCCAATTTCTTCTGAATTCGATCCACCAAGGGAAGACACTCACAGAATCTGAGTCTTTTAGAAGAAATAGGGATGCCCAAGTATGTCAGGGGGGGTCTTTGACTTCCATGCCAGTAGCTTGGGCTAAGACATCGAAGAGGTGAGAGGCATTCTTGTAGAGGACAATGAAGCTCTTATTAAGGTTTGTGCTTAACCCAGACATCTCTTTAAATTGAATGAGAGTGGATACTAAGAGAGAGACCGAGTGCACATCAGCCTTGCTTAGGAGAATGAGGTCATCTGCAAAACATAAACTAGTTAGGGAAATTCCTTTGCATTTAGAGTGGTACCTGAATCTAGAATCTCGAGCTATGATGTACTTGAGCAATTGGGTGAGGACTTCCATACAGATTAGGAATAGGTAAGGGAAAGGGGATCCCCCTGCCGAAGTCCTTTTTTTTTCCCCTAAATAGACCAGTGGGACTCCCATTAATCAAGATCCCATAAGAATAAATAGTATAGTTTTTTTAATTCCTCTTTACATAGGATAAATTTTGAAAACACCCACAAAGCATACTTTCACAGTTGGATTTTTCATACTTAGCATTTTTCCATACATACATAACTTCATACATACTTTACATATACCATACACTCGCATCATTCACATCTCATCTTTTATTTGATTTTTTGTGCCTATGAGTCAATTTTGTTACAACTTCTTTTATTTGAAGTGTTTCTGTGCATGCCCCGTAGAACTAGACTTGTTCCTTTCCAACCCGAAATTGAGAGATGCTTAAGGAAGCTTAGAAAAGAGAGGAAATAATAAGAGAGAAATAGGGTAGTTTAGGAAGAAGAGTCAAGTCAGCCAACTAGTGGAAGTGAGTCGAGAGAAAGAGTGATCATGGCTGAGAACCCCCCTTTTCTACAAAATCCTAACTTTCATGCCAACCAACTTAGAAATGGAGATAATGGAGGGAATGGTGAGCATGAGAGAGTAGGAGAGAATAATGGAAATCAAAGACAGAGAACCATTAGGGAAGCAACAACCTCTGATGTGAAATATGATCCATTTACTGCTGCTTGACCTAATTTTGATGTTAATTTTAAAGTGAAAGGATTACTGATTAATTCTCTTCCTAAATTTCATGGTTTGGCAGGAGAGGATCCTTATATGCATCTACAATCCCTATCTATGATCCGTCAGAGCATGAAACCAGTGGGAGCATTGCTCGATCAAGTTCTATGGAAAATTTTCATTTGTCCCTGGAAGGAAAAGCACTGGAGTGGTACATGAGCCTCTCCAGGCATGTGACAAATGCCTACTATAGCTGGGATAATTTGAGGAAAGCCTTTTTGAAGAAATATTTTCCAACCTCCAGAACTTCATCGACGAGGAAGGAGATTTATTCAGCTAGGCAAGATTATGATGAATCCCTTTACGATTACTGGAATCGCTCTCAGGATCTACTGTCCAGATGCCTACATCACTAGATACCAAATGAGCAGTTAGTGCAATACTTTTATGATGGATTAAAAAAGTCAAGAGAAAGGTATGTTGGATGCGGCATCGGGAGGATCTTTGATTGATCTAATGGCTTTAGAAGCATGGGATTTGATAAAGACGATGGCCCTGAATCATCAACAGTATAGTGTGAGGGATACCAGAGGAGTGTATGAGTTAGGAGCTTCAATAGCTCAAGCTAAAAGAATGGAGAGTTTGGAGTCCAAGGTTGACTCATTCGAAAATAGAATCAATTTGCAATTATATTTCATCACTACCAAATTGAAGAACCTGAATGTGCAACGCCCATCATCTTTTATGGATATTACAGCACCCAATTGTGATACTTATGGGTAGATAATGCAGATATCTAGTTTTTTCCTAAGTTGGTATGAAAAGGTGTCCACAGTGTACCCAAGAAGACCAAACCAAATATGGGACCCTTACTCCAACACTTATAATGAGGGCTGGAAGGCCGATCCTAGATTTAGTTGGAGAAATGAAGAGTGTATAGCTCCAAATAGATTTCAATAAGGAGGAGGAGCTAGTACTTCAGCTAACTAGTTCCCCAACCAACAATAAACTCCGACTATCCCAGCCAAAGAAGACACCAATCAACTGCTCCACAATATGATGACCTTGATAAAGGAAGAAAGGAATTTGAACAACAATCAATTCAATGCAATAGCCAATCTAATTCAATAGGATTCCTCAAAAATTGCTGCTCGGTTCAATGCTTTAGAGAAGAGAATGGAACAATGGGAGACCAAAGTGGAAAATATCAACTCATATGTCACTCAGTTGTCTAACAACATGAGTGAGAA
>JANZLX010000213.1:20818888-20833842 GCA_025531955.1 Erythroxylum orinocense | reverse complement strand
TGGTTTCAATGAATACCATCATGTATATATAATTAGAGGTATTGAAGTGTTAAAACAGGAACTACTTCAAATTTGTTATTAATAACCAATTGAAATAATTTTCTACAACCACATATTTATTTGGTTTCTATTGCATAAATTTTAGTGACTAATTTGAATTATTTTTGCAATCAATTTTGGTTACTGGCAGGTATACATTAGGAATGAACCATCTAAATGATTTTTGCGACCAAGTTTTGGTGGCTAACACATACACTCTAGTCACTAACAATTAATTTTTTGTTGCTAAATTATAGTAAATATAATACAATTTGTGACAATATTAAAATTATAGCAACAAATTATTTGGTTGCTAAAAGTAAATTTTTAGCAACAGCATCATGTTGTCATAACATGGTTACTAAAAGAAATTTGGTACACCATTCGTCGCATCCAGATAAAAATAACTGCAACCAATGACTTGGTTGCTATAAGATTATTTTTTACCAACAAAAATAATTTGATCGCAGTATGAATAGTTATAGCAACCATTGACTTGGTTGCTACAAGATTATTTTTTACCAACAAAAATAATTTGGTTGCAATATGAATAGCTATAGTAACCATTCACTTGGTGGCTATAAGATTATTTTTTAGCAATAAAAATAATTTAGTCGCAGTATGCATAACTATGGCAACCATTCTAACATTATAGCGACAATGAAATTTTACATTAGCAAGTATAAATTTGGTTGCTAATAATTCTACCTTTAGTGAGTAATTTTAAATGGTTGTTAATAATGCATTTTTAATGACCAACGTAATAACTCCTCACTGAGCACTTTTAGTAACAACCCTATAGTGAACACCTATGACCAACCCGATTTTGGTCGCTATAACTTTTAACGACCATTTTCTTACTTTTAGCAACCATTAATAGTAGTTGTTGAAACTAATTTTTCTTGTAGTGTTTGTGATTGTTAACTTGATTTTTCAGCATTAAATTTTTGTGTTTCCTCCTTTTCCTCTTCCTCTTCCTCTTCCATGTCCATGATTACAACCACCATTATTTCTATCCTTTTCATCACCTTAACCTCGACCTCTTTCTCTTTCAAGTGAATTAGAGGGCCCCTGCTCTTCATCTTTCAAAGAAATCTTGACTTGAAATTTTTGAACTAGAGACTCCTTCTTCTTCAATATTTCTTTAAAAGTTTATAAAGATCCTTGAAATTCATCAATGGTCATGGCTTCCAAATCTTGGGATTATTCAAAAACCATAATAATAAGATCGAAGTTTGAATCAAGGGTATGAATAAGTTTCTTCACCATTCAAGCGTCTTCAAATTTTTCTCCATATCTCCTTATTTGATTGTTAGTTGTCCAGACTCTTATAAAATAATTATGAATGGATTAAGACTCCTTCATTTGCAAGGATTCAGACTCACCCCTCATAGTTTGAAAATATACCTTTTTCATCTTATCAACGCCTTTGTGAACATTTTGAAAAATCTCCCAGGCTTGCTTTGCCTTTATTGCACTTGACACCTTCTCAAACATTTCATCATATAATGTTACATGAATAATGCTAAGAGCATATTGATCCCTTTTAATATTCCTTTGCAATATGTTCCTTTGGGCATGATTCAACACTCCTTCATTTATCGATTCTTTATATCCTTGCTCTACATCTCCGACGCATCTTAAGAGCCAAGAATTACCTTTATATGGACACACCTATTATCATAGTTCTGTTACTTAGTTTAAGAATTGCAACATCGAACACTACAACAAAATTGGTTTTTAGCTACTTTCTTTTACGACGATTCAAAATTTTTATAAACAAATATTTTTGAAGTTGTAATTAAAATTTTGTACACAATCTAATTTAATAACATTTTGTTTTAATACATAATACTTCTAATTGTTATTATATTTTGTATAATAAATTAACTACAAAAAATTTAAATAGTATATACAACAATATGGATTGAAAATGTCACAAATAATTATAATTAACATTGTATAATATTTAGTTAAAATGTATATTGAAAATTTGACTATATTTTAGAAAATGTAGCTAAAATTTTTTTGCTACATTTTAAAAAATGTAGGTCAAAGTTTTCTTCTACATTTCCAAAAATATTGCTAATAGTTTCTGGCTACATATACAAAAATGTAGCTAAAAACTTTTACCTACGTTGTGAAAAATGTAGCAAATAATATTTCTTTACGAAACTATTTCGTAGCAAAACAATACGTCACTAATACTTTCTCCTTACGAAGATGAAGCATAGGAAAATGTTTTAGCGATGAATATGAAAAAATGTCACCTATACTTTTTGCTTACAGGGATTTGGCGACAATTCTAGAAACGAATTTAAATTGTCACTAATTATTATTAATGATGATAATTTTTGTCACAAAAATTACGTTCTGTTTTAGTGGAAGTTATACATTTCAAACAACGATGCTTTGATAACAATTTAAGGGAAATTAAGGAGATAAATAGAGAAGTGAGAACACTCGAAACCTCTTTGTAAATTCACTTAATTTACGTTGATTTCTTGAATTCTTCACTTGGTTTCAACTGAACTAGTATATGAGCTATTTATATATGTATGAGACACCTTATAATATATGAGATACAATAAAATTATTGAAATTATAAGTCCCTAAAGTTATATAAGTTCTTGAATGTAGAGATACATGCATAAAGAAAAATACTTAAACCAAGTAAATGAATCAAGTTTAATTAATTGGTCCATTTTCCAAGTCTTGGGATTGTTTAATAGCTACAATACTAAGATCAAAGTTTAAATCAAGAGCATGAATAATTTTCTTCACCATTCAAGCATCTCCTAATTTTTCTCTATATTTCCTCATTTGATTGGTTGTTTTCCAGACTCTTATAAAATAATCATGAATGGATTTATGAATCCTTCATTTGCAAGGATTTATACTCACCTCTCAAAGTTTGAAGATATACCTTTTTCATCTTATAACTCCTTTATGAACATTTTGAAGAATCTCCCTGGCTTGTTTTGCCTTTATTGCACTTGACGCTTTCTTAAACATTTCATCAAGTAATGTTACATGAATAATGCTAAGAGCATATTGATCCATTTTAATATTCCTTTGCAACATGTTCCTTGGGGCTTTATTCAACACTCCTTCATTTACCGGTTCTTTATATCCTTGCTCTACCATCTCCTACGCATCTTATGAGTCAAGAATTGCCTTCATATGAACACACCTTTTATCATAGTTCTATTATTCAGTTTGAGAATTGCAACATCGAACAGTACAACAAAATTGGCTTTTCGCTACTTTCTTTTACAGTGATTCCAAATCTTTTGTATACAAATATTTTTGAAGTTGTAATTAAAATTTTGTACACGATCTAATTTAATAACATTTTTTTAATATACAATGTTTCTAATTGTTTATTTTTATTATATTTTTGTACAATAAATTAACAACAAAAATTGAAATAGTATATACAACAATATGGATTTAAAATGTCACAAATTATTATAATTAACATGTTATAATATTTATTTAAAATGTATATTAAATTTTTGAGTATTTTTTAGAAAATGTAGCTAAATTTTTTTTGCTACATTTTAAAAAATGTAGCTAAAAGTTTTCTGCTACATTTTCAACAATGTGGCTAATATTTTTTTGCTACATTTACTAAAGCATAGCTAAAAACTTTCACCTATGTTTTGTAAAATGTAGCAAATAATATTTCGCTACGAAAATATTTTGTAGCGAAATAATACGTTGTTAATACTTTCTCGCTGTAAAGGTGAAGCGTAGGAAAAATGTTTTAGCGACGAATATGAAAAGATGTCGCATAAACTTTTTACCTATGGAGATTTGGTGACAATTCAAAAAACAAATTTAAATCGTCGCTAATTATATTAGCAACGATTTAAATACTTTTAGCGACAATAATTTTTATTGCTAAAAGTATGTTTTGTTTTAGTGGAAGTTATACATTTCAAACAACCATGCTCTGATAACAATTTGAAGAAAAATAAGGAGATAAATAGAGAAGTGATAACACTCAAACTCTTTTTGTAAATTCACTTAATTAACTTGGATTTCTTGACTTCTTCACGTGGTTTCGATTGAACTAGTCTATGAGCTATTTATAGGTGTACAAGACACCTTATAATACATAAGATACAATAAAGTTTTTGAAATTATAAGCGCTAGAAATTATAAGTTATTGAAGCTAGAAATAAATGCATAAAGAATAGTATATGAACTACTTGAATCAAGTTTAATTAATTGGTCCATTTTCTAACATTTATTGCTAATTTTCAGACAATTGCTCTTTACAGAAGTTCAATTCTTTTGTCCAATATTATAGTGTCTTATTGTGTCTAATAAATTTTAACCATTTAATATGTATGTCCCGCATAGGTCTCGCATGAGTCCCGCAAAATAAATAGCTAAAATTTGATAAAATAGAATAAGACAAAGTAATATTGGACAGAGGATCTAAACTCTGTTTACGGTGCTTAGTTACGAAAAAATTCTACTTGAAGAAAAGACGTCCTGCCTGTATACTTATAGTTTGATTAGTATCAGAGCAACCGCAAACCTCGATACATTTTATATTGGTTAGTCTCCAATATCATAGCTACCGTAAATGCACAGCTCTAGCAAATGTTACCGTTTGAACCTCTATTTTCAAATCCGGACCGGACCGGCCGGTCCGATCGGTTCGACTGGTGACCGGTCGGCTACCCGATCCGGTTAACCCCTTAAAACTAATCTTTAATTGGACCAGTTTGAACAGGTAAAAACTGATAAATTGACCGGTTCGATCAGTACTGGTCGAACCGGTTCAACCACCGGTTCAATGACACAAGTTAAAAAAAATCCCTCATTCCTCTACGGCTTAACCTAATCGACTAATCCTTTGAGAAAGGGTTTCGACATTTCCGAAAGAGTCAGCTTCTGAAGATTGTCGGAACCACCAGATCCAGAAAAGTCAGCTTGTCCTCTAGCAAGTTCACTTTGCAATATTCACTTTCGGTTGCATTTCTTCAGCTTCACGCCTTCATCTTTCTCTCTTGTTTGTTTCGTCAACTGTTCCGGTAAGTTAAACAGTCCTTTCTATATCTGTTTTTAATCTCATTTCCAGTCTTCTTTTCCCCCTCTGGTTTCGTTTTAGTTGCTGATTGTGAAGTTCTCCGAACTAGATTTGGTTCTATTCTGTAAAAATGTAGACGAATAGATTTGGTTCTATTCTGTAAAAACGATGATATGGCCCTGGTAGACGAAGTCCACTGTTATAAAGCTCCATATCTATACTAATCAAATTTCCTATCATCTAATGACTAGATCCAACAGATTCTTTTTGCAGAATGTAGATGTTCATAAGCTGGTTTTAACTTTTACGTAAAATAGAAGCCAAAAGTCCTATATTCTGTTACTGTTACTGTTTGTGGATCATCGTTTTGATAAATTGTATGCATTATACAACAGGTTATATTGCAGTCTTAGTTCTATTGCTTGCTTTCACGTGTGTTGCAAGGCCATTGTATCCTCTTCCTAGTTATAAATACCACGGCAACAAAAAAACCTCTGCAGATTTATCGTCCTTACAATATTGCACATCGTGGGTCAAATGGGGAGATTTGATGCAAAAAAGGCTTTAGAGATTAGTGGAGAACAAAGTCACTTTATGGATTAGATTGATTCACACTTACTTTTTAAGTGGAAAAAGCTTAAGAGAGATAGTAACAAGGCTTTCTTTCGTATGGCTTACATCCCAATTGCTAAAGCTAAGAGGAATTCTAATAAGACACATCAAATGGTAAAGGGCTTCATTATTCTTTATTAACTAAAGCAATCTAGGTCCTCTAATCTACATACATTGAATGGCTTATATGTAAAATAACCTATCAAGAAATGCTTATGCAAACTTACTGTAGTGGAAAAAAAATGAAGAGATCATATGATCCAATTGATTATGAAAGCATTGATAAAGTGAAATTTTGGGTAGTTGATGAGGATTCGAGTGGAGGGCTTGATGCTGATGAGATAGAAGATATGCTTGAAGAAGAATTATCTAAAGAAAATTTGCAGCTATCTCGAGGTTATATAAGAAACTACTTAATTTTTAATTGTAATATTATCTACCTGTTTATTATTTCACATTATTTAATTGCACTCTTTTTGTTTAGGTGATGAAGAAGACATAAATAGGATCAGTGATCACATTGATTTAACAACTTTTGCTGCCGGAACCTCGAGTTCCAATGATGGTGAAGTTGCTCGTATCTTAAGGCAACAAAGGAATCACCTCTTTGATGAAGATGATGATTTTTAATGTGACTTTATTAAAATACTTGATGGTGGATTGTTTGATTTGTTTGATGTTAATTTCATTTGGACTTGATTATGTGGTTATTATTTGGGATAATTGTTGATTTTATTTATATTTATTTATATTATTTGGCATATTTTTCTTTTTTATAATATTATTAATATTAGATATAATTAAATATAATTATTACGTAATTATGACGCGATCACCGGTCGAACCGGTCAAACCGATGACCAATTAAGCCTCCGGTTCGACGTCTGGTCCGGTTTCAAAACCTTGGGTTTGAACTTTAAAGACTTTTGAATATATATCCCTCTTAAGAGTAATCTACCTCTCAAAATCAGTTTACGAGAAATGTTATGACTAGTCATCATCATCAAGATTTCTCGAGAAGTCTGGTGCATCAGGTTTTGGCAACCTTGGGCTCTTTCCGTGTTTGAGTTTGGTACTTCCTTTCCTCGTGCTTCCAGAAAATGTTGAAGCCATTAATAGGTTCTGTTGCATTTCAGTCGACGACGAAGAAGCACTGTCGTGTTTTTTCCGCTCTTCTGTTAATTCACCGGTCATTTGGTCATCTAATGAATCCCCAAAAGATTCCATCATAATCAAGCTTTTTGCCATGCTCCTCCTCTTATATCGTCGCCAAGCAGCTTGAATAAAGCATGCAGCCCATGTTCTCCAGTGGTGAGAGTAAAAACGGACGGTGTGCTGCAATTTTTTGCTATGGAGTCGTCTAAACTGATTGGCCACGTACTTGAGGTCTTCTGCTCGCAATGCAAAGGCTTCAACCTCCTCAAGAGCCTTCACCGTTCTTGTCGAAGATGGCAGATTGGTAGTAGATTTTGGTACCAATGCCCATGAGAGCAGTTCCTCCCCGCAAAAGTCTCCAGGACTCAAAGTGATTGAGTTAAAGAAACCTCTTCGACCTCCGTTTGTTGTTGAACTGTCAAGCTTTCCTCTGACGATAAAAAGCATCTCTGTGACTGGGTCGCCTTCACGAACTATGTACGTGTCTTTCGTGCTTAAGGAGGATACCAATCGTTCACATATGGCGTCAAGTAGCTGATCATCCATCTGGGAGAAAAATTGAACCTGAAAATGGGGTAAGGTTTAGGTTAAGAGTTGTGTTTTTTCCATCAAATGATTGTCGAGTTGTGGTTCATATCTTTTTTTTCATAGTACATTGGAACCAAGTAAAAAAGCATGTGTTTCTGTTCTCTTCTCTTTATTCTAAATTGGGGCATGAATGTGTATTGTGTGATCTTCACCAACAAACACAATAAAACTTACTCGTCGAACAAGGTCTAAGCAGAGATGGCGCTTAATGTCTCGACGAAGATCAGCTGGCAATCCACGTAATATGGAGTCTTCATCAACCCCTCGAGTTGCGAGCCACTTGTACTGAACAAATCCCATAACACGTTCCCTCGTATCGTGAGGGAGTTGTCGGTGTCTCATCCACTCCTCTGTGTCTCGTCGCTTTAGCCTCCACTCCTCAAGTCTTAGAGTGATGGACTCCAAGTACGTCTACACAAGCAGCCAATTTTCGTGTGAGATATACATAGCATCTTAAAGAATTTCTAGATCAGGTTTGAGTTGAAAAATGAAGGATTCTGCATAATTATGATTTTAATTATTCGGTATATATATTGATAGCTCCTTGTGTCTTTGTCCTTTATTTTCATTTCAAGTACGGGTGCAATTAAACCACCGTAATAGACAAATAGAATAGAACCCTCAAACACAAGTTGAATGACCTTTTTTAAGTGAATCACCGTCAAAGAAAAGAATCGATTATCTCACAAATCTAAGCACCAGAAATGCAAAATGGAGTATAAAGAGAATAAAAATTCCTTATACCTGCATATTTCCTATCAGTAGGGCAAACAAAACGAGACCCAAAATCGCAATTAGAATGCTATACGTCGTTTCCCCAATGAATGTGCTTGTAACCAAGGTATTGCCATAGGAACTGAAAAGCACACCATATATGACAGAAATTTCAAATATAGTTAACCATTGTCAACTGATACGGAAAGGCCAGAGGCTTACCTCAAGTTCTGCAATCCCCACCATAGAACATAGAAATACTTTTCAAGGAAAGTGGCGGACAAAACACCTTGCGACAGAGCATTCGCAAAAATGCCATAGTCCAAGATAGTGCCGTTGTCTGGAGTACAGAGAGTAAATACAAGAGTCCTGTTCACCCATATCTGCCGATCAACCTGGTTCGTAGTTCTACAATGGAAATATCTATTATTACATCTCACAGGAGTAAGTTCTTCCCTGCATGCATGCTTCCAACATGTTGCATGACGCTCGAAAGACAACAAATACCATGCAGACCCTAAGATCTGCATTATAAGAATGTAAGTCTGAGTGATTATAATATAAACGCTAAGATTTATATACATATATATAACCACGTAATAAATTTTGCGTACGTGACTAGCCAACATGAACAGTAGAAGATTGTATGCAGCACCAGCCCATGCAGTATTTGTGACAACTCCAGCGGCTTTGGTTATCTCAGAACTTAATGGGAAAATCATGTACAATCTCGGAATGTATTGGAACAGAACAATAAATACAAGGGCATTGTGGTTCTCATCAGAGTTTGGACTAGTTATCGGTGAAACAGACCATACGAGGATCTGTCAATAAAACAATCTGTTCAGTTGCATGTCCATTCAACAGGGCACTAGATGTCAGCCAAAATGTTAATGACTTACCTGTGGAAGCGGTAATGATGCTATAAAATCGAGTGCAAAAGTTGATTTCAAGTAACGTATAGCAATCAACTTGGGGTCCGTAACAAGTTCACCCCTCCCAGAAACTCTTGAACTAGCTACTACATAGGCTGTCTGGAACTTTACAGCTATGTTCACCATGTATAACAAATCTGTGAGAATGCGAAAACACGTGAGAGTGATTCCTAGCTTGAAGTCTGTGGTGAAGCACGACGAAGTATTATCATTCACCATAGATGGAAGGAAAAAAAACAATGGATCAACAAATAGTGATAGTAGGCAGGAAAAGAGAAAAACTCTATTCCATTGTAGGTAAACATCGCCTTCTGGATCAATCGTGTGGTTCATCGACGGTTCCTGATTCTCTGGAACCACATTTAACCCGCCATATCTTGTGCTTGTGTTGTTTGGCTTTCTATCTCTTTTGCCACTTTCAAGAACCATCAACGGAAAAGATTTCTTGTTCGCAAGCAAATGTTTCTCCTGGTGCTCGTTGTCATTAAACCTACTGGTTTTCAGAGTTCGTCAACCAAATTAATAAAAATGCTGATGCAGATCTTTCAACAGAGGTTAGGTTAATCACTTACCGAACTAACTTCTCTTTATTCGAGTCCATAACAAGAAAAGGTAACGACTACTGGGGAAAGGAACGATAAAATATTAATATAGTTTTGACAGAACAAGAGTTCACAGCTCCTCGGTCATCTCAAACTGAGAAATGGAAACGGTTTGAGCTAAGCTCATAAAACAAAAGGTTTATCTCCACATGTACATAAAACACCAAGTGTCTTTAAAAGCTACTATTAGAGTAGAAAGAGAGAGTGACCAACATAACCAAGCAGAAAACTCTGCTGATGACGGAAGAAACGTAGCTAAAATTGAGCTGTTTGTTTTCAATGGGATGAATACAAGAAAGTTGCCTAAACTCGGAGAGACAGACAGCGGCGAGTGGATGTGAGGCACATAAGAAAGTATTTTACATATAACAAAACATTGGAAAGGATTTTACATCAGATTCACAGGAGAATTTTTCTTTTTCTTTTGTTTCTTTAAGATTGTTTTTCTATTGTTCCCAGGATGTTTGGGAACTCCGATAATTTTGTGGCTGCTATTCCCATTAATACTTCCGTCCTTAGAAACTCAATGACTGAGTTTCCACTAATTTGCAATTGATTCTGCCTTATGGACTAGTTATAATGGTGTTAAAAAAATCCAGTTATTTTAATTTGTTCTCTTCCAGATTCTTATTAGTTAAGTATGAAAGCAAAAGGCACGATCTTTGTGGTTCTTTCAGTTTTCATTCATCCATTCACAAATTGCAATGAAGTCTTGACAAGTGAAGGTGCCCAAATTTGGTATCCCAATAAGCCAGAAATAGGCATCTATGAAAGATTAATTTCCACACAAGAAGGTTTAAAGAATTTTATAGCTGATCAAGAAGTGGTATTGACTGCGGTGGTGTTCTTAATTGTGTATAAGAAGTTTTTGGTGAAACGTTACGAATAATATATCGGATTCGGATTTAGTTCAATTAAAATATGATATTAGTATCAATTAATATTGGGTACTATTTTGAATAATCTTATAAAATTACAGCATAGTCTTTAATTTTTTTATATAATTTTTAATTTTAAGTCAATGTTATCTTAAAAAATCATAACAATATAAATTTAAAATAATAACTCTCTTTTTTTCTATTAATATTACGTTTCATATATAAATAATAACTACAAGTAATATAAAAAAAGATCATATAATATTATACAGATATAAAACTAAGAACAATAAAGAGTATTTAAAATTTTACAATTTATATTATATAGTAATAAATAATTACATCATATAATAAAAATAATTTACTTTAAATTTATTAGAATAAGAGGTCATGTTGAAGAACACAGCAAAGTAAAAGTGAAACATGAAATAAAAACAATTATAATTAAAAGCTTTATATGTATGTTGCATATATAAATTTTACATATACATCAAATAAAAGTGAAATTAAAAATAAATAAATAAAATACCTACAACTTCATTTGATTATATGTAAACTCAAATCGCACTAACCTCAAGTTTCTTTTAGGACAAAATAGTCATCATTGATAGAAGTCCAATCATAACTATCATATAAGTTCATTGCACTATCAATACTTTCTCATCTAAGATTAATTTCCAATTTAATTTCTTCTATAAAACTTAATTCCTTAGAAACTCAATCTATTGAATGATCAAATGATCAGGATTAATTGGATTTATATAATTATTTGTTTTATTAAGATTCCTAGAAAAATTTAATTTACTATTAAAAAATTACAAAAAATTATATTCAACTTAAAAATGATAATAACGTACAATTCTCAAAGCTTTAAGATGTAATGAACAAAGATCAAATCGTTTCTTCTTTTATATTCTAATCTATTCCTTTTGGAAATAACGAATTCAAATATACTCCAATTCCTTTTTACACTTAGTTACATTAAAATATAGATTTAGAATTCGAATCGTAAACTTTTACAATTTTGAAACACCATTTTCGAATTGGTCTTACCAAGCAACTGTAAGATAACAAAAGTCGCCTTATGAACAAACTAAAATGATGATTAACTTTAAAAAAACTAAATTGAAGAAATATATACTTAGATTAAGTTTGTCTCTTTGACGAATTGTAATTGGTATCCCAAAATCACCACATGCATCCTTGTATGCCTCCATTTGTGAGCTAAAGAGACCATGTATCATCTTATGTGAATATAATTGTTGTGATAGTTAATAGTATTCTCCTATTGAACTTTATCTTTCTTTGAAAAACCTTGTGTAAGATAGACATTAAGATTCAAAATTTTCCCAATAACAAATAACAGAGAGCAAAGTTTCCTTTCACATTTTTCATTAATGATTGCAAGATAAGGTGTATAAAAGGAAGGGTTATTTTTTTAGATTAGTCTTGACTGTCTCATTCACCTTCTCCACGGTGTCATAAAAGTAATCATTATTGCCTTCTCATCACTATCAACTAGACAAAGTACTCTTACAAAATACTCATAAACTTATATGACAAATTGACATTGGAACTAAAATTTATAATCTTTAAGTATAATTCTAGAAACCTCCATTTTAGCATTAGCTATGTCCTATTGAGATGTACCTCACTTATCACTTGTAAACATTTATCTTAACTCTTTCTTTATTTGAACATAGCATTGAAGTGATAAGAAATTAGTTGCAAATCTTACAATGGCAGGATGACACAAATTTTTACCATTAGTGAAATCCTTTCTTATCAAATTCAAAATCCATGCACGATTAAAGACTAACTTAGGCACTTTTTTTTCTTTCTGCATTGTTTCATCAATAATAGAAAATTATATAGCATCTCTTATATTTTTCTAAAATCGGGTCAATGTAATCTACAATTCAAAGAGTTTAATAAAAAGAATTATACCTACTTTGCAACCTTTTATCAACTACTTTTATAAGTAAAATCATTGTCAACTATAAAAATGTACAATGTTTTCATACTTAACTTCATTCACAACTTCATCAAATATCTCAAACATAATATCAACATTTGTTATAAGGTCAAATGCTCAATGAACTTCATAAACATTATCTTCTTAGCAGATCAATGGGAGACTAAAATTTGTTATTCTCAATGGGTATTGTAAATGTTCTCCTTTTTTTTTAATTCATAATCTTCTTCTTTCTCTTTTATTCTTACTTCTTGCCTTCCTTTTCTTTCTCAAATTTAAATCAACTACTTAATTCTATAATTTTTTGTTGGCCCAATTCTAGATCTGTATTAATTGGTATTAGAACAATCATTCAATAGTAGACGGAATTTGCTTACAAAAATTTAGGAGAGAGATCTTTGAATTTGTTAAGGAAGTGAACTAACGATAGGAGAGTCAATTAAACAAGGTTATTGCTAAGATTACTACACTTCTCGGGGCCCTAAGTTTATAGTATTAAGAGGATATGATGTCTATGCAACACGATAACTCTCTTGGAGAAGGCAGTTGCACATAATTGGTAACTATAAAAACCATTTACGTTCCAGTCATTAGTTAGCACACCATATGAAGTTTCCTAAATCGATGGGAATGACTTTGATAGCTCACATATAAATGCAAATTCAAAAAAATTTCAACATAAAAGGTACCTTACCGAAACATCAAATAAAAAAGGTAGACTATATTTGAGGGCTAAGGCCTTACAATGGCATGCGGGATCCGTCAAAACCAGGTGTGATCGAGCTTATGAAAAATGGGAAGACTATATTTGCAACATAAGGGCTTGGTTCCTCTATCTCACTTACAAGAACCCACTTTTAGAGCTGAGAAATTTGGAACAGTAAGGTACTTCACAAAAGTTGGGTTATTTGGTGCAAGAGATAACAACTCTCAAGGTGACACTTGCAAATAGACAAGAATTCTACTATCAGGCAATTTATAAAAGGCTCAGGTGGAAGATGCAGTGACACGAATTCCAAACATAAGTGTATTTACTTCTATTAGACAATTGTGATTTAATATTAGGGGCAAAATGACTTTCTAGACTCAGATACATCATTTGGAACTTTCAAAACTTGCAGATGTCATTAAAACTTTATGTCAAAGATTACTTATTGCAAAGTGATAAAGCAGAAGGATTGGATATAGTTAATTACACTATACTCCATAAATTGTTGGACAAGCCCTAATTTGTGGCATGCACCAAAATGTTAGACATCGAACTTTTCTTAGAATTGCGAGTTAGAATTTGACACGAAATGAGAAATTGGTGGTGAATTAGTCATGTGTAAAGAAAGAGAAAATTTGAGAATCTGAATGATTTTATGAGATTAAGATAGGTAAAATGTGTGTTTCTTTTGTTAGTGATGGTTATGATTGATTATAGCCTAAAATGGTGTTTTGAGTTTATATGGAATTGAAAATGAATAAATTGTTTTAAATGGAATTGAAAAGCAAGAAATGGATAATGAAAGTGTTAAATGTTAGGGAATTGCAAGTTTGAATTTTTGGGATTTGGAGTTGAAAGATATAAGCCTTAAGAGTGATGATGCTATATGGGAAGTATGAACAGGATAGATATGGAGAATGATGAGAATTTGTGTATGTTATGAGTTTTTGAGTTGAGATTTGGGAGTTTGATGCATTCCAATTGGAAATTGAATGATCTAGGAGTGTTATTAC
Organism: Erythroxylum orinocense; assembly: GCA_025531955.1. Lineage (NCBI taxonomy): Eukaryota > Viridiplantae > Streptophyta > Magnoliopsida > Malpighiales > Erythroxylaceae > Erythroxylum > Erythroxylum orinocense. Next base: position 20,819,575 of record JANZLX010000213.1, on the reverse strand, counting down.
ATTACACAAGTAAATTTGGGATGATTATGGGTGTATATGGTGTTAGGATAGAAGTTGGCAGCATTGGAGAGGCTTTGAAAGGAGTTTTGGGCCTTTTGACCAGTGCATGTCCGTTCAACGGACCTTCTCAGGTGAATTTGGACCCCCTGCCTCGCCAATGCCCATTAAATGGACATGGATGAAAAGGGTCGTTTTGTCAGCCAATGTCCGTTAAACGGACATGTATGTCCGTTCAATGGACATTCTCGGGTAAGCTTCAGTAAATCGAGTTTTTAAATTCCTTAGAGGCCAAATTGATTCTTCTATCCTTCATGGAAGTTGTAGAGCTTCCTTTGAGCTTTCTATTGATACCAAATTTGTCAAATTTGGAGTTTTGGATCAAGAGTTATGAATTTCGGAAATTTGGTTATATGTATATAATTGAAGTTCTGTTACTTTGCTTTTAATCCAACCCTTTAGCAATCTTTTGCTTATAATTTCTCCGTCTGACGTTCGATTGACTTGGTTTTCAAAGCGTTGGATTCCTAAGATAATTATCTACGTCTTCATGGGAAATTTATAATTTTTGAGATTAAATTGAAAGAGATTGATTTAATCAAAGTGAGTTGGGAATTTTCTAAACATGGTTCAGTATTTTGAGAAATTCTTGATCTGTGGAGATCCGATTGAATTGATTCTTGAGGCAAA
>JANZLX010000213.1:20797272-20810358 GCA_025531955.1 Erythroxylum orinocense | reverse complement strand
TTCTTTATTCATGACTAATCACTAACAATTTCTCATTTAATAGTTCTAACCTTCAAGAAAAGTTCGGGATCCAACAACTCTCCCCCCTTAAATAATTTCGGCCTCGAAATTCTTACTTGAGTGATCAAACAAATGGAGGAAATGATGTCTTATGCTTTCCTTAATCTCACCAGTAACTTCTTCACTCGCTTAGTTCCTTCAAATGACCATTGTCAATAGATAACTCCGTCTTTCAATCACTTATTTAATCAATCACTTTTTTTTAAATCCAATTCCTCATTATATATATCTCAGATTACTCCCACTTCTTACTGCTTGTGTCAATAACACCAATATCACATCATATCAATATCTCTCAACATACTCACATATATCACATTACAAGTCTAAGACATCTTCGTTTTGTTGGTAATACTAGCTCTTAAGCCAATGATTCGGTTCTTAATAACTTTACATGGACCAACACAATTCAAGCTTAGTTGTTTCCTTATTCTAACCTGAGCACATTTTGCACTCAATGTAACACACAATGGAAAGTGATATTCTCATAAACATTTCGCCCTTTACTTCATACCTTCAGTGTTGATTCACCAACTCCTTTATCTTCTGAAATCACTTAATTCTAAAAATGACCAATTTCGCTTACCAACAACCCCTTCGATCAATTTTGGCCTTCAACCATTTTTTAAGCCTTCATCATCACAATAGAAAAACAAATAACTCATTCTGCCCTCTAAGTCCTTATACGGTATTCTAATGAAATCAATATGATAATGATTGTTATGCTCGAAGTCAATCAAAGCTGTATATTGATCCCATATCCCTATAAACTCTTAAAATGAAATCTTTAAGCATATCTCAATAGTCAGGACTATTGGCATCTCACACGTGTGATCACTAACTTCTGCCTCCTTAACCATCAAACTCTATCTTATTGTAGTTCGACGGGGATGTATAGCTTAAGTTACCATTTGGACTTTTCTAACAATCCTTTTACTCAATCTTTCTCCTCAGGTACGCACACTTCTTATTTCAATCACAACATATCATTCTTCTATTTCAAACTCAAAATTCCATATTCATTTTTAATTTCCTTGATAAGATTAATAGATTCTGAGTCCTCAATTTGGACTCTTCTAAGCTTTCCATGTAAAACTGTTCTTTACATTCAATGACTAGATGTACTTCATTGTTTTTTCAAATCTTATGCTCTTTATTGTACTAGATTTGGTAACCTCAATATCTAAATTCGTACTATTCCATTATAAAATTGTTTATTCAATGTATCAAATTACACTCTACCTTTACCAGCATAGCACTCAATTGTGCATTCCTTTCAAACTGAATAACTTCCTCAAACATACAAAATCTGTTCATCCTCGAAACGACTCTACACATCTAATGTCTCAAAGACTTCTAAACCATGTATCAAAATCGACTCATAATGCTTTAATTGTCTCATGCATACCAAAAACCACTTTATATTGTTGCAACAGATTGTATCTTAATCTCTGATGTGAAACTTCAATATATATTGCATAATCTCCAAATCCAAATCGTATAATCAACATTGAGATTATAGTTTCTCAAAATTCTTCTTACATTCATCATTCATTTGGTTTACACAATTTCCTCAGATGTTCAAAAGTATTCGTCTTGACTGTTCCAATACATTCAAGATCTCATCCATGATCATCACCACTAATTGATCTGATTTTACTTGGATCACTTAACTTTCTACTTCATGATACGATCAAGGCATTGATAACTCAGACAGATATAACCCAAATTTAATTGTGCCCATAATGAATTCTTGCAATTTCTTAAGTGAATAATTCCTCAATGAAGGTAATATTATCTCATGTCAGTTTCAGTGTCCCACTAGACTTCTTTTCCCTAATGATTTTCTCTTTTCATCCGATTCCCTTAATTCACATCAACTTATTCAATGCCTATTCGTTCGTACTAGTTCCTCCATACATTTCAATTTATTGGAATACTTCACTTTATGTGTTGGTATCACATTCCTTAGATTCAATTTGTATCTCCCGAACATATTTACACCGATTATAATGTGGACCTATATTGTCCTCACATTAGTAATAGTGTCACCCCGAATTTAAAATCCACTCTTATAGTTTGAACTTCAAACAAAATACATACCTTTTTTTTATAACATATTCTACCTCTCTTGCTTAAGTCTCTATTATGGATAGGACTCCCAAACTCACTTTCGAATCGTTACATATTCATTTCCAATTTGTTTCTCCATTTATCACTTTTTGACTGAATCGTCTGACCAACATAATCCAATTTAGGGAAATTCTTCTTTGAAAGAAGATTCCTTGTTACAATCATCGACAATGTTCATGAAGTCATTATCAATCAACTATTTTCCATGATTACCTATCAATCATTCTTGGTACTTCAAGAAGATCAATTTCACTATTCATAATATCTCAATAGGATCAATTTATGCCATAGCTTACATAAGCAGGACACCGTTTATTATAAGGCTCAATGAGATACTAAACAATTTCATTTACTCTAATATCTTGACATATATCACCAAAATCATTACATCTTATCTAAAGATGTATTTATGTCAATTCATCAATTAGTAGCTTATGCTAAGGATACTTTAAGCCCAATTAATTCTAAATAACTCTTCTCCTTTTGTGCCAATCCTCGATCGTAGGGATTATGCCATAATCATGTCCTTTTCTTTTTCTTCAAATTCATCCCATATGGTAACATCATTAACAATCTCAATTCCTTCCCAATTGGTCGGTACAAGCACTTCCCCATCTTGGTTTAACTCATCTTAGACTTTGAACTACAAGAACTATGACCAACAATTGCTTCTTATATCATCTCCACGCATATGATACACATAGGCTTAGTATTCTCACTTATCATGGTGTCCATACTATCAAATGTGCACTCCCAATGACAAACCAACTTACCCTTGACAAAAAAATTACCACAAATCATCATGCATACCTATGCTCGAAATCAATTCGGAATCATAGAGGCATACTCATCCAAAAATTCCGATCTCAATTTCACAAACATATTTTTATACTAAATCATAACTCTTGTCATATTTTTTTTTTGAATTCAAACAATCATTTCAAGTCCAAGTTCAACCTCTCACGGTCACTTTTCACTTGACTCGTACTCTTTATTCTCACCATTTCTACTTATATTATTAGTTTTCCTCGAACAATCTATAACAGTGTATTCACATTTATACCAACATCCGGAACACATCACTAGAACGCAATATCGATTTCATATGTACTCAATCACATTATTCTCTAATGTATCCACAAACTTTCTTCATCCTACATTCTCACCAAACACTATTCTTCTTGTCGTTTCTACTAGTCCAAACTATCAGCAGAAGTTCACACATGCAACTCATATGGTTGCAATTACTGGGATTCTATAATTACCAGTACCCTTCTCTAATGGTGTGGAATTAGATGTAGCAGATCTTTGCAAAACTCCTCGTATTCTTTTACGAGGTGGCATTTTACTCCTTCCATAAAACACTAATGTTTCAACTGACTTCCATTTTAAATCTTATTCCCTACACGTATGCATGATATGCATGTCACTTAATGCAACACATAAATTCACAATGCATAATTAATCATATAGCCTACCAATTTATAACACTATACATTTTGAGCCTAGGAAAAACCTAGTGGCTCTGATACCAAACAATGTTGGACCCCGTTTTCGGAGCCAAACATTTGGAAACACAATGAAACCCATCATCCCATGCTGGTGGCTTGCCCATAATAGTTGAACATCAAACAATTACAATTTAGAGAGTCACAAGCCAAAATCCAATCATATTTCATAAATAAATTCTAAAAGAATTTATACAAGCCCATTTCAAAATGCAAAAATACAAAAATATGAAATACACATGATACAATTTGAGTGCTTATGCTTAAAATGATTCTAAGTTACAAAATTTTTTTAAACTAACTTCATTACAAAAGTTTCTAACTATCTTAGAGTTCCCAATACCTTGCAAAGATCGCTAATCTTCTCCTTTTGCACCTGAGGAGAGAAGCGTGGGGTGAGCTACACAGCTCAGTGGCTAATATGTTTATAGCCATTGGCAACGAGCTACACAATCAACCATACATATAGTTCATATACATTTAAATCTCATTGGCTAGCAATTCGATCATTCACCATTCAAATTCACAAGTCACAATTCAACATATCATCATATAGAACATATCAAATGCAATTAATCATCAAAACATAACACTCCATCTTGTATCATAACTTGACAAATCAAAATGTAAATGCACACATAAATGGCTCTAGAGTTACATGGAACGAAACGGATAAACCGAAGTTCAAACCGTGAACAAAACGAGTACGATTTCTCATGATCTCGTGGCCTCAAGCGGGCAGCCGGGAGAAGGCTATACGACAACGTGCACGTGACTAACGAAACGTTCCTCTCTTTCCCAAACATAATCAAATTTATGCTCAACTCATTTCCATACATTTTCATATTCTCATGCTTTTTGTGCTTTCACTTCTTTTCATTCAATTCAAAATGTCATAACCTTTTTCAAGGTATAAGATGGTCATAATGCCTCACACAAAATCCATTCGTCTTTCATGGCATGACATAAAAATGAATCATCATACATGTTTCAATAATACCATTCATTCAATTTAAGCAATTTAACACGCATCACGCATAAGACAAAATTGCTCATTTTAGTCATTCAAAAATTTGCATTCTCATGCTTCTTTCATTTCATCAAATTCTCATATCTTCATACTTTTCATTCATTTCAAGAAAACACGTCATATTTCATCATACCTTTTCAAATATTCACCAAGATTCAACATTTAAACAATTTAAACAAGAACACATACATAGGGCATTTGCCCATCACACAACAACTATAAAAATATTACCCACCTATTAACTTTCGAAAATACAACTCAATTTGTGCCCTTCCTCTTGCTCTTGGGTAGGTTGTTCTTGATTTTCCTAAAACAACCCAATTTTTCATTCAATTTCAATTCCATAAAAATCCCTAAAACTTCAAAATCACAACAAATGAAATCAACATAAATCAAGCTCAAACCTAACCTACCCATAGTCCATCTAGGTTAGAAAACCTAAAACCTAGCTTAGAAACCCTAAAACCAAATAGGTTTCCTTAAGCCATCTTCTTTTTCCATTCATTCTTAACATAAAACCCATTTTTCTCTTTCTAACTCCTTCTCTAGTAAAGCAAGAAGAAATGAAGCTTACCTTGGACAAATCTTCTTCTTCCTTCTTCTTCTTCTTTCCTTCTTCCTTTGCACTCTCTCATAAACTCTCTCTCTTTTCCTCTTCTTTCACGTTTTCTCCTTCTTTTCTCTATTTCGCATTGCTTTCTTCCTCTTCTTTCTTATTCTCACGAATCTCTCTCTTCTTCTTCTTCTATTTTTAAGAAAACATTTTAGTTGTCTTTCCCAGCTTGCCCCTCATTTAAGTAGTCTTTCCATATTTACCCTCCTTTGGTCTTAAAACTAACATCTTATACTTTTAACTTCTTAACTAATGATAATGGAAAAATTGAAGGAATTTGATAACACTTCCTTCTAGAAAAATGCTTCTCATTGTCTTAATTTTCTAATGACACCAAAATCATTCAATTTGGTTTGAAAACTTGAAAGTTATATCCCAAACATTTCCTAACTATTCTTATACTGAAACAATATTCTATGCTCAACTTCCATCCAAAAGTTGAAATTTTTAGAGGCTGAGTTAGAAGTCGATTTCATCAGATAAATTGTAGCCCTATTTCTCTAGTTTAATCCAAATCAAGAATCATCTCATTTGGATAACTAGAGAAAAAGGTTATGGCTAAAACACCGAAGCATGCTCAATGAACATGTTCCAACTACATTTTCCAACTTTTAACTTCCAACATTTCACTTATAATGGTTCTAACTTCAAAGAAAAGTTTGGGGTCCAACAATTCTCCCCCTCTTAAAGAATTTCGTCCTCAAAATTCTTACCTAAGTGATCAACCAGATAGCGGTAATGCTATCTTATGTTTTCCTCGATCTCCCAAGTAACTTCTTCTCTCAAATAATTTCTTAAATCACTTATTTAGTCATTCACCTTCTTAACTAGTTCCTCATTATGTATATCTCCTTGTGAATGTGACATCCTCAAAAACATTGCATCCTTTGCTTCATAGTTCACATCTCTATAGTTTTAGCACACTTAACTCTTATGTCTTTTTCTCTGTATTCCATACCTTTGTTGTTAACAAAACTAATTCACTCATTTTTCTTGAGTCACTTAATTCCCAATACAGGTCAATTTCACCTATCCATAGCATCTCCAATCAATTATGGCCTTCGACCATCTTTAGCCTTATTCATCCAAATAAAGAGGCAGGCGACACTTTTTGTCGTATAACACTCCATACAATATTCTACTGACATTACTGTGGCAAGGATTGTTACGCTTAAAGTCAATCAAAGCTGTACACTGACCTCATATTCCGATGAACTCCAAAAATATGAGCTGTAAGCATCTCTACAACGGTCAAGACTGTTCAAGACTCACAAGTGTGGTCATTTGCTTTTACGATCTTAGCCATCAAACGCTATCTCGACGTAATCCTACTAGGATGTATAGCTTAAGTTGTTATTCATGCTTTCTCTAGTAATTCCTTTTTCAATCATCTTTATCGGGTATACATACTTCTCATTTCGATTACAACGCATCATTTTCCAATTCAAACTTAGAATTCAAATCCATTTTCAATTCCTTAATAAGATTCTCAATTTCTGAATCCTTAATTTAGGCTTTGCTACCCCAAAATTCAACTCCACATTCTACACTCTTTATTACACTAGATTTGATAACCTCAATAACTGAATTCATGCTTCACTGCTATTGGAATTTCTATTTAATGCATTTAATTACAACACCTAGCTTTACTAGTATAGTGCTCATTTACACAATCATAATCCTTCAAATAACTCTATCTATTGTCTCAATCTTGTATTCCATTTTTTCAACTCAATATTTACCTCAAATTGGATGATCTGTATATTTCAGAATATTTATGTACTTATAATGTCTCCAAACTTTCAAAATGATCACCATTGCAGCAAGTTCCAATTTATACATCAAATAATCATCGCGTAAGGTTTAATTATCTCCATGCATACGAAATCACTTCTCATGCTACATTGGATTTTATCCTAATCTTTTATATGATATCATTGCAAACTATAAAATCTCCAAGTCCAGACAATATAATTAATATCGGTGTTATAATTCCTCAAAATTATCTTTACTTTCATTTCTCATATGATTTACACATTTTTCCTCAAGTATTCAAACTGCTCTTCTCAACTTTTCGAATACATTCAATATATCATCATCAAATTTTTCTTGGATTGCTTTAATCTTCAATACCATAGTACTGTCGGGGTGTTTGTTGACTTGAATAAATATAACCAGAAACTCCTTGTGCCCATGATTGGTCCTCATAATTCTTTATATATCTTGTTCCTTATGAGGTAGTATTATCTCACGTCATTTTCGATTTCCTAATTGACTTCCTTTCTTAAATGATTTTTTCAATTCATTCAATTTCCTCTGATTTCACATTGATTTATTCTAATATTTGCTCATTTATACTAGTTTTTCCACACATTTCAACTTATTTGGAAACTTAACTTCCTATGTTGGTAATATATTCATCAAAATCTAATTTATATCTCCTGTGCATACTCTATCTCTTATGCTTGAGTCTCCACTAAAGATATGACTCCATTATTCACTTTTGATTCATTTCATATTCATTTCTAATTTGCTCTTTCATTGATCATTCTTAATGTAAGCTTAACCTAATTCAATGAAATTCTTCTTCGAAAGAAGTTTTCTAGCTACTATCATCTATACTGTTCATGCAATCTTTATCAATCAATTGCTATTATCATCAATGTTGTTTCAAGCAATCATCATCAATGTTGTTTCAACCATTCTTAACACCTCAATACGATCGATTTCAGCTACTCATGATATATCAATAATTTCAACCTCTGTCACACTTTACATTATCAAAATATCCTTTATAATAAAACTCAATGAAATAAAAGACATATTCGTTTACTCTTTCATTTTGGCATGTCACCAATTGATATCTTATGCTACTAATACATCAATTGTAACTAATTATAAACAACCTCTGAATATTATTCTACTATTCAAAATTTCTGCTCCATCATAGTTACCTTTTCAGCATAATCACCTATACCATACTTTCATTACATTATTATGATTCATCTTATAATTTTAGCTATAGGGATCATAGATTTCCTCATATACCATATCAAAATATAAATCTCATATGTACTCAATCACATTATTCACCCATGTAACCACATTATCGGATAGGTACTCACAATAACTAGTCAACATAACTCTGAGAACTTCTACATATGTCACTATCAGTTGTTTCATTTTCCATGCGTACACTCTTAATCAATTTAGAATTATAGATGCATAGCCCTCTTGAAATTTTGATCTCAATTCACTAGCACAATCTTATTCTAGATCATAAATTCCGAGTTCATCTTGTCAATTCCACATTGCTTGTATACCATAAATATTGCCATTTCCAGCCCTGTCTCTACTTCTCTTTCATTCGATTCATGAGAATAATTTCATATCCATATCAATTCAAATACATATACATCAATTCAAATACATATCCATAACAAAATTTCGTTACCATATTCGCTGACATAGCCACAGATACTAAATCTATGTCTAACTTATCGAATTACGTAATGTTTCTTATTTCTAGATATCCACAAACTTTCCTTATCTTACACTCTGATAAAACACCATTCTTCTCATTGTTTCTAATAGTTCAAACTCTTAACGAAAGTTCATACATATGACTTATACGATTGCAATTTATAGGATTCTATACTCATCTGTACCCTTCACTAAGGGCGAGGAATCAGGTGCAGCAGATCCTTGCAAAACTCCTCGTATTCTTCTACGAGGTGGCATCTTACTCATCCAATGTAAAAACTAATGTAAACGCTTACGTTTCATTCTAATCTTATTTTCTACATGTATGCAAGATATGCATGTCACTTAATGAAATCAATCAATTCACAATGCGAACAAATAGTCACATAACATAACAATTAATACCATTATGCATTCTAAGCCTAAGAACTCAAAAGCCTAAGCTTTGATACCACAAGATGTTGATCCCCATTTTTGAAGCCCAACAATCACTCCAAATATCAAAAACATAAGACATGAGTGCATTTCCTATAAGTTTATTTCCATGGAATCTCTTTAGCTCTTAACGTTTCATCCTCATTCTTATAAATTTTCAAGCCACAAAGGCGAGTCCACGTAATGAAATCACAATAATCACAATTGACTTCTTAAAAATTGTAGCTCTTAGACTCTAGTTTAATTTGAAACAAAAACCATCTCAATCGAAGCTCTATAGCTCAAGATATGATTAAAAAACCAAAGTATGTTCATGGCCTAATCATGCTCTCCCAACGGACCCCTCACTTCCTTTCCATCAATCTTTTTGAATTCAACACCAAAGGCTACCAATTTTTTTGAAGGTATAAAAACGTGTTAGGAATCTATCGCTTCAAGAATCACCTCAATCGGAGGTCGGGCGAAGAAGTTATGGCCAAACGAATCCAACATGTTCATAACCTTACTCATATTGAATATGCCTTGGCGCAATCGTCATAACTCTCACTACAGGTGTCTGATTGACTTCGATTTTGATGATTTGAAAGAAGACTTCTAGATCTGAAACTTTCATGAAGACACCGAAATAAAATTCTATCATTTAGAGGGTCAAAACACATAGGCCGTGTAACCTTCGGGTGTAATAGTGCTCCTGCGCTGGAAAAACACAACCTGTGTGATTTTACACAGGCAAGTCGTGCAACCTTCGGGTGAAACGAATTTTTCACCCTCCAAAAGGTCCTAAACCTATCCTAACATCCCTTTTACTTATAATCTTCCCAAAATCAACTCTTTCGAATGCAATATCACTCCATATACTCTAATTATTCGAGATACACATTATATGCAACATCATCTACTTAAACAATCATATCTCTCTTCTCCGATATCAAAAAATTGCATACTTTATATCGTTGGAAAGTTATAAAGACGAACTAAAACTTTCATGAAGGAAACTTTGGCTAATTCTACCTAAATCAATTCAGTTTATCCTTGGAAGTCATGATACACATCTTACCCTCATGAAAAACTTGAAATTTAACCCCAACTTCACTTCCTCTATTACAACATCATCCATAACAATTCAACGACCAATTGGAATTCATCAAACTCTCAACCTCAATTCATTGACTCCTTGTATTCAATAACATCTCATCATTTACCAAAAATCCTATATTTCTTTTCCATAGTATCACACTTATACATATAATAATAGTTCATGCTCAAGATTCATCAGCTCAAGTTAATGACTTCAAACATACTTATAAACTTGCAAAGGCAATATCTATTCATATCAATTCAACCACTAAATACTTTTCGTTAACTCTTGAATCTGACCTCAAGTGATTCATCCCTTAAAACGTTTCTAACATGTTATTCTAAAATAAGCAACAATTTGCAATCCCAAGAAAGAGGCTTATGCATACACACAATCCACTTTCACTATTATCATACCCAACCTTTAAAATGACATCATCATACACAAAATGAAATCCTCAAATTACATTCTCATTACTAAGAAAGTAAATATATGAACAAGCTTTGCTATATATCAATATACACATCACAAACTTAAAACAAATACAAATGGATGCTCAATGTTGGCATGCTTAACAAGCTATACAAAAGTGTTCGAACTAGCTTAGTAGAAAAGCAATTATCTCAAAGGTGTCCAATTGCCTTACAAGGATCGTTAATCTTCTCATTTTGTACCTGAGGAGGGAAAATGATGGGTTGAGCTACACAATTCAGTGACTAATATATTTATAGCCATTGGCAATATACTTCATATACATTTAAATCTCATTGGGCTGGCAAATCAATCATTCACAATTCAATTCGCAACTCATAGTTCATCATATCATCACATAAAACATGTCAAGTGTAATTAATTATCAAAACATAACACTCAATATTGCATCATAACTTGACATATCAAAATACAAATGCACACATAAATGGCTCGAGAATGGCTTGAGAGTTCCGTTGTTGGACCCCGAACTTTTCTTGAATTAGAAATTATTAAATGAAATTTAATGAGAAAATATGGTATGATTCCTTGTAATGAATGAAAAGTATGAATGAATCTATGAGCATTTGATGAAATGAAAGACATTTGAGTTTTCTTGTGTTTTGCATATGTTTAATAAAAAGGTGATGTAATATGGTTTTGAACATAGCCACGCTTAATGAGTAAAATGATGTTTTGAGTTTAAAAAGGAATTGATAGTGAATGAATTGTTTTGAATGTAATTGAAAAGCAAGAAATGAATAGTGAAAGTGTGAGATTTTGGAGAATTGTTAGTTTGAATTTTGTTTGGGATGAATAGTAGCATAAAGTGAATTGTAAGCTGAAACTTTCATGAATTTTTCTGGGTTGATCTGGAAGGATTTTGGTAAAATGATCTTTATGAAAGTTATAGCTTTTCTGGATAGGATCGTATCACTATAAAGTATGACATTTTTCGATATCGAGATTGAAAGTTATGACCATTCGAATTTCAGTTTATTTTGCTTTGTTTTTGAAAATGTTCATAAGGGTAGGTTTTGTATATGTTGGCTTTGAGGCAAATTCTAGACTAATATGGTTGGAATTGGATTAAGTAGCCTTCTTAAAAGTTGTAGAAGAAACTCATAGCTTTCCAATGAGGTATAGCATGCCTTTTTTGGATATAGGAGTTGAAAGATATGAATTTTTGAATTTTGGATATTGTTTAGGTGATTTTTAGCATGACAGAAACTTTGATTGAAAATTTGACCTAGTTAGAGGTTGAAATTGCTTTCAAGTTCTTCATGAAAGATGTAGATTGTGATTTTAACTTTCCATTGATATAAAGTATGGAATTTTTGGACAAGGAAATGAAAAGTTATGATATTTAGAAACTTTGATGTTGTTAGGATGAAGTTGTAGAACAGTCACTTTGTGTGGACTTTTTGACCCCTTTAGAGGCCTAAATTGTTTTTAAGTCCTTCAGGAAAGTTATAGAGCGTTCTTTTATCTTTCCATTGATACCAAGTATGTAAAATTTAGAGTTCTGGGTCAAAAGATATGAAAGTTGGAACATAGGATGTTGATCTGGAAAATAATTCTCGGCTAGGCAAGAGCGTGTCTGGCAGATAGATCTCTGATTTTCTGGCCGACCGATCTCTCGATCTCTGCTTTTCTGGGCGATCGATCTCTGATTTTATGGCTGACCGATCTCTCGATCTCTGATTTTCTGGCCGACCGATCTCTGATTCTCTGGCCGACCGATCTCTGATTCTCTGGCTGATCTCTGGTTTCTTACCGATTCCGACCTCTCTCCACTTGTTTGGCCATAACTTTTTCGTCTGACTTTCGATTGACCCGATTTTTGAAGCGTTGGATTCCTAAGACATCCCTCTATCTCTCCATAATAAATTTATGATTTTTGAGATTAATTTGAAAAATATTGATTGAATCAAAGTGAGAGGATCAATTAGAAGAGTATAAGTTGGATATTTTTGGAACATGCTTCAGTAATTTAGAGATATCGTGATTTGTACAACTCCAATTGAGTTGATTCTTATTGCTAATTAAATTGGAGACATGGATCTACAAGTGGTCTGAAGGAATCGAATTTCAATTTAGTCCCTAAGATGTTCAATTTCTGGAGTGAAGTTAGGTGTCGTGTTTAGTCTTGATTTAGTTTTGGTCTGATAGTGTTTTGGCCATAAATTCTTCATTTTTGAACCAAATTGAGTGTTTTTGGTGTCATTAGAAAGATAAGACATAGAGGAACATTTTTCTAGAAGGAAGTATTGTC
>JANZLX010000213.1:20613631-20634227 GCA_025531955.1 Erythroxylum orinocense | reverse complement strand
ACTGGCCAAAATTGTCTTCTTAGAAGTTGTAGAGGATTGTTTTATCTTTCCGACGCTATAAAGTTTGTAATTTTTGGGTATCGAAATCAAGAGATACGATTGATACAAGTTATGATGTTTTATAGAGTGTATGAACACGATAGCTTTGATGTATGATGAGAATTTGTGGTTTTGATGAATTCTTTAAGACAATATTTGAGAGATTGATGAGATTAATTTGATGTTTGAATGGTTATGAAGTGATTTTGCATGATTAGAAGTGAAAATTATAAAGTTTATAAGTGTATATGTGGTTAGAATGGATGTAAGAAGCATGAAAGAAGGTTTGGAGGACTTTGGGGAAGCCCCATGTCCGTTTAATGGATATAAGGTTCGTTTAACAGACCTTCTTGGGTGAAAAGTACCCCTTTCATCGCCCATTTACGTTAAACGGACATGGAAGTCCGTTTAACGGACTTTCTCGGGTGAATTGGTACAGTTTATCCGATACATATCCGTTAAACGAACATGCACAGGAAAGATTGCAATAATTGACCATGTTAGAGGCTGAATCAGATTTTGTGGTCTTCATGAAAGTTTTAGCTCTTGAAGTCTACTTTCCAATGGTTAAAATATGAAAGCAATCCGACTTATATATTGAAAGTTATGGTGATCGCGCCAAGAGAGGCCGAAATCAATTTAGGATGTAAACATGTGTGATTCTTTTGATCATAACTCCCTCACCCGATCTCCAATTGAGGTGATTCTTCAAGCAATGGTTTCCTAAGACATGTATCTATCTCTAATTAAAAAGTTGTAGCATTTGGAGTTGATTTGAGAAATTTTGCATCAGATCAAGTAATAGGTCGGTTAGGAGAGCATGATTAGGGTTTCAGCAGATTTGAGCTTTTTAAGCATATCTTGAGCTATGGAGCTCTGATTGAGATGATTCTTTATTTAAAGTAAACTAGAGACATAGATCTATGATTTCTATGAAGAAGTCAAATAGAAATTATGATTTGAAGACTTCCAAATTCTGTTTGCAAGTAAGAGAATTGAGTTCAAGCATAGTGATTAATTTGTATGAGCACACCATGGAACGATTTGTAAGTAAATTTTTTGGACGTTATGAGCATGGAGATGATATGATAATGTCTAATAAGGGTTAAAAAAAATTATATCCGCAAGAGGTTGAGCTTTGGAATCAAGCGGGATCCAATAGACGAATGAGTAAGCAAGAGAGTTGGGTTCCGGAAACGGGATCCAACAAAGACCGAACTCGGCTCTAATACCAACTGACATAGTGAAAATAGTGCGAAACAAGGGAACAAATTGATACTGTTGATTCGAATCTTGAATACCGATAACAAAATATTTACCTGTTGATTCAACACGAATGCCAGGAAAGGAAAAGAAAGGCACACAATCGTCAAGATCTGTTATTCATCAAAAACTAAAAAATCCATAGTTTGGGTGGCTTAAATAGTCAAACCCCAAAAATTACCAAAGAGGGCCAAATACTAAAATGTCCTTATTCTTAAAATAGACAAAAATATGAAAAACGTAACGAGTAGCACTGAAAATGGACATTGCTACTAAATGTTAACACAAAGCAAAAAGTTTCCAAAATAACACAAACGCGAAATCGACTCTTGAAACGTAAAAATCCAACCGTTTTTTAAGTTGACAGAATTATAACCACATTTTGTCAAATATGTCCAAATATGCACACGTTATCTCTTGGACCGCATCACTGGTTGAGATACTAAATCTTCTTAATTATTTTCTTCTTCATAGCTACCACCACCCTTTTTTGGGAAGTTGAAGACCAATCCCATATTCCATCCTCATCAAAAGTTACAACATGGCTAATAATTATCTTTTTTGTATTTGGATTGTATAATTTATAGGCCTTTGAATTTGCACTATAGCCTATAAAATACATTTCTCACCTTTGTTATCCAACTTCTTCCTCAACTGATCTAGTATATAGGTATAAACAATACACCCAAAAACTTTGAGATTCCAAATAGAAGTTTCCTTCCACTTCAAGCGTCCTCAGGTGTTTCGTCATTAAGGCTTTTTGTTGGATACTTGTTTATAATATAAATTGTACAAGCAACAGATTCTGCCCAAAATTCTTGAGACAATTGTTTAGATCTTAACATGCATCTTACCATGTCTATAATAGTTATGTTCTTCCTTTATGCTACTCCATTCTGTTGAGGCATGTATTTGGTAGTCAATTAATGTTGAATTCCATACAACTCAATGACTTATGTGCATGTAAGATACTCTTAACCTTTATCTGCTCTTAATACTTTAATTCTACATCCACTTTGCTTTTCCACAAATGTTTTAAATGATTTAAATGCATCATAAGGTTCTGATTTTTGCTTTAGAAAACACACCCAGGCCTTTCTACTAAAATCATTAATAAAATTAATACAATACCTATTACCTCCATTGGACGGAACTTCAACAATACACATATCTAAACGAATAATTTCCAATAGCTTTTTTGTTCTATAGATCTTTCCAATTGGAAATACATCCCTATGCTTTTTTCCCGCCTCTCATGTCTCACATACATGGTTAGGAATATTCACAACAGGTAAGCCAGACACAAGCTCTTTTCTTGATAGATAATTTAGTCCAAAAAAATGAAAATGTCCAAACACATGTGCCATAGCCAATTTGCATTAGGTATCACAGAATTTAAGCAAGCAAATTTTTCATGATGAATTTTTAGTGGGAATAGACGGTTAGAAGACATCTTTACCTTTGCAATAAATCTTCCACTCCTATCTATCAAGGTATAGAAATTATGATGAATCTGCATGTTATAACCTTTCTATGATAATTGGCTTATGCTTAATAAGTTATGATGAAGAACAAGAACATAGAAAACATTATAGATAAAGCTTTTAGAACCATCCTTTCGCCTAATGGATACTCGATCTTTTCCCAAAATAGGAATATCTGAATTATTTCCAAATTTAACTATTGTCTGAACATTTTATCTAAAGAAGAAAATAACTCCTTATTCACACACATATGATTACTACAACTAGAATCCAAATACCATATATTTGCATATTCCATAAAAGAGTTGCTTGCTAGAAATAAACTTTCTACATTATTAGAATTCTCACCAAATGATTTTCTGCAACATTAGCCTGATAGTTGTTTTGAGATTTGGATCTACAATCAGCAATTTTGTGTCCATACCTTGCACGATTAAAGTAATTAAAATTACATCTCTCTTGATATTGATTACCTCGATATCTTCCTCAACTGGTAGGCCCAAAATTATTTCCTCCTCTTCCTTGAGTGAATGTTTTGAAATTGTTTTCTTGCCAGGTTAAAATTATTGCCACGATCTCTTCCCTTAAAACTTTCTCTACCTCTGCCTCTAAAATCTCCTCTTCCTCCATTATTAAAACCACGACCTCTACCATCTTCATTTTGATTAGATTTTGCAACATTATTGAAATTCGCCTAGCCTTTTAAGGCTCCTTCAGTTGTATTTTATGTTTTCTCCAATATTATACTAACATGACTTTCAATGCTTCCCTACAACTCTACTACAATCATAGTCTTCGTATTATATGACTCTAGTATTGTAGTCACCACATGGTCAAATTTAATTGGCATGGTTTGTTGAATCTTTTCCACCACCTTACTATCTAGAATATCCTCTCAATACAACCTCATCTTGTTGACAAGATCAATAAAATGAGAAGAATATTGTTTCATAGTTTTTGAATTAGACATTTCATACCTCTCATATTCTCTACGCAAGAATTGTAATTTAGATTTTTGAGCCTTATCTATACCTTTGTAAGCCAGCTTTAAGGTACTCCACACTTCTTTGATAGTTTTAAAGTTAGTAATTTTGTCAAAAACTGAATAATCTACTCCTAGGTGAATTTGGAATAACGCTAAATGGTCCTTCTTTTGAGCATTTTCATCAGCTCTTCCTAGTAAGCCTGGATCTACAAGACTCCAAATATTATAAGCCTTTAGATGGGTAGACATTAAGACATTAAAATCTCCCAATAATTGTAATGAAGTTTAATATCTAATTTGGGACTTGACCACACAATATTATAACTGTTTGACATCTCTCACTTTTAAATGAATCATTCTCTCACAAGTGTAATAACACTTTCTCTATATTTTTTTTTTCACAAATTGCTTAAAAACTGAAGTTGGATTTAACTACCTTTGATGCCAATTTGATATAAAAAAAAAACACAACACTCACACATATGAAAGAGAGAAAGAGAAGAGAAGATGAAAGTTTTCATTCAATCCCAAAGCACACCTACAATACATAAGGCTCCTCACACTCTTCTATAAGCAACAAAATACAATTAAAAAAATCAAGAGTTTTACTTATATAGGTAACTATTCTATTGGACCAAAATTTTGGTCCAGTCATATGATAGCTTAAGGAAGAAGTTGTCCCCTTTCAACTTGGTTCAACATTTTTCGGTTGCAACTTGCCTCAAAACATGATGATCTTGGCTTCATCAAATGAAGACACTTTTCTTTTGGCTATCATTTAAGTGCATGTATCTATCTTCTTTCATGTAAGGCTAGCTTAATTTATTTATTGACATTGTGTATAAAATATTTACGAGAATGTTTAGAATGAAAATTTTAATTAACTGTATTACGTAATATCAGTTCTTTACTGTTTCTATTTTTCCTCTAATCTTCGTAACAGAAGCAACGCTTGTAAAAAGTCTGCGTTTCCCTACTTTTTGCGGCCCCTAAGGTCATAGTTTGGAGTTACAGTTAAGTAGTCGAAGAGGAAAATTGTTCCTTTCAAATACCTAAACTCCCTTTAATTTTTCAACGACATTTTTTCGGTCTGGATCGAAACTTTGACCGGTAATATCGAGCTTTGAAGGTATCACGATAGTGGGCAGTCTCTATTTTCAACCTTAGTGAGAGATAGCCCAAGCGATAACAAAGTCATCAGGTCGTTAGAATTAAAATATAGTGCGTAGATCCTCTCAATTCGAAAAACAGGCCAATTTTTGGTAAGACACCTTGTTAACATGCTAAAATAAAACCACTCCATTTAGGACACCAAGTCATCAAACATTGACATTCGATCTCTTAATCATATGGAAAAATGCTTGGTAGCAACTTCGATACGTATACAACAATCAAAGACTCATACACCTCACCGGTTTTCCATATAGATACCAAATAAACACATTTAGTGCCTCCAAACTAATTTATATATGATTTCACCACAAGAGAGATTATTGATTCAAAGTGACCTCGTCGGAGACGAGAGATCATTGATTCAGTGTGGCCTCTTCGGAGACAATTTCCTGCATTAATTTTTCTATTTTGCAGGATCATTATCACCTAATAGTGAATTGAAGGCAACAAAGTAACTGAGGACATTTATCAAAGAAGAAAGGAAAGTTCGAGTTTTAGAAGTATAAGCAAACATAACTAGATTGATCACGATCAAGCAAGGTGCATAAAGCCCACAGCCGTGTGGAAAGGAATACAGCATGATTATAATACAATTCCACGGAATCTACAAAAAGCCAACAACAGTTCAGTTCCTGCACTAGCTTTGTCTAAAGCCGAAATGTGATAAATTAACCTCCTAAATATGTCTAACAAACAAACATAATATGTGCGATTGTGCTAGGGAATCAAAATTTCTCTGACAACATTTGTTCATGTGTTAAACGATAGAGTTCTAATTAGGCATGTACAAGTTTCATTTGATTACGAAAAACGGCCATCTCTCCTCAGTCAGGTATTTGCACTTCCCGAAGTTTTGACACAGAGATAAAGAAACTGCTAAATTGGTCTATTCACCAGATTTATAATCACACCGATAGTTCCTCGTCCACTTGTGAAGGAGTCTAGAAATACAAATCCAAGAAGTTTCTGGAATCTTATGGCTAAAGTGTATGAATAAGGCTGAAATCACGTCAAGACTAAAACTGTGAAACTCAGGCTTCAACACCATGCGAATAAGCATTGCAGTCCACATCTCTGGGGCCAATTTCATGGCTTGACAAAGATAATGAAACCCATTAGCCACCCTCATTAGCATCGTATGGTCCTGCAAGTTGAGTAGAAGAAAGAAAGGACCTTGTCAATACCCTCTTTAAAGAGCGTCCTATCCTTGTCATCCTCTTTCTTCAGAACTTCCATGTGCAAGGAATAAGCATATCTTTATGCCAAGTAGGAAAGTACTATTTCTTGGAATTTTTCTCAACTATTCAGCAGATTTTATCCAAGAGTATGTGGGGCCCAATAGGTAACATTTTAACCTTTCAGCCATCATACAAATCAAAGAATGCAGCAAAGATTTTACATTCACACACATAAAACAGACGGTAATTAAATTATAGAATTGGTAGAAACTTGACATAAGCTTTTAGCTAGAACATTGGACTGATCTGATCCTAACTCATTTAAGGAATTGTAGGTCGCACCTATAACTATTCTCTCTACTATGCCAGCTAAGATGAGAAACAATGAAACAAAGATGATCAACAAACCTCTGATTTGGATGCTTCTCTTGTTTCAGATTTCTCATTTAACATGCAACTGATGGCCTCTTCCTCTAGGAAAACATCAGCTGCTCTAATTATATCCCGTAGAAGGAAAACACGCACTCTCCAACCTTTTTCAGACAAAATGAACTGGAAAAGGTCTTCAGTGGCTCCAACAACAGCACGCATGTCAAATGATTTCCATCCATAAGGATTTGAAGAAATTTCCCCATAATTAGGTGCCTCTTCGGTCGACTCTGAAGCCTGTTCTGATATTGCTGCCATCTGGAATAAGGTAAAACAAGGCTTACAAGCTCAACAAAAGTTGATCTTTAAACCAACATTTTTCTGAAGCATTTACTCATCGTACATATATAGAGGACATATTTACTCATCATAGGGATTTAGAATAATATCATAACGACAAATCCAAAGCATTACTTTGTTAAGAAAGGAAAAGAAAGATCATTAAAATGGTTATAAATAACTTAAATTCAAGGACCAGTCCAATTTGCAATATGCATTACGAAGGAAAGGATAATATGGTCACACAACTCATCACTAGCAGACAATGGGTTAACAGTTATTACAAATGAATATATGATATACACTATCAAAATTTTCTCTCTCTAGTTGTAGTATCAATTTCAATTTGGAATGGAGCTATATAACCAAAATCAAAAAGCAACATACCAGTCGTTCAAGCCGATTCCATCTTATGGAGCCATC
This sequence comes from Erythroxylum orinocense, assembly GCA_025531955.1. NCBI lineage: Eukaryota > Viridiplantae > Streptophyta > Magnoliopsida > Malpighiales > Erythroxylaceae > Erythroxylum > Erythroxylum orinocense. The sequence continues at coordinate 20,626,974 of JANZLX010000213.1, read as the reverse complement.
ATTACAGATTAAAAGTTCTCTTAAAATCTTTCTCATATCAGGACTTGGGTCAGCCAAAAGCCTACCAATAATAAAAGGGTAAGCACTTTCAATGACTTTGAAGTTAGGATCAAGAACTTTTGCTGTGCCTTCCAGTGATCCAAGTGCTCGTATCACCAATGCATAATCAGGAGGAAGAGAGAAGTTGAACTCGTACATAACATCATATAGTTGGTTCATTATGGACTGTAATTGATACACGAGGCAAAGAAAATACAAACAAAAACGTTCAGTGATCTTGCATGGTCACTATATCTTTACTAAAGTAGTTTTTTGTAAGATGAGATATTAAAGATCCAATGATCATAGGATAATCGTGCACAATAGTCAAACTATTGAAAGACAGAAAACATTCTCAACAGGAATATTAGCTAGATTCCCTGATCAAAAAGCTAGGAAAAAGGCTTTTGCACAAAAGATAAAGACATACCTCGAAATCTCGAGACTGCCTCGTCCCATCACCAAAGGATGTTTGCAATGCATCCGAGACTTTTTGGATGTCAACCCCTTCAGGAATAAATCCCAAAGAAAGAAAGTCATTTGCCAAACCCATTGAGTCACGATTAACAAAGTGTACAAGCTGAAATAAATACAAGATTGTTAAAACGAAAAAATGAACTCTAAAATAAATTCCAAATAAAATGTATCATCATTATCAGCATCACCCTAAATCCACCACCAACATCCATTTTCCAAAAAAGATAACAAAAACCTCAATGGAAAACTTCATTCATGGTAATAAGTTCAGGACCAACAATGAATTGAGAACTCAGAAACAAAGAACATTCAGCTGATGATAAGAGCACCATTGTGAGGCATGCATTTGTAGGTGAAGGTAAAATGCACAAGAATGGTAGCATGCCAAAATTATATCATGACTGGGCATAAGGAATAAGTGAAGTGAGGATTAGGCACCCAAACCTATGTAAAAGCTCATTTACCATATTAAAGGCTATTGGAGGAATATATTATCAAAGTGCCTAGTCAATCCTGAACAGTATGAATGTCATTAGAAGACATGACTCATGCATAGAGTGAATAGGTAGTAAGCTAACTACCTAAACTCAGATGAGGCAGCATGTATGAATTAGAGCATGAGACAAAATTGATGTCTATTAATTCAAATATTGGCCTACACTAAAGGTCTTTTCCTTCAGAATTTCATAAGATAAATAGATTGTGATACGAAACAACAGAACGTGGGCTGTCTTTCAAACTTTCGTTATTGACCATCACTAAGAAGCCACGGAAAAAACTGATTGTGAAGTTGAATTTTGCAAATCATCAGTCGAACAGCCATTACCATCCGAATAAGTCCCACACGATAATGGCGAGGAATGTCTCCCATCATTCCAAAATCAAAATATGCAAGGGAACCGGCATCAGTGGCAACAAGATTCCCAGGATGAGGGTCAGCATGGAAGAAGCCTACCTCAAGTAATTGTTTTAAAGAGCAAGATAATCCCTGTCAAGTGGTGTTTAAAATCATCATAATCTACCATAAACAATAAGATTAAATTAAGTTCCACAGAATTTTCTAAAAATTCAGTTGAAAAATGTTGAACAAAATATAAAAGGTAAAGTCATAACATATTAACACTGCAAACGTTTTGCATTTGCTATACCAGATCAATCAGTTTTCTTCTGTTCAAACAGGCTGCCTTCAGTGCAGCTTCGTCTGTAAGTTTGATCCCATCCACCCATTCCATTGTAAGCACAGCTTTGCGTGTGAAATCCCAGTAGATCTTGGGAACTTTGACACAATTTGATTTCTTGAATTTCACAGTACCAACTGTGGCACTATGATAAATGATGTGATCATCGCCTAATCATAACAAGGAGGATTCACTGATATTAATCTATATTTTCAAAACAAAGAACAAATATGTTAACATAAATATATCATGATCGCCTGTGCAGTCACTCACACAAGGGCTTTTTAGCTCTAGTTCAGAGAGACAGAGGTACATAATGGCTGCTTAGCTTTAACGAAGGATTAGACAGTTTTAAAAAGATGATATTTAAAAATGTTCAGCACAATGTCATGTTCCTTTCTCTTCAAAAACAGAAGAACCAAAAGAATTAGGGAAACAACCTCCTCAATACCATGTTCACTTACCAACTATTTATTTTACTTGTAGAAGAGGAATTTTAAATGTAGGCAGTTAGGGAAATCAAGTCCAGTGATTAATTTATATAGCCATGATGAAGAAGAATGAGTTATTAAATGAAGCCCATTGAAACAAAAGAGCTTTGAGTTTGTAAAAGAAATAAAAGAAGACAAATTAGTCAACCAGCTTTAATTTGGAGTGAAGAGTGGAATTGAAGTGACAGTAAGGGCACCAATGGTTGAAATTCACTTATGCTAATTTTCCTTTGTTAGATAGGGAATAAGAATAAGTAAAATAAAATGTCCTAATTTGTTTATGATCTAAACTTATTTAAGAATCAACAATCCTTATTAGAATAGGATTTAATTTTGTTTTGGATATTTTACTTAGAAATCTACTTCCTACTAGAATAAAGATTCTAAGAATTTCTCTATAAATGTGTGTACTCAGCCCTTCAATAAGAAAATATATTAAATTTTTTCTATAAACTTGATTTTTCAGTTACAAGTTGTAATGCTCTGATCTTTTAGCAACCAAAAGCCCTAAATTCTAGCTATATCCTAACATTCTAGCCTAAATTTCCATCAAATAAACATTACTGGAATTTACTGAAGTAAACATGCAATGGAGTGTAGAGAACTAGGAATCACAAAACCCTAAATTCTAGCCATATTAAACCCCTAACATTCTAGTCTAAATTTCTATCAATCAAACCATAAAATTCCAGCTAATCCAAACTTGAAATTTCAACAACCCAAGCTGAAATCCAGACCTGAAATCTGAATTTTAGCAGCCTGAGAACACTCAATAGCCCATCTTTCCTAGTTATAATGAGTTTTAGCTAGTAGTTGATGTTTCTTCTATTTGTCTTCCATCACCCATATACGTCAGCTTACACTATGGTTACTTCCCGAGTTTTGCATACATCAATACGATCTTCACAATATATATAAAAATATGCGCACACTTTTCACAAGTTTCAAAGGAACATACTTGGCGCACAACCATAAAGAGAAGCAAAGTGCTCTGCATTCTTCCCCTCCAATATGTAATCAATTTCATCAAACATATGCCTGACCTGTTCATTCAGGATAGAACTATTTTTTGATAATAGAACAAGACGAATTTTTTTATTTTTTTATTTTTGTAAATTAACAACATGAAGCGTTACAAGTCATAGCAACGCAAAATGTTCAGACAAATAAATCCATTTAACCACTCTCTAATCTATTATTATTCCAAAAATACCAGGAAAACAGGAGGAAAAAGGAAAGTAATATAGCTAACAAGATGTAAAAAAATTGAGATAAGTTGAATAGTAACAAGTAATTATATAGTTGTAACCTAAAAATTTTTCTTCATAAAATCTAAGGAACTCCATTTGGAGTTAAATCCAAAACCCTTGCAATATTCACAACAGACATGGTACTGCTATTCATTTAACTTCCACCATATCAAGTCAAGATCATTATTAATAGTGACACAAAACTCAACTGTATGGTCAAAAATTAGATCTATAGATAGCTCACCATCTCATTCACTGCTACAAGTAGATCCTTGCGGGCTTTTGCAAAACGCTTTAATTGGCCTCCAATCATATGAAATAATAGGGCATCAAGTGTCAACATAAGAGACATACCAGGCCTTTGTACTTTAACAGCCACAAGCTCACCAGAATGCAGATGAGCTGCAATACTTAAAGCAACAAAAGAAACTAACTAGTTTATCATCTTTTTTATGTTTTTCATTTTGGGAAGATAAAGGTCCACCTTAAGATATCAGAATATCAGAGCAAGGAAAATAAGAAATATAGTGAAAAGAAAGGCTATAAGTTTCCAGAACAATTCTTAAAAACTAGAACACAACAATTTTTTCAAATATTTCCCAGATAATTTATTAGGAGATTTATCTCACCTTTATACACCTGTCCTAGCGAAGCTGCTGCAATTGGCTCTGGACTAATGTCAGCAAAAACTTTTGAGACAGACACTCCCAGCTGGGACTCGATAGATTCAATTGCAACATGAGTTGGAAATGGCGGTATTTGATCCTAGCAATAGGGAACTTGAACATTAAGATTACTGAAATAACAAAAGCTGCACAAGATCTATTATCAGATAGTTGCACCGAATTATCCACACCTGTAATTTAGCAAGCTCTTGACAGTACACAGTTGGCAATATATCAGGTCTAGTACTCAGAGCCTGCCCAAGCTGTAATAGTAACTGAAGTTATCTAATAGTGGATGGTTACCACAAAGCAAACCAGACATGATTACATATTTAGAAATTTCAATCCATTCAAAATTTTGTTACATAGTTCCTGACACTAAAGTGTTCTGAGTGCAGAATCACAAAATATGTGTGGCAAGTCTAAACTTATTCAGTGCATAAATATTTACCCACAAAGCAAAACAAATATACTTCTCCAATTAGACAATGACTTGCTACAATTTTGTACCTTAACAGGGAAATGTGGTAAACTAATAAAGCAAAATTGAATACTGCAACAATAATATAGTTCCATAAAATATAAATTTAGCTGGATTGTCACTTGCCTTGACATAGAAAGGCCCCAATCGAATTAGAGTTTTCCGGAACTGCAAAAGGTTGCACACTGGTTATAGAGAAAATCCCTAACATTAGGTATTGTTCTTTTCCAAAGAACAGATCACAGATTTAAACAAGTAAGCATTTTCGGAAATGAATGGAAGTCTGTGTTTTGCTGCAACAAAACTTATACATGGGGGAACAAGTATTAACAAGTTAAAATTAAAAAAAATTTGAAAAGGACAAATGGCTGAAATAGACATAGATTATAAACTAGAAATTCAAAGATTCCCATATTGGCAAGAAGTTCATATGAACATTTTATGACATGGCTCTTTTTAACACACAGAGTTCTTACATGAGAGCATAGCTCGTCTGCTACAAGCACTTTATTGTATTGAAGTCATCCTATAATCAGATGGATATTATGATTGTTTTCATCTGCAATTGTGGGAAAACGTGTTAGTGGTTACACGTTTATAGTTAGCTATTAAAGTTTTGTAGCATATTGGATCCCCAAAACTAGGCTGATTTAGTTAAGCTTCTTATTTTGTTAGGGTATCCCATGAATCATGAGGTCTAATAGCTCAATTTCCTTTCTAATACTAGGGTTTGTGTATGCTTGGCATGCTATAATACAATATATGAATGAAAATTCTTTTTTCAATATCTGATATGGTATGTTTTCTAGGACTGAAACCTTTGGTCTTCACAGCCTCTTTCTGCTCTATTATCTACCAAAACAGAATACCTTTGTCAGCCATCATTTATAGTGATTTATGGTTCAGATGAGACGTCTTAATTGCCTGGCGTTTGTTTTCTTACCGTAGATGTATGAGGTTGTGGAGACAACTGCTAAAGGCCGATCAGAGGAGGTTGTTAATCTCAACAACCTAGAAAACTGAAAAGTATTCAAGCTGGATAGAAAAAATTTACCTCTAGTGGTCAAGTTCATACGGTGCTAAAAGGCAAAGGAAAGATTAATCATCCTATGGATGCAATACCTAAGCCAGGCAATCCTCTTTTTGAAGCACAGGATGAATGATCCATGGAATAAGCAACAAATGCATGTTTTTGGCTACTGCTAAGGACATTTGGTATGCAATTAAAAAGACCTACTCCAAAGCTAGGGATGCAGCTCAAGTATACAACGTCAAAATGAAGACAATGGCAGCAAAACAGGAAAATAAAAGTCACCAAGTATGCCAGTCAACTGAAATCCTTATGGCAAGAACTTTGATCACTATAGGATGATAGAAACCAAATGACCTGATGATGTAGCTGTTCTAATGGACTTCGTTTAGCAATATGGGGTCTATGCTTTTCTCCTTGATATTAATCCAGAATTTGAACAAGTGAGGATCCAAATTTTTGGCAACTTGGAGTTTCCATGTTTTGATGAGATGGTGGCACTAATCCGGAATAATGGTTGAACCATATATCACAGAGAGCTTAGCAGTGGTTACTAATGGTAGCAAAAATTAGCTAAAAATGTGGAAAGAGCACCATTTTTTGAAAATGTAAAACCTAGTCAACCAAAAGGTCAAAATTGTGACGGCATGTGGTGTACTTTGCAAGGAAGTGCACCATACTTGTGAAAAGTGTCGGAAGTTTCATAGAAAGCCTCCAAGTCAATAATTGGGATAGAAAGGAGAGTAGTCAAGGAGTAATTGGCAGGCTATTGCTGCAATGCAACAAAGTGAATCAACAAGATAGGAGACAAGCAGTCGAAACCAAGTAGAGGTCGAGAGGGTGAGATCACTGACCAACAACCTTGGAAAACCTTCAAGTAATTGTTATTTTCCGTATTCAGGTGAGTTTCTCTTCTCCATTGAATTAAATGTCTCTTGTAAAACATTTGTCAACTCAAGTTATGGACAAAGGAGCTAACGACCATATGACAAATTCACCAAATATTTTTTTCACCTAGTTCTCATGTCCAAGTAATAGGAAAATAACCATAGTTGATGGTTAGTTAATGTTTCTTTGACCACTATATAGGAATAGAGGTGTCAAAATAAGGCCATCACAAATCTTAAAAAATTAAGTCCATCAATTGGCATTTTCTATAGGAATTTCATTCAAAAAGCCAAAGTTGAGATACAAATTTCTAAAGAATCTACTGTGGCAGTATCACTAACAATAGGAACTCAACAACCAAAGGGGGAGCAAGATTAACCCAAAGGATTGACATAGGCCATATTGTTCGGCATGCAAGAACAATTCAAGGAACTGGTGAACGTGCTTTGCCAACAACAACATATTCCTAAGCTAACTGATGGAACAACAACATCCTCAATAGATCAACGGCAACAAAGCATCCTAGGGGCCACAAAGGGACCAGCAACACCATCAAACCCAGAGGATTGTCGATGAGAGACAAACTTCATGGTTACTTCATTTTCAAAGGAAGGGCACAAGAACAAGACCACATCCTTCAGCACATTGCAAGACAACAACTTTCTAATCCTCTAGTGAGGTCAACCTCATCTACCTATGCAGTGTATCCATGAATTTCTTCCCCAAGGATCTTCTAATCCTTATGTAGCAGTACACCCCAACAAATCTCCACACCCACCATAGCCTTCTCAAAAACCAAATCCTTACTGTTAACATTCCAGCTGGGAACAAAGACATATCATTCATCGTTGTGCATTTGGAAGTATCAACTTGGCAAAAGTCTACACATATGTGGAGGGCCTTTGCGCTAGCACATCTTTCAAACTCTATCTTGATGATAGGGCTCACCACAACTACTATGGAGTTTGTTCAACGTTCAAAGGCACCACCCTCTTTCCTTTTCTTTGACTTGCTTGCCTTTTGACGAGCTACAAACAAAAGCTTGTGCATATCCATCCCATATCCATTGAACATCAATAACATATACTAATACAAAAAACGTAAAACATGAAAAATTCACATACAGACCCTACCGATCGATAATGTCTGCTTTTACCAACAATTCTTCCTCCAACAACAATTTCGTTAGAGGAAGCAAATCCTTAAGATCTGAAAAGCCTTTTGCCTATGAGGCTACGAGGGAGTCTGATTTCTATCTCTTGTTAAAGCCAAAATCATCCCCTCTTCAAATCTGCCTTAACGTTGATCCTCTCTAGTCAAGAATAACAAACAATGCTTCCAACTATGGGCCCCTTAAAAGGTTTAATCAAACTCATTCCAAGCTTAACATTTAGATTATACCACACTAGATCTTTAGTTTAGGAGAAGCTAAAACATATATGTAGTAGGCTTTATCTTCCAAAGAAAACAAGCTACTTGAAATGAGGAAATAAGATATCAAGTATGAGGGTGAATTCGTCCCATCACCAGGCTTATCACTCCCAGGACTCTTGAGCAGAAGTCATCTAGAGGGAGTTGCATCCCACATTTGAAGCTATCATAGTAAATGCTTATCTCCCCAAGCTTAACAAAGCAAGTCCTCTACATGGGCACCAAAACTTTATGTGATAAGGAAGGACAAATTCAGATCTCATCACCTTTAGGTGAGTTAGTTTGATCTTTTCCTAGTAACCCTCTGACTCAAACCACACAATGGACTCGATATAAGGGATGATGATTCTACAAGCTCCTACCTTGCCCCTCCTAGTAGACTCACTACTACTTGACAACCTAAATCCCTCCAACTCACGCCTAGAGGCATCAAATTTGGGGATCAAATAACTTGAATGAGACATAGCTACTCCAAATAAGAAGAATAATAGCCCAAGTAAGCTTATCGATGAAGAGACAAAAAGAGCATGGAAAGAATGGTCGGAAGAAAGCAGCAAGAAAATGATGAAAACCTTCCTGAAGTGTGCAATAGAGAACAGAGCGTAAAGATTCTAAAGGAAGTAAAGGGAGTTTTACCTATAAACTCGTCAAACAGCTTAGGTAAGCTAAAAATGGACGGCCAAGATTCAGGAACCTTTCTACTTCTCCAGTGTGCAACAATTACCCACCCTACCAAAGATTTCGTGAAAAAATAAAAGTACAACGATCAATGATAGGCTATCAAGAACCGAGAGATCATCTATAGATCATGCATTGCGTGCTATCAAAAAAATTTTAGCCCATCATGTTGTCTCGCCTCAGTCGTTTCCATGCTTCAAGCAACATTTGTTGGCAACCCATCCACAAGCTCCATTCCTTTCATCTATATCTTGCTCAAGGTTTATGGAGCTCTTCCTTAATGTCTATCACATACTTCTAAAAGGCCTGACAAGTTTCATCGCAAGTTTGTATCTGAAACTTAAGGGGGTATTAATAAACATAGAAGCAAGAGCCCACTCACTTGGAGTACGTAGGGCCATCTACCTGCACTGACAAACCAGTTAGGAGCATTTAATGCCTATTATATTGGACTGAACATTTAACTCCTACCATACATTAAATGCTAATGACTGGTATGGTAGGTATTACAAAAGTTTTCCTAAGCACCAAACATATACTGCAAATTACGCCTACTCCTTTGCACGGCAATCTCAATTAGGTCTATTTAAGCAAGATTCAACCTTCCCACGTGATCGTTGACAAATTAACTTGTTTTCAAACACCCTCAAGTGTTTAACTCTCATACTTTTGAAGATTATTACGAAAGCACTAAACTAAAATAGACAAAAATAAGAGCACAAAAGAGACACAACAAATGCTAACCTTTATTACTTCCCTCAGAGTATACAAAGGAATATTCTCTCAATCTAATGTGAGGAGCAAGACTCAAATGAGCTATTTATAGGCACCTCTAGCTTGATAGCTAAAATAGAATCCTAACTAAACATAACTAGATAGATCATATTTTATTCTAATCAGATTACATCACATTATCCAATAATATGATACCGCATCTAAGCCTTTGTTTGGATGGAGGGAAAATAAGAGAAGAGAAAGTAAGAGAATTGTATTTCTCTTGATTTCCATTGTTTGGACAAGAATAAGCAAAAGGAAATGGAGAAAATTGAGAGGAATTGAAGGGAAATTTGGGCCATTTTTATTTCCCACCAAATTGGTGGGAAAGGGAGGGAAATGAAACTAAGCATAAATAAATTACTGTTATATCCTTCTTTAACTCAGCCTTTTTATCTAGTGCCTTTGTTGTTGATCCTTCAAGCTACTTCAGCATCTAAAGACTAGATTTAAGCCCTCCTACTCTAACTCTTAACATTTTGCTCTCTCTGTGGAGACATGGAGTAATTTATCAATAACTGTTTTTTTTACAAGCTCTTTACAATAATATCGTCTTGCATATAGAGATGGCCATTATGAAATGCACAGGACAATTAAGTTTAGAAGGATGTTGAACAACTGATGGAATAAATATAAGTATAGATTTTTTGCTTATAGAGTAAACAATCTTGTGCAGATTTTTTGCTTGTGGAGTAAATATAAGTATAGATTTTTTGTTTATGGAGTAAATACTAGTTCTACAACTAAGGGTATAAAGGTCTCAAAAATTTCTTTTATCTAATATAAGTTTCAATTCCCTCCTTTGATAAATTAGGAAAACAAACAAAATAAAGGAAATTACATTTCTCTTCCATTCTTTTCTCCTCTTTTCCCCTCAATATTTCATTTCCTTTCCCTTGTGCAACTAAAGATCCAAACAAAGGCTAACAATAAACAGTGGTGGCAATAAGTTTTCTGAAAACTTTTATACTGAAAATAAGCCAACCACTAGAATTGGTACTATACGGTATCTCTCAAATTAATTTTTTTATTTTCATGACTTTCCTTACTCAAAATAGTCCACTACTAATTTCTTTATCATTCGGTACACTAGGCATAAAGTCACGAAGCTGGTTCTCTATTGCTTACCCGCGACTGATTAACTACTATTTACAGAGCTGGTTCTGCATCGCTTACCCATAATAGGTTAACTGTTATAAACCGATAGTTACAGAGCTGATTCTGCATCGCTTACCTGTAACAGGTCACGGAGCTGCTTCTACATTGTTTACCCATGACTGGTTAACCATTATTTACGGAGTTGGTTCTACATCGCTTACCTGTAATAGGTTAACCACTATAAACCGGTATTGTAACATGTATAAAGCCTAACAATGTACTATAGGCAAAAGAAACTCTTACCTTTTCAATTAAGCATATTATCAAAATCAATTATGGGAGGATTCATTATCATTCAATTTAACACATAATTTCAGTGTAACTTTCAATTTATAACTCATGTATTGCTAAAGCATAATCTTAAGCTAGCAATATTCACTTGTAAAATATCATTAGCATAAAACTCAACATAAATATTCATTTCATGTTCAAATGAAAACTATTTGCATAAAATCAATTTAAAGTACACTCACATGTCATCCATTCTTTTGCAAATAATTTAGTTATATCAAACAATTAAAATACACTCATAACTTGCTAGTTTCCTTTTCACGACTTCTAAATCCTTTAGTTGGTTCTGTTATCTGATCCAAAAACCTAATACGAATACATTCAATTCCTTAATACATTTTGCAACCAAATACACTATAAACCATGTCAAATTCATTACTTTCCACATACAGTACACTTTATATACTAATTTATTCTCTAAATAATATCACGACACTTCATTTAATAATTCCAATATCACAAATAAACTTAATGACCATTCTTAATCACATTCACATGGTCATTACATCATAACCATACTTTTACACCAAAAATGCCCTTAAGGCTAAACTTAGCATATTTAAAATTAAACTTTTATAATTTAATTTCATTTGATTTCTAACACTTAAAACCAATCCGAATTCACTTCCTTGACATTTTAATACACACATTTAAGCCATAAAATGTCATTAACAAATTTTTACAAAATCAAGTACCATTGGCCGAATTTAACCAACCATGGTTAAATGAAATGAAGAAACATGGCTTAGATTATAAAAGAAGAATGCAATAAATAGTAGTGTAACCTCGTCTATCTGGAAAGACTATTACACCATATTCTAAAATATAATTCCTAAAAAATATTAAAACCTAAATTTAATTTTATTTTATGATATTAAAATATATATTTCAAATTTCAAAATTTATTTTTATATGATATTATAATATTATAGTATTAATGTTATAAAAATTAAAATACTACGTTATAAAATATATAATTGTAGGAAGTATTGGTTTTTTAGTTAATAAATTGTATTAAAAGATAAGATCACCAGAGGTACATACAAGGGAAATCGAAGGCCAAAGGCCTTAGCTAGCTTACTAATACAACAATTAGCTAGCAAGGTTAAGCTTTGTAAGGAGGCGCTACAATAAAAACATGCAATTTGTGACTTTTTTTTAATAAAATGTCACGAATTGTTCAGATTTTTTGCAATATTTTATTAAAACGTCGCAAAATTATCTAACTTTTTGTGATTTTTTTATTAAAGCGTCTCAGTGACGTTTTGTTGAATAAAACATCGCTGAATCCTTTGGCAGCAAGTTAATTAAAACGATAGTTCGAACCTTGCTCTGGTTATTTGTTTCATGCTATTTTCTGGTTCTAGAGGTACACTCTAATGCCCACTCCTCTGTTTTCATCCTATTTGTTAAAGTTCAAACCTTTCTCTGGTTATTATTTTCATGCTATTTTCTGGAAAATGTTTTTCTTATAGCACGGTCGTCGTCACTCACCTCGTTATTTCTGTCACTTTCCCTCCTTTTACTTCATTTTCTCGCACACCCAAGCACCTCTATTCTCTCTTCCACCCCAATAATGCAGACTGCCGCTTTCACTCTTCCCTCCTCTTTCTCTCTCCCCATCCGTCGCCACCCTCGCCAGCTTAACCCTGGCTACGGCTTCCGATTCGCGCCCATGCTAAGCTCTCTAATTTCGACGAGCTCAACAATTTCATTTTACCTCACCGATCCTGGTCCTTTTGCTCTTCTTCCCCACACATCCGGGCTTGGAATCCTCTACCTCCGGTTGTTTCCAAACGGAAAGCTGAGAGCTTTGAGGTTCGCACCACTGTCGTGCCAGAGACTGCTGATGAGAGTGATAAGTCATCGGACTTAGGGAGTACTCTCAATATCTACAACAAACCGGTTATTTTTCTTTTATTTAATTTTGTTTATGAGAAAAGAGAGTTTCTATTTTCGTTGTTGATTAGAAAATGTCAGATTGCAAAGGTGATTGTTCATACTAGATGGTGGATATTTACAGCCTGTTTGGAATGTGACGATTGAATTCAATTCATCTGTTTGGAATGGTAAAAAAGAGCATGATTTGAATTCTTCTATGGATTAAAACCCACTTGCTTAAGGGGTTGAATTCACGTTAAAAATCACGTGAATTCATCCCAAGTCGCCGCAGTTGCTGTAATACGAAATCCTGAATCCCATCGCCTATGTATGCCTTCACTGGGGTAAAGGAAGTCAAGTTCAACTACCTGAAATCAAAATCTAGGAATTAGTATCTAGATCGGTGTTGTAGCTTCACCATATGTCTTTGTTTATTTTCATGAAAATTATAAAAAATAATTTTTATTTCTTGTTTCTTTTTTTTCATAATCTGATTTGATATTATTTAAATATATGTTATTTAATTTTTAATTTTTAATAAAAATTATGAAAATTTTAATTCAAAATTATATATTTAATAAATTAAAATTAATTATCAATAAAAATTATTAATAATTTAATTTTTATAATT
>JANZLX010000213.1:20547477-20560138 GCA_025531955.1 Erythroxylum orinocense | reverse complement strand
GATTTGGATATATTGCTTCCGCTGCAAAATGATTTCTTAAAAAGTTTTGAAATCTATCGTTTCTCCAAACTAAGCATACTTTCTTTTTCCGATCCAACAACAGTAACTGAGACGATAGTTATGAACAGTAACTGAGACGATAGCAATGAACAGTAACTGAGACGATAGCTATGACTGAAGCAATCAAAGTAGCATAACTTTCACTACAAATATCGAATTGAGTTCGTTCCTGGACCATTGGAAAGATAAAAAAAGCTCTACAACTTTACAGAAGGAAACTTTGCTCAAATCTATTTATATCAATCCCCATTTTGCCCCTAAAATCTGAAGATGAAGTTTCCATTCAACATACTGCACCAATTTCTTAACTACATGACAACTTTTGAGGCTATCAGAGGCTAAACTGAAATTTGATTCCTTCATACGAAATGTAGCCATATGTATCTAGGTTAATCCAAATCAAGAATCATCTCGTTTGGACAACTAGATAAAACGTTATGGCTAAAATACTGAAGCATACTTAGCGAACCTTTTTCCAGATCTTCCCACTCTCAGTACTATACGACACCCCAAATGTTCACATAACCAGATTTTTCTCTCCCCTAACTGCACAGTATTTAAGAGAAACATGTAAATGACATTACTCATGCATAAGACAGTAACTTACCTACTGAAAACTACGAACTCTTCAAGCTCTCAACTCCCAACGATTTATGCCCTTCACAGAGCACAATGACCATCTTCTGGTTTTTCTTATAGTATAGGAACCAAATGGCAAAGTAGGTTTGGTGAAGAAAGGGAAAACATAGAAGTCTTTTAGAAGGTATTTGATGAAAAACTCTGTGGTTCGAAAGAAAGTTTGAAGAAAATGATAATGAAGAAACGACTTAGACAAGACTTAACATGTCAGCTCCCAAGGAATAGTAACCTACTTCTAGCACAAAAGCCAAAGTGACACTTGTCACTTTCTTCATGACTACAATCTAACTTAGTTTCTTTTGAACTAAACTCATTAACTCCCATCCTTACAAACCAATTATCTCCAAAGCTTCCTTTGATTTCTCTTATATATATATATATATATATACTAAAATTTTCAGCATTTATTTCCTAAATTCACCAAAATTCAAAATATCACAATTTCACTCACCCATAAAATTTCCAATATAGAAACGTTCATAATTCTCAAAAATTCACAAATCAATCCAATTATACCGGGAATTATTCATGAATGCATGCACAATTATTTTTATGTGCAAATAAATTCACTTTTCATATACATGTGTATTTCACAATATATATGAGCATGCAAAAATAAAAATGCATTTTCAAACTATCATTGCACACCTATATTTACCATTCTCACCTTCCCATAAGTAATAGGATGTTACAATCTTAATGCATGAGTGGTACGAATTATTATAAGCTAATTCATCCAATGGCAAGTGTTTATCCCAAGCTCCTTTGAAATCCATTACACATGCCCTGAGCATTCCCTTAAGGGTCCGAATGTTCCTCTCAGATTGACCATCCATTTGTGGATGAAAACCCGTGCCAAAATTCAACTTAGTTCCTAGCGTCTTTTGTAAGCTCCCCCATAATCTCGAAGTAAATTAAGGATCCCTGTCAGAAACTATGGAATCTAGAACCCCAAGTAATCTTACTATCTCCTCAATATATTTCTTTGCTAACACATGCAGAGAATTAGTCTGTTTGATCGCTAAAAAATGGGTTGACTTCGTCAACCGAACATTAATGACCCATAAGATATCATGCTTTCTACTAGTCTTTGGCAAACCCATCAGAAAATCCATAGTTACCTGTTGCCACTTCCACTCAGGATGGACAATGGCCTTAACTTGCCAGAAGGTGCCTGCTTTTTAGTCTTCACTTGCTGACACACTAGACATTGCTCACATATTCTGCAACAAATCTCTTCATTCCTTTCCGCCAGAAATTCTATTTTAAATCTCTGTACGTCCTGGTACTACCTGGGTGCATGGCATAAGGCACATTGTGTGCCTCATCAAGTATCTCCTCCTTAACATCTTTGACATTCGGAATACAAAATCTGTTTCTGACAACCATAAGTCCATCATCCCTCACTACCACTTCAGATTTCTTACCATTCTGAATTTCTTCTCGGAGCTTATTCAATTCTATATCTTGTGCTTGTAAATCCTTAACTTTCTCCCTAAGTATCGGCCTCACTCTGAAATTTGCAATAACACAATCTAGTTCCCCCTGTTTCAAACTTATTCTAAGCTTCGCCATTTCTTCCAATAATGGCAATTACACTATTTGAACATGAGCTATAGAGGATTTCCTACTTAAGGCATCCGCCACTACATTTGCCTTTCATGGATGATACTCAATTAATAAGTCATAATCCTTGAGCAACTTTATCCATCGTCTCTATCTCAAATTCAACTCTTCCTGACTTAACAAATACTTGAGACTCTTGTGATCCGTAAAAATCTTAGTCTGCACCCCATACAAATAGTGTCTCCAAATCTTTAGGGAAAAAATTGTTGCGGTCAATTCGATATCATTGGTTAGGTAATTCAATTCATAAGACTTTAGCTACCGCGAGGCATAAGCTATTACCTTGACTCCTTACATCAATACAAAACCCAAACCCTTCCCTAAAACATCACTGTATACTGTATAACCTTCATCTCCAGTTGCTAAAATCAAAACTGGAGCACTAGTTAATCTGTGCTTAAGCTCTTCAAAGCTCTTCTAACACTCATCACTCTAGATAAACTTCTGATTCGTACCCAATAACTTGGTCATAGGGGTAGATATCATCGAGAATCCTTCAACAAATCTCCTATAATACCCTGTCAGACTTAGAAAACTTCTTACCTCTGCCACTGTCATCGGTGCATGCCAATTCACCACTACTTTAATTTTGCTTGGATCAACATGTACCCAATCTTTAAAAAACACATGTCCATTAAAAATCACTTCGTGAAGCCAAAATTCAAATATGCCGAATTTGGCATAAAGCTCCTTCTCCCGTAATATCTGCAGAACTATCTTGAGATGTTCCTCATGCTCCCTTTCACTCTTGTAATAAACCAGAATGTCATCAATAGAAACTATGGCAAACTGATCCAGATACTCCTTGAATACCTTATTCATAAGATCCATGAATGCAGCCGGAGCATTGGTCAATCCGAATGGCATGACTAGGAACTCGTAATGCCCATAACAAGTCCTAAAGGCTGTCATGCTTACATTAGACTCCTTGATTCTGAGCTGATGATAGGTTGAGCTAAGATCAATCTTGGAAAAGACCCTTGCTCCTTACAACTGGTCAAATAGATCATCAATCTGAGGCAAAGGGTACTTATTCTTAACAGTCAACTTGATGAGTCTCCGCTAATCAATGCACATGCGCCATGTCCCATCCTTCTTCCTAACAAACAAAACTGGCATTCCCATGGTGACGAACTCGGTTGTACATACCCCTTCTCTAATAGTTGTTCCAACTATTCTTTAAGTTCCTTCAGTTCAATTGGAGCCAATCTATACGGTGGTACAAAAATGGGTGTAGTTCCGAGAGTCAAGTCAATGGCAAACTCAGTTTTTGTCATCAGTGGCGAACCAGGTAAGTCCTCTAGGAACACATCTGGAAACTCCCTCACTATTAGAAAATTTTCTAGCCTCTCTTCATTCACCTCAGTGTCCACAGTATGCACAAAGAAGGCTTCACACCCCTTTTCCAACATTCTATCAGCTAGAAATGCTAAAATAATTCTTGGCAATGGCATTCTTTGGTCTTCTATGAAAATTACCTTCTCACCATTGCCAAAATCAAACTCTACCTCTTAATCCCTTAGAAACTGAATAAAATAATGTAATTCCAATGATTGCAATATAGGATGCAACCTCGTGTCTTCTCACTTAATTGGAACCTAGAGAAAAAGGTCTAAGCTAGCCTAATTGTCAAAAATGCAGACAAAGTTGATAAAAGGGGGGGATTGGATCATTAGTAAAAATTAAGAAAATTAAATAAGAAAATATTTTTAGATTTTTGGGAAATGATAAGTGAAAACTCAAACAATGATCTAATATGATAAAATCCTCTTGAAAACGAGCTTTAACTATCCTGGTTCAAAAGAAATCTTTCGGGAGTGAAATTCACTAAGTTTATGAATGATAAACCTTAAAGAACTCTTTAAGTCCAAGGTTTTAATCAATGAACTCCATTTCTTAAAATCTTCTTAAATGCATCTTATTGTGTATTAATGGATGCGCTAATGCAAGTGGTCAATATGGATCAAGCTTAATCTCAGTATCGAATACAACTAGGCAGATAAAAGATAGTTAACACATTCACCACAAAGACATATATGAATCTTCATATATTAACAATCAAAGTTCTACATAGGCAAATCCATAACACAAGGCATTGTTCAACACTTAATTAAACTCTAATCAAGCTAATATAACTACACGGCCATAAATCCTAACTCAGAAATTTACAAATATGCAGTTAAACTTGATAATGAAAAACAACTCCCCTTTGAAGCCCATTAAACTCAAGCCATCGCTACATCATCAAGAGGAAACGATGATTAAACTGTGCATGACTCCAGAAATCACAACTACAAGAGCTCCAATGTCACCCATGGTAGCAGTAGCGGCAGACGGTGAAGTTGGCAATGAAGGTATTCGAAGTTGATGGATGAAAGTCAAGGGTGAGAGGAAATGATCGTGTAGGTGTCAGCCGAGATGTGTGTCCTTTTTTTGTTGAAAATAATGTCATCCATATAACCTAAGTTGGCATCATTTTAATTGTTGGGTCATGGATCGAGTCAAAACAGTGAGAGAATTTTCCAATTTTAGTTCGGGTTTCCTATAGTTCACCACGGCATAGGCTTTCTGGATCCTTCACTGCAGTGACATAATTAATTTACGCTGCGACGAGCTTTTCCTTCATGTTGCGCCGCGGTGGGCGTTCTGAAGCTCACGTCCTCATGTTGACTCCATTGACTTCTTTTTCCTTGAGGCTCCTACAATGAAAAATAGCAATTTGCAATATCAATTGTCCTTAGAAAAATTTATAATGCAATTAATGTCAATTTGTAACAAATTTTACTATCAAATTGCATAAAATATAAGCACACACTCAAGGACTAATTTAAACACAAAATCAAGAATTAAGAGTCAAAAAGTATATTAAAAACTATGAAAGTGTTGCCAATTTATATTTAAAAAACTTAGGCTTAATCAGTCATCTAAGGCTCAAAGAAAAGAATAAAAAGAAATAAAAATGCGCAAGTTAACATGGAAAGTAAATACGAGAAATTGATTAAAAAATTGTAAAGTGGAAACTTTAACAAAACAGAATTACACTGAGCAGTCACACAAGTCACAATGGAAATCTGTCTAGAGAGTTAATCAAATTATGAGAGAGGGGATTTTACCTATCGTTAATGCTATTTTAGCCATTTATGTGCTTACAGGGTGTCAGTTCTAGACGGTCGTAGGGTTGATTACTCTCTCTCAATTCATAAATTACCCCATAATTTTAATTAGTTCTAAAGATCTCTAATAAACAATTAGGTCTCGCATAGGATCTCTCTCCATGAAATTACCGACTAGATTGATTAAGTGGTCAATTAGATTATCTAACTCTCATTAATTCGATCTAATCATTTTTATCCATCTCACCCTCTCGGTTTGTTACCGAAACATGCAAATGCATTAATCAATAACAACACCCAAACCAATAAACAAAAAAATAACTAAATCAACATTAACTCAAAGTAAAATCTCGAAGGATAGTTCAGAACATTATTAACAACTTGGAGTCCATTTCTATACAATCCATCTTAAATTTATAAATTTAAATGAAAAGGGAAATGAAGAGAAAATGGAGGTTAGGTTAGACAATTTGGGAAGGGAGCGACATCGGGATACCACTTGATCTGGGGAGAAGTGGCGTCAGGATCCACTTCTTCTTCCTCCTTCCTCTTCTTCTTCTTCTCCCTCTCTTTTCTTTTTCTCTCTCTTTAGGTTTTCCAGGAGTGACTGAATGTAAAGCTCCTTTCTTCCTTCTCTTATTGTTCTTTAAATAGTCTTTTATGTTTTGGGTAACCCTAAAGCTTTTCTAGCCACGATCATCGCCCTACTAGCCACAATCATGGCTCACATCTGAGCCTTTTGTCATGATCGTGGCATGCAGGCTATAATCATGGGTCAATCCTGGAGCTTCTGTCACGATTGTGGCAAGTTGTTGTTTCGACCCGAATGTCTTCTGAAACTCCTTAGTTCTTCGATATTGACCATGAAATACGAGCAAACACATCAAGGTACCTCAAAAAAATATTTAAGCTTAAAAGCTTATACTAACCCTTAAAACACTTAAAACACAAGCAATTAACAAACTAACACAATTCTAACCTAAACACATACTAAATGATCGAATCAACGACTAACTATGCCCTAAAACACGATGCAATTTACACTTATCAAACCCTTAGCAAATATAACATAGCCTAAAACTATACCTTGATCTACCATAAAAAGACATTTTTTTCCAGTTCAACACAAGGTTAGTTTCAATGCATCATTCCAAGAAAAGAGCAAGATTCTTAACGCATTCATCAAAGGAAGAACCATAGACGCTAAAATCATCTATGAATAACTAAATGATTTTCTCAATATACTTAGAGAAATTGTTCACCATACATCTTTAAAATGTGAAAAGTGCATTGCATCATCCAAATGGCATCCTTCGATAAACAAATGTACTGAATAGGATTATAAAGGTGGTCTTTTCTTGATCTCCCACTGTCATCAGTATTTGAAGATAACTTGAAAAGCCATCTAGAAAGTAATAATAACCATAGCTAGCCAATCTCTTAAGCTTCTGATCAATAAAAGGAAGGGGAAAGTGGTCTTTACGAGTTACAAAATTTAACTTCCTATAATCAATACATACTCCCCACCTAGTTTGCACTCAAATGGGAACAAACTCACCTTTCTAATTTGTCACAATGGTGATTCCAGGCTTCTTTGGAACCACTTGACCAGGACTTACCCATATATTATCGAAGATCAGGTAAATCACCCCAACATCGAGACGCTTTAGCACCTCCTTCTTCATAACTTCGATTATTGGAGGGCTCAGCCTACCATGAGCTTGCCTTGTGGATTTTGCATTCTCCTACAACAAAATGTGATGCATGCAAATAAATGTGCTTATCGCTTAGATATCTGCTATAGTCCACCCGTGGCCTTCTTATGTTTTTGTAACATTCAAATCAGCCTCTCCTCTTGATTCGAAGTCAACTTCGCTGAAATGATAACTAGGAGAGTCTGCTTATCTCTCAAATAAGCATACTTCTCCTCTTGATTTGAAGTCAACTTCACCGAAATGATAACTAGGAAAGTCTACTTATCTCCCAAATTAAGCATACTTGAGGTGTGTAGAGAGTGGCTTCAACTCCAATTATGGTGTTTGTACATCAGAAGGTAACAACTTCTAGTGAGATTAAAATAATTTTATAGAAGCCAAATCATACTATTTTGGAGAGTTTTCCAATGATTCCAGAGCGGCTGCCACTTCCATTAACTCCTCTCCTATTTTGACATTAATGTTGGCTCTTGCTTCCAATTCCTCGAGGAAGTTCTCTTGGGCCCCTTAATCTCCTTTTCACTCTTTAGGGTTATGGCATTGATATTCTTCAAGTTCACCTCAGGTTGGGATGGAAACTTTCCTCCACTTTGTGATTCGAGATTATTAAGCCTTACTGCCATCTAACCTAGTTAATTTTCCAAATTTTATACGCTTGTTTTTGTCTCTTGGTGGATCTGTTGTACGGCTTATTGAATTTGTTGTTGTATGATCAATTAAAAATGGAGACTATTAGTAGTGAAAGTCTTAGTAGTGAAAGTCTTGATCAATTCTTCCAGATAAATACCTGAATTGGAAGAAGAAGCTCCTTATTGCCTTGATTGAAAGCCTTGTGCTCTTTGCGACCAATTTTGGAAGTAATTTTGCTGTCTATTCCCTCCATAACTCAAGTTAGGGTTATCCTTCTAGCCTGGGTTATATATTCGCAAGTATGGATTGTATTGATTCGAGAAGTTCCCTTCGTAGCATTTACATACTCCATCCTCCCCTCTTGTAGTGTCGAGCACTCATCAATTAGATGGCTTGTGTTTGAACATATTTCACACGCTTTCACTAGTGCTTGTCCAACTGCAATTTGTCTCACAAAAGATGTTTGTTCATCTAGACAATGTTCAATAGATGAAGTAATTACCTCATTTATGTATAGAACATCATTGTGAGTGCCAAATTGTTATGTTAATGACCATCCACTCAAGTAGGACCCTGGCTACAATGGGAGTCTTCTCGCAAAGTGCCCCACTACTCAGCCCATCAACCAAACTCCTCTTCATCAGTAACAGTCCTTTATAGAAATATTGCATGAGAAGTTGCTCTGATATGTTATGGAGTGGACAACCAGCACATAACTTCTTTAATTGCTCCTAGTACTCGTACAGAGACTCTTCGTTATATTGCTTGATGCCGCAAATCTCCTTCCAAATACTTATTGTCTTTGAGGCCAAAAAATATTTCTCCAATAATAGTCGCTTCATCTCTAGCCCTATATTTACAGTTCTAGCTAGTAAATCAAATAACCAATCCTTCACTACAACACTGAGTGAGAATGATAATGCTCTCAACATGATCTACTCATCCATCACCCTAGGAGGCTTCATGCTTAAAAAAACCACATTGAACTCCTTGAGATGTTTATGTGCATCCTCACTTACAAGACCATGAAATTTGGTCAATAAACGTATTAATCCAGACTTTAACTTAAAGGTGACATGTTCAGCAAAATTCAGAAATGTTAAGCATAATGGTCTTTAAGTTAAGTTAGGCGTAGCCAACTCCTTTAGAGTTTTTGGGTTTGCCATCGTGTCCTCGGATCCAAATTTTGATTCTTCTACTATAATTGTTCTTGCTTCCCTACGCAATCTCCAAAATGTTCTCTTGATCTCCAGATCAAGTTGTTCAAGTTTTATATAAGGAGATTTGGTCATTACCATACACTAAAACTAACAACCGTTTAAAAATTAACAAATAGCAAAAAGAAACAATTATAAGTAAATATATACACAAAACACCAACTAAACTCAAAAATGAAAATTAAACTACCACACTTCCTAGAAACGATGCCAAAATTTGACAGCGCATGTCAAGTGCACTGCAAAATTTACCTAACTCTGTATACTAAAAATTATTGTTATAGTGAGTCGGGATCAAATCCAAAGGGAATGTTTGGTTAAATTTTGTAATGAAATTAATTGATGCAAGGAAAATATAAAAGGGGATTTTTTTTATACTTTTAGCAATTTAAAAAATAAAATAAGAGTAAACTATCGAAAATAAATTAAAGCAAGCAATAAAAAATAATTAAAGTGTTGCGTAAGAGTAAGGTATAGTTTCAGGGTCAATCTCGGCCTAAACATGATCAAGCATATTCCATCATCCTAACGTCTTTACAAGTCTCTTCGGATTATTGATCTGAGACTAACAATACTCTGCTAATCCAGTTTTATCTTAGGTCTTGTTTAATTAAGATACGATCATTAACTAAACCTAACTACCAAATAACTTAGGATATGATCTCTAGATTCAATTTGGCAGTAGCATTATGAAGTGGGAAATGATCAATATAGGCAGTAACCTCAAACGTTCGAGTTATCTAATCTAAGTTTTATTTTTCTTAACGATATAGGATCATTAGACGCTACTAATAAACATTAAATGTAACAATTACAACTTACATTCAACAATATAGTAATAGGTTCCAATTAGAACAATCAAAATAATGTATTTGAATCGTCTATCTGAAGCCTGATTCAATTAAAACAAGTAACAAAACAATCCAAAAAGAGATTACAATGTTAATATGATGAAATAACTTAACTATAACTTGGCTTCGATATCCCCATTGAACCGACATCGAGAAGTTAGCCTTCCATCTCCATCTTCAAGCTCTCACCATCGGCCATCCTCTCCATCATCGCTATCAGTGTTGAAGAATGAAGAAAAACTAAAGAGAAAATGAGAGAAAACATTGTCGGCTAGGTTATGTCATCATTATCCTTTTTTTCTACCGTCATTTAACATTTCCCTACATAAAATAAAAATAGGTTTAGCCAAGGGGCATGTAACATCCCATTACCCTTGATGAGACTTGAATTGTGTATTATGAGAAATTATTGAGAAATTAGAAAGTTCAATTCATGCTTATACTAAATATGACATGCACATTTTTCACATTAATATGATTGTACATGCATTCATGACATTTTCGGGTATAATTAAGTTATTAATGTGATTAAAATGTGATTTGGCAATTTGGATAATATTTCGGGTATTTTAGAATTTTTGGTGAATTTTTGGAAATTTGGTGTAATTTTGGACTAAAGAAAAATATTGAATAATGGACCAATTATATAGTGACACTTGGTAGTGATGTACTTATGACATATGGCTTACTTATATGGTGGCAAGTGGTTGTTTGTTTGGTGACAAGTGTAAGGCATGCAAGGAACCCACATATTATTATGTTTTGAAAAACCTTAGGAAGAGTTACGGTAGCTTTGGAGCCTCTGAAGCATTTTCTGCTTAGTTTGTTCATCACCGAACATTGAGATGCTCTTAATGGTTGTTTGCGAGTTACTCTCACTACTCAGAAAAAATGCTTAAGCAAGTAAGTAATTTTTAATGATGTTTTACTATGTAAATGAATACATGCATGTGAGGTTAGAGAAGTGAAGTTTCGGTGATGAAAGAACTAGATGATAGATCTATGAAATATAAATTGTCTAGAAACGTATGAAATAGGATCTATTATAGTTTGAAATGAGCTATGGAAGAGTGCTGGAAAATTGATGTATGTATATACACTCTGTCATGGTTTAGAGAAAACTAAAAATTGGTTGTTGTCACTATACATGCATGCATTGTTTTTCATTAATTCCTGACTATAAGCTTGATTTTTGAGTTGTGTTTCGAATGAGTTAGAGGATTGGTTACAAGTTATTGGAGTTAATTGATGTGAGATTGAGTTTTAGAAGAAAAAAAATTACAGTAGAGTGTGAAAGTGTAAAAAATCTGGAAAGTGGGAAAGACGAGTCTTCTATAAAAGTTCATCGCGGCTGAACCTTGGTTCGCCGCGGCTAAATCTTTTTAGTTCGCCGCGACAAACTCTTGACATCTCCAAGGTGATCTTTCCAAAAACTCCAAAGAAAATCTGGTTTTTGGAGTGTTCGCCGCGGCCATCTTTTTGCTCTCACCACGGCCACCTTTTTTGTTCTCGCCGCGGCAAAGTCCCTCCTTTGATCGCTCGAACATACTTTAGTATTTTGACCATATCTTTCTCTGTAGTTATCCAAATTGGGTGATTTTTTATTTTCCATAAACTAAAGACATAGGGCTACAACTTTTATGAAGAAATGGAATTTTAATTATGTCTACATGATTTTCAATTTTTGGTTGGAAGTTGAGGTAAGAATTCTGCTGAAGCTTAAGAACAGTCTAAACTATTTTGAGTATATCTTTTTGTATACTAAACCAAATTGAATGAGTTTCGTGGCATTAAACATTTAAGACATTGTAGAACAACTTTATAGAAAGATCTTTTGCTTGATTTTGTCATCTACCCTATCAGATTAATTATGCAATGTTGACCAGAAATCATGTGGGTAGAAAATCTGAAGTGGTCAATGAAGTTATGAAATTGTTTGACATTGTTTTGTTTCGGTCCAATTGTAAGTATACATGGTATTAACGAGGACTTTGATATCTGAATGATTTATTGATAAGGATCACATTAGAGTACCCCGGAATTGTCATTGAACATGCATTGTGCATACTTTCTATACTTTGATATGCATAAAAGAATCACTTGTGTATTTGTGCAAAAATGTGATATTTGTGAATGTGTTTTGTATATTTTAAAGGAGCACATTGGACGCCATTCGGACATTGCTGGACCATCTAGGCAATAGCTTATTGGAGCGTACTATGAGTCAACCTAGATCATTTCCTTGGATTGATCTGATTTGATTTATTTACACTTCCAACATTATTAAACTGTTTATGATTTGTTTATGAATTCCAAACTTTAAATTGTCCTAGGAGATCAATATTCGGGAATGTATCGAAAGTGTCTTGATTGTGGCTTTGATTTCTATTAAATTCTGAATGTTATGTGAATTCTCAACGAATGTTAAATACCGGACTTAGATTCGATGATTATGAGTTTCTAATCGAATATCATATGTGAATTCTCAACGAATGTTGAATGCCAGACTTAGGTTAAATGATTATGAGTTTCTGATTGAATGTCATATGTGATTGTTCGATATGGAATAGTTAGTATTTGATGCATTTCATAAAATGCATGCTCAGATAAAGGTGTTGTGACTTCAGTAGCCAGTACGAAGCGCTTCCATGTAGAGCTTTGCTTCGTAATATATGTTCTACACGTAGAGCTTTGCTCCATGATATATGTGTGTGCACGTAGAGCTATGCTCTATGATTCTGTTCTGACTGAGCCCTATGGGCTAGTATTTGTATAAGTATGTGATAGGCACTCAGTCACAACAATAAGAA
>JANZLX010000213.1:20531194-20544218 GCA_025531955.1 Erythroxylum orinocense | reverse complement strand
TCCCAGTAGAGGTGGCGTTACCTAACCAAAGAGTATTGGCTTACGAAGAGGAGCGGAATGATGAAGCCCGCAGAGCAGAACTTGTGCTCCTTAGTGAAGACAGGGATATGGCGGCCGCTCGCTCGGAAGCCATCAGGCAAAAAGTAACAAAGTTCTATAACAAAAGGATAAGGCCGAGCGGCATAAAGATCAGTGGTTACGTTCTAAGAAAAGCTGAGGCAGCTGGGAAGCACCTAGGGAAGCTCGGGCAGGCATGGAAAGAACCCTACCTAGTGATCAAGCAATCCGGACACGGTTCATTCATCCTGCATGACGTCGATGGCAAGATTCTACCGAGGCCATGGAACTCACAAAATCTAAAGACATTCTACCACTAGATAAGCTTTGTTCTACTTGTTCATTCTTATCTTTAGTATTTTATTGCTGCATATGGGGTTATAGCGGGTACCGTTTTTCCTGGCCCCGTTAGTCAGGTTTTTTAATAGCCCGCGTCGCCTTTATTAATAAAGAATTTCAAATTTTTTGGCTCACCAAAATGCGTCAGAGTAAATGACAGATTGCATGATGTTTTGCCAAGTTCTCAACAAAGCTCGGCCCTGGAGCAAAGCTCAGGTCTCGACACACGTTCGACATAGCTCGGCCCTGGAGCAAAGCTCGGGCCTCGACATACGTTCGATATAGCTCAACCCTGGAGTAAAGCTCGGGCCTCGACATACGTTCGACATAGCTCAGCCCTGTAGCAAAGCTCGGGTCTCGACACATGTTCGACATAGCTCGGCCCTGGAGTAAAGCTCGAGCCTCGACATACGTTCGACATAGCTCAGCCCTGGAGAAAAGCTCGGGCCTCGACATACGTTCGACATAGCTCGACCCTGGAGAAAAGCTCGGGTCTCGACATGCGTTCGACATAGCTCGCCCTTGAGCAAAGCTCGGGCCTCGACATTCGACTTTCGACATAACATTTTCGACACAGCTTGCCGACTGCTGAGATAATGCTCTCGCAGCTGGGCGACATCAAGTCATAAAACCTTGGCATCGATTGGTTTTCGACAAAGATCGACCCACAACAATTCTCGACACTCGGTATCAACCGGTCGGGCTATCAAGACAAAATCAAGGGACCCAATGAGACCTAGAAGGCCAACCTGGCTCAACCGAGCGCACTAGTTCGTAGCGTACAATTCGAAAAGGCAGTCTCTCAAACAATAAATCTCATCCAACAAAATTACGAAGACAGGGTGGGGAAAAATATTTTTATTTCCAATGAATCTGCCCTGATCACAAGCTCGACCAGGTGAGCATTCAAAAAAGAAGCATCTCTCCTACCCGATCTACTACAAATATTATCTGTCCCACCCAATCTACTGCAACTATCATTAATGAGCTTCTCCATTCCAAAGTCGAACAATCTATCCGACACAGGTTGACACTGACGAGTCCTGTGATAGCCGCACTAGAACCATTACAGAACCTCGTCAGGGATTACCTCTCGCTCTATCTCAATCGTCAGGGATTACCTCTCACTTTGTCTTGACTATTCCTTTTCCTCCTTCTGGAAGAAAGGTATGATTCTGGCACGGCAGAGCAATTCTGGATGGAAAAAGGGAGAAAGAACGCATTTGGCCGATGGTTGGAACCCGGAATGGGGACGATGGTGAAAGACAAATTATGGCGACACGATGAAAAGACAGAGAACAGAGGCACAGAAAAGTCATACAGATTAAGGAAAAAACTTTCTACTTTCTGTCGCAGTATTTATAGCATTATTCGAGAAAACATACCAATCCAAATCAACTACGTGGAAAAACATAAGTGGCTGGAACAGCGCGGGAGACGAAGAGACACATGTAACCGCATGCGATAAATGTGCGGCAGTCTAAGCTACGGAACGTTCCAAATTTCGATGACACCCAGAAAATGTGGATTGTCAACAATAATTACGCTGAGCATCTTGAATTTCAACATCTTCAATCGACCCAATGCGTAACGATTTCTCCTCACCGTTTTAGGTTTCAAACGGTGCCTAGAAGACACGAATCGCCAGGTGACAATTAAACTTTCCATCCAGGCTAGATCGCCCTCGTGGGGCGCGAACCGAGCTATCATCCAGCATTACCGCGCACTGACCGACCTTTCTTGTACCCTAGCAGCCCGGTTGATCGACTTGATAGCAAGCAGCCTGCAACAGCGAGCCGCACAATTTTCACGTACTCCTTTGACCCTTCTCTTCGATCAGAGTCGAAGAGTAGGGGGCTTATGGTCGGGTCAGCCATATGAGGCCCAGCCTAAAGAGGCCCACCTTTAAGCCCAGGCACAGACGGCCCGATAGTGGGAGATTGATTCCCATGAAAACACGATGATTCACGTAGAGATTTAAACCTAATGGCAACCTACCGCATATATAAGGTACTGTTTAACCATGATAGAGGTACGAACTGAAAACCTTAGTTGACTCTTGGTTCACAGCAACCTAAACTCTCTAAAAATACTGACTTGAGCGTCGGAGGGGCCTTCTGGGAAACAACCCTCGGAGAGTCTTTGTCTGTTTTGCAGGTATCACTTAGTCAAGATCACACAAGGTTATGGATCAAAACAACGACATTCCAGTCCAACAGAAACTAGTTGAACCAAAGTGAAAAGAACGGATAACAATATTTTTCATACATAAATGGGAAAGATGGTTATTTTTATTATGGACCGAGCCTTCGAATACTGCTTGTATATCAAACCTTTTTATATTTTTGTTCAACGTTGTTTCTTCTAAGCAACCTCTTAGTTTTTTTTTTTCCTTTTCCCTTTCCTTGTTAAACCGCAACTTCTTATAAGAGAAGTTTAATACCTTAAAAAAAATTAAAGAAAGGTGCAAGTTTGAGACTTATTGATGGACAGGGAGAGTACAGCTAAACTTTACCTTAATACTGTCAAAGTAGTTTGGCATCACACGCCGGATAATGCAAAAATATCATTTTTCTCTCTCATTTTTAGGGTTTCTCTCTCAAAATTCAGATTCCATCATTTTTCTTCTCATCGTTTTCTGCACAACAACTCGCCGGGTCAACTCACTCCAAAACTCCATCTTAAAAAATCCTCACAACTGAGTTCTTTTTCATTTTATTTTCCGCTTCTTTATATCCATTCTCAACCATACCTATCTATCAACGGTGGTTTCCAGTTTCTGGTTAACTGCAAGTTGTGAGTTTCCTTGTGGGTGGGTTGTTGGGAGCTTAGGTTTTGTCAAGTTTTGTTTGGAATTTAAGAATGAAGGTTCCTTCTTATTTGAGCCCAGGTTGATACTACGATCTTCTTCGATATATCCAAGGAATAAGGAATATTGGTTCTTTCTGTGGCTTTTAAACTTGGGACTATTGTTCCATTTGTCAAGTTCAATTTAGTGATATTTGGAGTTCCAAGCTTGAATCTCTCGGGAGCTGTACTTTGATTAGAGATCTTTTCGGATTTCTGATGGCAGAATCAGTGATTAGGAACACTAATTGTGATAATAGGATTCATAATTTGATAGCTGCGAAGAAGTCATTGAAGTTAAGCTTAGATAAGTCAAAATCACTAGGGCTTGCTCTTAACAAAGCAGGCCCTAGGTTGGATGAGATTAACCAGAGATTGCCTTCTCTGGAGGCCGCCGTACGCCCCATACGCGCTGAGAAGGATGCCCTTGTCGCCGTTGGCGGCCACATTAACCGTGCAGTCGGTCCTGCCGCAGCCGTGCTTAAGGTGTTTGATGCAGTTCATGGGCTAGAAAAGTCATTATTGTCTGATCCTAGGAATGATCTTCCTGGGTATTTATCTGTTCTAAAGCGCCTTGAAGAGGCACTCAAGTTTCTGGGCGATAATTGTGGATTGGCAATTCAGTGGTTGGAAGATATTGTTGAGTATTTGGACGATAATGCAGTGGCTGATGAGCGATACCTCTCAAATTTAAAGAAGTCATTGCAGAGCCTTAGGGATTCAGAATCTGATGCTAAAGGCACTCACCTTGATGGTGGGCTTTTGAATGCTGCGTTGGATAAATTGGAGGGTGAGTTTCTCCGGCTGTTGACAGAGCACAGTGTGCCGCTTCCAATGTCATCACCAGGATCACTCGGTGAACAGGCTGTTATTTCCCCATCGCCATTACCTGTGACTGTGATTCAGAAGTTGCAAGCCATTCTTGGCCGGTTGATTGTTAATAATAGACTTGAAAAGTGCATATCAATTTATGTTGAAGTTCGTAGTTCGAATGTTAGAGCTAGTTTGCAGGCTCTTGATTTAGATTACCTGGAGATCTCAATAGCAGAATTCAATGATGTGCAAAGCATAGAGGGTTATATAGCTCAGTGGGGAAAGCATTTGGAGTTTGCAGTGAAGCATTTGTTTGAAGCGGAGTTCAAGCTCTGTAATGATGTTTTTGAGAGGATTGGCTTGGATGTCTGGATGGGATGCTTTGCCAAAATAACTGCACAGGCAGGCATTCTTGCATTTCTTCAATTTGGGAAAACTGTCACCGAAAGTAAAAAGGATCCCATCAAGCTTTTGAAATTGTTGGATATATTTGCTTCTCTGAACAAATTGAGACTGGATTTTAACAGGCTATTCGGTGGAGCGGCCTGCATAGAGATCCAAAACTTGACGAGGGATCTCATTAAGAGGGTTATTGACGGAGCAGCTGAGATTTTTTGGGAACTCCTCCTCCAGGTGGAGTTACAAAGGCAGATCCCACCACCTGCAGATGCTGGGGTGCCAAGATTAGTGAGCTTCATCACTGATTACTGCAACAAGCTGCTTGGAGATGATTATAAACCTATTTTGACCCAGGCTCTGGTAATACATCGCAGTTGGAAGCATGAGAAATTTCAGGAGAGGCTACTTGTTAATGAGGTTGTGAACATAATCAAAGCAATCGAACTTAATGTGGAGACATGGACAAAGGCTTATGAAGATCCCATCATATCCAACCTTTTTGCCATGAACAATCACTATCATTTGTTCAAACACTTGAAGGGAACAAAACTTGGTGACCTCTTAGGGGATTCTTGGTTGAGAGAGCATGAGCAATACAAGGACTATTATGCAACAATCTTCTTGAGGGACAGTTGGGGAAAACTTCCAGGCCATTTAAGTCGAGAAGGTCTAATACTGTTTTCTGGTGGACGTGCTACTGCTCGTGATCTTGTCAAGAAAAGACTGAAAACTTTCAATGAAGCCTTTGACGAGATGTTCAACAAGCAATCGTGCTTGGTTATGCCTGAGAGAGATCTCAGGGAGAAGACATGCCAGCAGATAGTGCAGGCAGTGGTCCCAGTGTATCGGAGCTATATGCAGAATTATGGGCCTTTAGTTGAGCAAGATGGAAACCCCAGCAAATATGCTAAATATTCCGTGCAGACTTTAGAGCAAATGCTAGCCTCGCTATTTCTGCCAAAACCAGGAAGATATGCAAGTTTCAAGGGCAGGCTACACGGTGATAAGCTGAACAATGTGGTAGCAGATCTTCGTCGTACAGCCTCTGCAGTTGTCTGATTGTCCATTCTTGTCACCTTAGGATCGTCAACTTCCAAGGGAGTACTTTTACTCCATCTACTGCTGGATGATCAACTTGTTCTGTACATATCAATATCCTTGAGGCCCTAGAACTATTTATTTAAATAATAGACTTCCTCTTACCTATGCCGAAAGATTGCCCGAGGTTTATTCCATCAGGTGAAATTTTGTTGGCTGCTTAAATTTGAAGCAAACAGAGACTGAATATCATTCATGGAGTTTGTGAATCCATTGACGTCTGGAGAAGTGTTGGATGCCATGGTGAAAGCATAATTGGCCCCTATAAGCTCGTAGATAATACTCAGGTATAGCTTGCCATGTAGTTTCGTTTTTGCCGTTGATCCAGTTACTACTATGTGGGTGTAAAAACATTGATATTCTAGATTTCATAGACAATTCTTTGTTATGAAGAGCAAATAGCTGTGTAGCAGGAGTTCATTTATAACCTCGTTAGAATCCTCCTGTGATCATAAATTAGGGGTCCATGATGATTGTGATATGCTGCAAATGTTTCTTATAGTTAAATTTTCATTCCAGCCCTGAAAAACACATGTACAATAAAGTGTTTTGACTCAATTATGCGGCCTTTTTATCTGATGTAACAAAATTGTAAGTTGGTTTGATATGTATGCAACGTTTGCTTTTATTCCGATGAATCCAACACTTTGTATTAGTAAATCCAAAGCAGAATTTCTTCGTTTTATTCGTTCTACATTTCCTTTGTGGCCTTTTACTTTTCCGCCCAAAGGCTATAATGGGATGCTTCAACTTTGAGCGGTTCTGGTTTCTTTTTGACATCTTTTTTTCGTTTCCGATTGACCCTTGGCACAATTGAAGGAGCTAGCCTCCTTGATGTTTTTTCGTTTCTTACTGAAATTTCAAGTAAGAAATAAGAACTTATCGCCCATCTGAAATTTTTTGCAGTTCTGGAGGGTGCCAGAAAGAATTATCCTTCGAGGTGCCTAATTAGGGTAGTAGGAGTGATTGACATATGAATTACCCTTCTAAGCTGCAATATTATTTACACGTGACTAATTCTTGACCATGAAGTGTGATGAGCCATGGCCGTCAACATTAGTTGCGGACTCTTCTAAGCTGTTTTGTTTCAAACTTGAAGGAGACCGTTGATTATCCCAAGGAGGTACATGGTCCAGGTTATCACCCTGATTAAACTAAGTGCAATATACTCTGCTCTGCTTCCTTCTTCTGTATGTCTCTCTTTCATAATGATCTCTTAAATGGTATACAGTTCAACCATAATATCGGTTAATTCTCAATCTCACTAGGTAATTGGGCATAGCAGGCAACTCCAAAATCGAATATGGAAACAATGCATTACCTAAGATTCAGAGTTTCTTATACTTCTCAAACTCTCATGACCGTCTTGGCTCATCTCTCACCTTATTTTCTGAAGAAGACTGATAAACAAAATTCTCTCTATTTGTCCGTTGGTCTCGTTCCTATGAACATATATAACAAGAATATCACATGAACATTAGCAGACGTGGGCAGGACGACTAGTTTTCTGCAGTTGCATGGTTGGAAGCTAAAGAGAGAGACATTATTGTTGTCAAGGAATAAAATTCTTCACGATTTTGGGCTTTTTAACGTTGTAGGAATCTAGCAGGGTCATGGCTAGATAATAAACGTCCCTGGAGGATCGTAATCAACATTTCCTGTCATGGTTCTTTGATTCATCTTCATTAAATAAATGTTATGCTGCCAACTATGAAAGAGTATCCTTATTGTAATCATTTACTTTCTGAAATAAATAAAATTGATGCTCGTATACAAGAGGCCTAGATTGAATTACATCATCATACAAACATATATAATTATATTTTATTTGCAAATTGTCATAAAAAAGGCATAAAAGCTGTTAAAGCAATGATTGACCAATCCGAAAGAACATATAAGACTACAGATGAAAACTCATTTAGAAATGACTAGACATTATGGAATAAATACTTAAAATTAAAATATGACGGATTAAAAATAGAAATTTATTTAGTAGAAATTTAAAAAACAATAGAATATTATGAGAATAATATTCTTCTATATGTATAAAAACTTCAAAAATAAATCATGGATATACAAGATATGATAGAAAAACTGAACAAATTAGAAATAGAAAATAAACCCAATAAAAGCCCTATGGAAAACAAATATTTGATCTAATTTTAAAATGAAAATATCTCCTAATTATATATAAAATGAACAATTTTATATCAGCTTCTAATTCAAAAATTGAACAGTTAAATGCACAGATAGAAAATTTAAACTTAAAAACTTTAGCACATACAAAAACCATTTTTTTTTTTTTTGGTCTTTGACCATAGTATCTACCGACGGATCCAGTGACTAATCCCCTCGCTAATGGGAAGACACCTCACAGGATGGGACAGCTGGCCCAAGGATTTAAAGCCGCTCTATATTTACATGAAGTTTATAACAATTTTCCCCTTCATATTTTATAAAAAATCATATGTTACACTAGATAATGTAAATGGGTGTGTCTTTTTCTCTCTCAGGTGATCACTGTTCATAATCATCTCTCCGGCACTGGTTCTCGTGGTCTTTGATTTGTAGTGCCCTATGATTCTCACCTTTTCCTTCCTATCTATCATTCTCACCTACATCTATCATATCTTACTTGCTTTCTGTCACAGTTGCTTCCTAGCTATTACAATATCCTACATTCCACCTCACCTTCAGTTCATCAATCTATCGTCACCATATCTTCCTCTTATTAAGCATTGTCCTAGGTCATCCCTTTGCTTACATTCTTGCACATTTCTTTACCTGCCTGGCTGGCTTTTCTCCAAC
This sequence comes from Erythroxylum orinocense, assembly GCA_025531955.1. NCBI lineage: Eukaryota > Viridiplantae > Streptophyta > Magnoliopsida > Malpighiales > Erythroxylaceae > Erythroxylum > Erythroxylum orinocense. Next base: position 20,535,857 of record JANZLX010000213.1, on the reverse strand, counting down.
AGTCCATAACTCCTACCTGTAGACACTTTACAATTCTCGCCTTTAAGCTTAAATTGCTCAAAGGCACTCATTAAAAAACCTCCAGCTTCCACTTCTACAAACATTCCCTCTATAAGCCTTAACATATCTCCCATTCACAAAACATGGACCTAAAGAGTTGGTGACTCAAGATGCGTGATCTCAACCTAATCTTCTTGCTTTCTTAACCTACACAAAAATGTAATATGATTATATAAAAAAATTATGATTTTAGATGCACGTAAAGTAAAACTAGAAACTTGATCTATACCATTAATATCTTTTAAAATAAGATTTATACAATGAGCAGTACATAGAGATCAATAATATGCCTATACTTTGATTGCAATAAGTAACTAGCTAATTTATAATTAGTTACGTTCTTTGTAACAAAATGCATAACATTCTTTGGTCTAACACAATTGACAATTTCATAAATAATTCAGAAAAAACCTGATGACTTTTTACTATATCAAAAACATCAACATACTTGATAAAAATTGTTCTAATATTACCAGAAACCAAGACCACCCATCTGCTATAACAATGCATCTTGCTGATTCCCAACTAAACTTATATGTACTCACAATTACTCATCTGCTATAACAGTGCATCTTGTCGATTGCCAACTAAACTTATATGTACTCAAAATCAACTAACATTCTTTTTTTTTTAAATCTTGAAGCAAATGTACATGAATCTCTTAATAAGAAGGTACCTTAAATGCTGAACCTATCGTTGTTGTAGCATTTATTTTCTTAAAATATGGTGAATTTAAAACATTTAAAAGAATACATGAATGATAGAACCATCTAGCCTATGCTCATTTACATCGCAAAATATCATCTGTATCCACTAAAACACTTTTAAAACTAAGTTGAAAACTATGAGTAGTTCTTGGAGGAAACTAAGAATCTATTTTAATTATCTAACACTTATGGTGCGTCATCGTCTGCAAAAGATATATCACGAGCCTCTTCCTTTTTTTTTTGCATATTGCTATAAATAATTTCCATTCCTCTTATGTAACACCCCATTACCATAGATTATATGCCCGAACATCCAGAAGACATTCAAGTACATATCCTATGACAATGGTATGTTAGAGAAAACGTAATCTCTTAAATGGCATCATAAAGAATATACAATACCTAAAACCTCAACATTTCATTTCATTCATTGAAAAAAGTTTACATCGTAGTCATTGAAACAAGTATTTACATTACCAAACATGAGAAAGCTTACACTCCCTTATAAAAAGGTTCCATATGTCAAAGAAACTACAAATACAATCTATAACTCCCCTGATGTCAGCTGATAGACCTCTGATCCATAGTTTAATCCAAAATGTTCCTCAAGAAAATCTTAGGAACTAGGTCTTCTGTCTTGCACCTAAAAAATCACGTTGCAATTTTTGATGAGTTTTGCGAACTCAATGAGTGAACCAATATTGATGATCTCACTCAAGTCAAATATACAAATATCACACAACCAACCATTTTCACAAACGTTTTCCATCTCAATAAGACGTAATGAATGACACACATTTCACATATATTCTTTCAGAACATGTATAACCCAATCAATCATATTATCATGGCATATCACTTTATCATCACAATTTCAGAAAAGATTGAAGTAAATCACACGTCAGTACAACCTTGATATTTGATATACAAAACACACAAGAAGGGGGGTTGAATTGTGTATCCCTTTTTGAAAGAAAAATAATCCCCTTTTTTAAACAACTTGCTTTTTCAAAACTATTGGGTAAATGTATCATGAAGAATTGTAGGTACTTGTTTAATACAATAAGAGTAAAAACTTAGAGTAGAAGGTTGAGAGTAAGAATCGACACAGCAGATTTATACTAGTTCACCCTAAATTGTGGGCTATGTCCAGTTTTCAGAATTCTTTATGAGATTTCACTAAACTTCTCAAAAATACAAGTATTCTTTTCGCCAAGCCTCTTCAAGTCTCTTACAACAAGTATTCTTTTCACTCTTAACCTCTTCAGGCTATATGCTTTTCTTCTTTCTGTTGAAAGATGTTTCGAGCTTTGATACAGAAAATAGTATCTCTAAGTTTTGCACAATGAATAATATTTCTAGCTTTAGAATCTCTAGTTTTGAATTTCAATAACTTCTGCAGTCATTGATTCCGACTCGTATTTATAACCTTCATTTTCAACCGCTTATTGATAACTGCTTCTTTCTTCTTGTTTCTTAATCTTTGAAACATTAGTTATTTAGTTGAGTTCTGTAACTAACTCAAACTGACTATTCATCCAACGTGGTATCGAGTCTTTCGTCTCATTTTTCGGCTTCCGTCTCATTTTCTTTCATCTCACTTTTGCATCTCTTTTCTTTCGTCTCATTTTTCTTCCGTTCGTCTCATTTTCTTCCGTCTCATTCTTTCGTCTCATTTTTCTTTCATTTCATTTTGGCTTCCATCTCATTTTGGCTTTCGTCTCATTTTCTTCCGTCTCATTATTGTATCTGCTTCCGTCTCATTTTCTTCCATCCCATTATTGTATCTGCTTCCGTCCCATTATTTGATCTTCATCAAAATTATTAATCATAAAGTCATTTTGACTTAACAAAGATTTCATAATCATAAATGTTAGATCCCGATCCCTTTTTCCTTATTAAATAGGTTTGTTTAGATTTAAATTGTCTTTTGGTTAGTATAAAGTAGGGTTTTATTAGCTTTCCTATTGGTTAGAATAAATTGGGATTTTAGTGCAATAATTAGTAATTGAAGGAATTGAGTTAAATTAGAATTTTAATTTTGGTATTAGATTTTAAAAGAATAAGAAAATGTTAAATTAGGCCTTAAAATAGTGTTAGGATTCCTTAGGATAGTGTAATATGTTCTAAGGCTTAAGGAAGCATCAAGTGGGCTTTGAGCCCTTTGAAGTAGCATATAAATGAAGAAGAAAAGGAGATTACATGAAGGCTTTAATGTAGGCCCACAATATTGGTAGATTAGGTTACAAAAGGGAGAAGGAAGTAAGCCTTGGGCTAGAGCCCATTTAAATTGACATTAAGGGAAGGAAATAACTAAAGAAAGGATTTTAAATGGAAGCACATTTGGGGAAGCCCACGAAATGCTTAAGGAGTAGGTTAATAGTTAAAGAAAATGAAAGACTTAAAGCTTGTAAGGGAAGTTTACGAAAATAATGGGTGAGTAGTGAAGTGTGATGTCGTTTTTGTGCTTAGGTTAAGTGAGTCTTAGGTTATTTTGTAGAACATCACCGAATTTGCTAGAGAAAAGAAAGGGAAGCTCATCGTTTTTTCACAAAGAGAGAAGAGAGTCGAAAATTTCCAAAGGAGAAAGTGAAGAGTGGGTTTCGGCCAAGCTAGGAGAAGAAGAAGAGAGTGGAGTTTTGTTGTTTTCTTGCTTGAGAAGAGTGAAAGAAGCAAGAAGAAATCCGTGGGTCTCTCAAAAAGGTAAGGAAATCCGAAATTCATGGTTGGTTTGTTTGAGTTTTGTCTCTCTTTCATGTTTCAAGGATGGTTGGGAGAGTTTTAGAGAGAGAATAAGAAGAGAAAGAGATTACTTCCATTAGAGACAAGAAGAAGGTGTCGTGGGTTTCATAGGAGGGAAGAGGATTTCGAAATTTCATAGGTTTGTTGTAGGGTTTCTCTTTTCTTGGTTAATATAGTAGTTTAAAAAGGAAGACATGAGGGGAAAAAAAGAAAAGAAAAGAAGAAGGTTTATAAGAAAAGCAGATTTTGTGGGTTAGAGATTTTGATATTTCTAAGTGTTTTTGTTAGGGTTGTTCCTTTTCTTGCTTACTATGGTGGTTGGAAGAGTGTTGGTGTAGAAAAGAAAAGAAAAAGGAAGAGAATGGAGGTTTGGAAAAAAATCAGCATGTGTTCATGGCTTTAGGTGTAGAATTTTCGAAAATAATGGAGTTTTTTTTAGAGGGGTTTTAATTAATATAGCATAGGTATAACGTAGGAAAGGTGTAGGTAAGGTTCGGTAGGTTTAATTTCAAGTTTTACTATTCTTGGAAATTTCCAGCACTTTGACCTTTTATTAATTAGACTTGTTATGCTTGATTTAGGTCATTTAAGGCGTTTGGATATTGAGGAGGGTCAAGATAATCAAGTTCCGAACCAAAGAAGTCAAGGTGGGTAACTTTTTAATAATTGAGTAATAAGCTACTTAAATGTCTCTTGAATGGTTTCCTATGACTTTCAAATTTTGCATGCATTATTGTTTGTAATAGTGTAAGCATGTAGTAGGAGCCTTTTTATGTAACTAGAGTGTATCAAGATTCGTAAAATTGTTTGACAAGTAACAAATTGCCGAATATGCGACTTTGATGATTATGTGAAAGTGAATTGTTGTAATGGCTCATTGTGGCCAATCTTTATGCATAGTGTAATGTTTGGAAATTGATTTAAAGTGAAAAGATTTGAATATGTGATTTTAGATGAATGTCTAAGGTGAAAATGCATGATTATGTGGGTTTGTAGTGATCCCCTCTGATTAGCAAGTGCACTTGTCTATTAGGCTTCTCCCGCCTGCCCGCTAGTGACATAGGAGTTCTGAAATCAGACTCCCCTCTGTTCACGGCTACACATGGTCGCTTGTCGGACATGTGTAGTACGTCCTGTTAGGATCACTCAAACCA
>JANZLX010000213.1:20511612-20522994 GCA_025531955.1 Erythroxylum orinocense | reverse complement strand
CACGAATTAAGAGTCAAAAAGTGCATTAACAGCTATGAAAATGTAGCCAATTTATATGATAAATTTGGGTTCAATCATATGCCTAAATCATACTCCAATTCCTTATCAATAACCTCTCCTATTCCAGTTTAAAATTATTCAGTTGATAGCTCACAACTCATTGTCTTTCATGCATCAAAAATCAAACCAGAAACTATTACATTATTATGCATTTAGTCCTAGTTATTTCTCAATTCAAGCACACTTAATTAACATCTTTCTTTAGCATAAATCCACCTTCATTATACTTCAAATATAGACTTAACTCATCCATGAATCAATCTATATCCCACAGTTTTCATCCACTAAAAGCAAGTATAGAAAACTAATCAACATATTTCCAGCATGTATCAAGTTTCTAACCTCAATTCTTCATTAATTCAGTGCACATATTATCCACTTCAAACATTAAACAATACATGTTCTACTATGATACCAATTTTAGCATTCCCTTACCTTTTTAATTTAAAAAAACAACTCCAAAGATCCAACTATGTCACTCCTTTCAAGCAACTAAACCCAACTTCAAGATCAAGGTGGAACTAAGATGATCTTCACACCATAGAGACAACAACATAAAGGATAACATGAAGTAGCTCCCTTAATGAACAATTTTGTAAAGGACTTCGTATGATAACATGTAAGATTGATGCAGAAATTCATAACATAGGCAAGGATGATTTCAGTGGAGAGATTGAAAACAAAGTGAGGGTTGTAGAAACTTCCTTACAAGAACACAATACCTAAGCTACTAGGTGTCTCATTTATGCATTGATTCCTTACAAGAACACAATACCTAAGCTACTAGGTGTCTCATTTATGCATTGACACATGTCTCCAATGTCTGACTCCTATTTACTCTCCATTTATGCTGCCAATTGCAACACTTCCATTAGACCACTTGTCAACTTATTAACAATGCCATTTGTCACATTATTGCCAAGCCATTTGTCACACAATGGATGATGCTAAATGTCAATGCATTAGCTATGCCAAATATCGCTCAATTTTAGACTTAATTATCCTAATTTTTGTATATTATTTTTTCTTACCACTTGGCATTTTTTAGACCAAATGTACATTTAATTAATTAATCTCTCAATTAATAACATTTAATCCCAATTTACTAATTGAAATCCAAACATACCAAAATTCAAGACATACCAAATCACAATTCACATCATATTCACTTAATTTCTTTCATACCCCAAAATAAGTCAATTGAGTGTATATGCTATCTTTGTAATATGTTTAAATATCAATTCGTGCATGAATTCTAATGTTATGCATGTATATGTAATACTTAATCTAGGGTTAAACCTTAAGCATAAACCGGAAAATAGGATATCACATCTCATGTACATCAATTGGTACTTTTTTTGTAAGAAGCAATGTTACCCTTAACACTAGCAAGATTTTCTTTCATTCTATAAAATCTTCCCCTTTAAATATTCTACCGCAAGCCATATAATTATATTGGATATTCCTATCAGATGCTTGAGAAGAAGAAAAATAATTTCATGTTGGATCAGACTTGTCACAAGTAGAGGATGCTAAGTTCATCAAATCTTTTTATGATGATTCCATATTTTCCATTATAATTTTAACATTAAAATATGAGAAAATATTTTTAAACATTTTGTAAAAAAATAAGTCACAGCAATAACTAAATAAAAAGTAAGTCATAACATAATGAACCAAAGAAGAAAGATGAAATGAAAAAATATAAATTTTGTAAAAGAAAATACCCTTAATTTTTGTCTTCTTGATTTTTTCACCTTTTTATGTCTATTTAATATTATGAGATTTGAATTCAATCATCATGAACAAAAAAAAAAATAGAAAGGAGAGTTAATTTGTGACCTTGACACAGAAATCAACGTATATATACAAGAAACATAAAAGAGGTTGAAAAAAAATTGGAAACAATAAAGAAAATCAATTCAAATGGGAAAAAATGAAAATATTTTTCAATATTGAATAAATCTAAAAGGTCTCTAAAAATGTTAAATATGTTTAAAGGACACTGAAAATTTAAGTGTCCTTTTCTAGGCATACTTCTTTAAAGCTTAAAAATTACTCCTTATTGCACTTTTAAATTATCATAAATAAAATTACTTATCTATACCAAGTTATAAATTAATGAATTTTTTAATGTCCTTCTTTAAACATACTTTTTTAAAGTTTAAACATCACTTTTTAACATACTCTTAAATTATCCTAGAAAAAATTACTTATTTATACTAAAATTACTAATTAATAACTTTTTCAATGTCCTTTAACATACTTCTTTAAAGTTTAAATATCTCTCTTTAACATACTCTTAAATTATCCTAAACAAAATTACTTACTTATACTAAATTACTAATTAATAATTTTTTAATGTCCTTCTTTAAATATACTTTTTTAAAGTTTAAACATTACTCATTAACACACTCTTAAATTATCCTGAATAAAATTGCATATCTATACTAAATTACCGATTAATAACTTTTTAGTGTCCTTAATCATACTTCTTTAAAGTTTAAATATCACTCTTTAATATATTCTTAAATTATCCTAAATAAGATTACTTATATATGTCATTAATAACTTTTTTAGTGTCCTTCTTTCTTTAAATATACTTCTTTAAACTTTAAAAAAACTTTTGTTATGTTTTGATCACAAATACTAATATTATTAATGTCCCAAATAATTGAAAATTATATCTTCTTCTTATTTTTAAGTTTTACTTTATTTCAAATATGATCTAAAATGCAACATAATAAGGTCGCAAAAAGAAAATTCTAATTAAAAATTTTGGAGAGGCTATAAAAATAAAATTAAAAAAAGCAACATGCATTGCTTTTGTCTTAATAGGTGGCTAGATGCTTATCACTAAACATCAGTGGCAAAAAGTTCCCCACATCTCTTGCTTCTCTTGGATTTCTCTTATTCCCTTTGGTGTGTGATTTGTTCTCTACACAGAAGGTAATGTTATTGAAAGGGTGTAGGCATGCATTTTATTTAACCATAACCCACAAATTATTTGTTTTATGCCTTCTCTGTTCCTTGTATTCTTTGTGTTTCAATTCATTATGTCACTTAACGGTTTGTCTTTGTATGTTATAAAGGTTCCTCGTTATATCTTTGATGTCCATCTGCAAGTTAGGGAAGATTCCAACTTGCTCTAATGATTGAACTGCATTGAGTATGTAATTTCTTTATGATTATGACTTCTCAAATACTACCCAGGATATGTTATTCCAATGCTTTATTTCCCTATTTGGTTTCAAGATTCTCTGATTCTCCATTGATGTTTGTCCACTAGACTAGTCGAGAAATCTCATTGGTTCTCCACCGACCTCATGAAGCAGATCCAAAAGTGCTTAGAGGAATCTTGCTCAAGCTTCAATAGGAAGATCACCCTTTGTTGTACCTATCAGTGACCTAGTTCTTGCCAAAGAAGAATAACACATAATTTACAGATCTTCACGACTCAAAAATAAACCAACTGACTTATTCTTTCACATGTTAATTTTTATTAATAATGGTCAAAAATAAAAGTGAACAAAAAATCAGGTCAGTTCGTGCATAATTCACTCAAACTGACTAATCCGATCTGATTTCAAAATCATTGGAAAAAATAGTAATTTGTCTTGGTTGTTCACTAAATGCTAAAGGAAGGAAGCTAAACTAGGGATTTAGGTTTTCTTGTTTTGTTTTGTATTTTATTTTTATTTTTTAAAAAATTATAATCCATTATCAAATATATTAGCTATTATGACTTGTCACGTCAACATAGTTAATAAAAAATTTAATGTTATTTTTCATAAAATATAGGTTTAAATATTTTTTTGTAAATTTTAAAATTCAGACTTATTGAAGTTTCTTTTAATTAACCCTTAGAAAATTATGGATTTAACGCTCTGAAAACATCAAACTTGCCAACTTACCGTGCTGCCTTTGTTGCTCATGCTCCAAATAATCATCAATGACATTAGGATTTTATTTTTCAATGATTTAAGAAGAAAATTCTGGAGTGCACTCTTAGCTTCGCCGAGTACTGAGTAGGCATTAAGGTTGACTGCAGATGAAAAGGGACAATTTTGTCATGAAAATTTTGGTTCACTTTGGAATTGAATACTGTAACTCAATGTTCTAAAACTCGGACCGATCATCGAATCGATGACCTTATTGATTATCGGTTTGACCGATTCGACTGGTTCAACCACCGGTCGAACCGGTGTAACGTAATAATTATGCAATCATTATATTTAATTATATATAATATTTAAAAATAAAAAATAGAAAATAAAAATAAAAAAATTGTTTGACCGGTCCGACCAATCAATTGATCGATTTTGACCGGTTCAGACTGAGTCAATTCATAACCAGTTTTGAAAGATAAACCGGACCGAACCACCAACCGCGTTTTAAGAACAATGCTGTAACTCAAAATTGTACAACTTCGGACCTATTATTTATTCATTAGTTTCAATGACAAATCACCAAGTATCCCAAATACATACAACTAGTATTCTCAAAACCGAATCGGTAATCAAACCGGAGGCCTTACTGGTCATCCGTTTGACCGGTTCAACCACCGGTCAAACCGGTGTGATGTCATAATTATACAATAATTATATTTAATTATATATAATATTAAAAAATTAAAAAATTAAAAAATTGATGAACCAATAATCAGACCGGTCCGATTTGACCAGTCCGACCGATCAATTGATCAGTTTTGACCGGTTTAATTTGACACCAATTTTTTAACTTAACCCAGACAAGTCAACCAACTAATCACCAGTCGGACTGGCCGGTCCAGTCGGGGTTTCATAACATAGCGTACAACACTACTGGTACACTTCCCTTTTGTTGCGTTTTACTTGCGAATCCACGTTAGGTGAAAATAGTACAAAGGAACAACTTTTGGTTTTAGAAAATTATGCAAGACGCCGGCGTTTTCTTCAACAATTGACGCAGCCGATTTCCAAATCAAACACTAATTAGAACTCCACAGCTATTACTATGGGCAATCTCTATATTTATAACTTGAGCCAACTTTATCAGTGTTAAAAAATGGTAAACAGTCTACCAATAGAACACACTGCGAAGTAAAAAACACTGGCCTAGAAGAACCCCAGATATTGGCTCCAGCAACATATTCAACTACAGGGTTAAATTGAACTCAAATGCTATGTGAAGAATATGAAGAAAAAAAAAATCCCGTTTCTTAACTTTAACAAGAATCTTGTCACTGTTCAGCAACCCTTACTAACTGTAGAATTATGATTAAAAAAAATACAATAATGCAAGCCTCTCCTCCCTGTGCAGTAGGTACAGTGAGAACAAAAATGCCAGAAATAACCTTTCAGCTTGGATTCAAGCACCTTCAACAATAAAATAATTCAGAATTACAAGTCAAGTGAACAAAGCTTGTAACTTTTCCAAATATAAGACGGTTAAGTAACCAGGTGAATGAGTACCAGTAAATTGGAAACAGCAGTGCTGATATTTGTGCATCAACTGCTTCCCTTCTGCTTTAGGGTGATCTTATCTCCCAGGCTGAGTGCAATCCCCTGGGTCTTGCTCCTTATCCTAATATATCCACTGAGCTTCCCACCTGACTGTTTCTCGATGCTTACATTTACCAGGGCATCCTCTCCGAACACACTCTTAGCATATAAGTTAGCTGCCAGAAATCCGCACTCACCATCCAATGCAGCCCTGAAAAATCACAAAATATTAGATCAAATAGTGCTAGTGCTTATATAAATACATGAGAAATGGGAGAAATGTCTACAAAAACTTAGTTGTGTTAGTTATGGACATGTATAAAGTACGCTGATAAAACTTACGGTGCAGTGAGACAGTTCATATTGGTTGATTTGATGATGTGGTCAAGAAATTCCTTCTCTTCCTGAATTGTAGTGTTAACAGCAACCTGAAACACAAATTACAAAAGCCTCCAACTTATAATAATGTTGGGAGTACGAAACTAACGACTCTATAACTGCAAACCTTCTTGTCTTTCACTCCAACAATAATGCACATCTTGTACAAGATGTAACATTTGAACATTGACTTGACATATGACTAAAAAGTAACACTAATATTGAGAAAAAAAATCCATCAACGTCAATGTCCAAAGTACCTTGTTTTCCCATTCAAACTCCGCCCACATAGTTCTGAAAGCTGCATCTGTACAAACTGCTGGAGAAATGTAGTCCATAATATCAATGTGTATGTCATTGAGGACAACAACAGTCCGCTCAAGTACATTGGATGTCTCGTACACAATATTCCCAAAAATAACACCAGTCTCGGTTGAAGACACCTTGATGTTCGCCTTTATTTTCTTGCTTGATTCTGGAGCTAGAGTATAATTTTGAGGGCGTTCAACAAGCTTGAGATCACCCATGGTTGCCAATTCCAAACACAGGTTCTGAAGAGTCTCCTTTGTCCTGTTGATAACTGTAACATCAAGTACAATGTCATAGTGATGAACAGTCACATACGCTTCAGCATAAACAGGATCACTAAAACCAGTGAGTTGAAGGATGCGATTAAGCTTGTTTGCATCATCCCCATCCTTAATGAACTCCCCAGTAGCACGTTTCAAATCATCTTGAACTTCATCTTCCAACTCCAGCTGGCTCATACCCTGAAAATTAGATGAAGTTTGACACCATAATATCAAAACCAAATTTTATGACAAATCCTAAGAAACCAATCAAAGTTTGGGTGGATTAGTCAAATTATAACATTTAAGATGCATAAGACCTGATTAAGATAGTCAAACTAAATAAGAGTGAACTGACAAAGTGCAAGCTACCAACAAACAGAACTACAGAAACCACGAATCATTGTCCAACTAAGCAAGCCCTTACTGACCTTCCTGCTCTTCAAATGATAGAAATCAATGAGGTCATCTGGTTGTGAATGAGAAACTTGGGCCTTCGCCTTTTGCTCCTCGGTTTCCCTCAACTGTTTCTCTGAAAGCATCTTTACAAAACTCTGACGACAAGATTGCAACCATATCTTTCTGATCTCATCACCAGTATTGCACAGTAATCTTATACAAAGTACTATTCTATCATAAGAATCACTATCAATTGGATGTGGCAGAACGGGAGATTGACCAAGTTGTAGCATAGATACCATTATCAACAGAGCCTGTGTGGATGCTTTATTCACTTCAACTTTAGAAGTCTGCACCTCTTCCAGTCTCAGAACAAGCTTTGACAGGGTGCAGGCCACAACAGCTCCAAGGAAAAAATCACCAGTGAGAAGAAGGGATCTCAAGTTTCCAGAAGACATTGATCCCTGAACAATAGTAGGTGGTGAGAAAGCAGTTTCAGAAGCAGCACTCTGTGTTGCGTAAGTCCCATCAGAAAGTATAGCCGGTCTTCTTGAAGAAACATGATTTGAAGTAACAAGTTGAGGCTTCTTAGAAGCATCAGTAGCTTCTGGTTCTTCTGAAACTGAATAAAATGGTAACTCTCCAAGGCACTGCTTAATGGCTGCTATGCCACTCTCAACTTCAGAAAGGGACAGACAATACTCTCCGATAATCCACAGCGCACAAGAGCAAACTCTTGCAGCTCGTATCTGGTAGAAAGTATCCAGCAGCCTTGTTATTATTGAGACTCTAAGTTTAGGGTTGGTTTCAATTATTTCTCGTACAAAAACAACTACGTCTATAGCAGAAGCAACATTGCTGTCTCCTAGGAAATCCATCAAGAGATGGACCACTGTGCTAGCCACCTCTGGGAACTTAATAGCACAAGAATGGATGGCTTGAATAAGCATTTGTCTGTACTCACCGTTCTTCTCAAGCTCTCCACCCTGCGTCTTAACAACTTCCTTCTTCAACATAAGTACAACTTCATTGATGTTGCGTGGCGTGATCAAATCAAGCACAATATCAAGTGTCTTCCTCTGGATGTCAAGATTTGGGCTGGACAGTGCCCTGAGAACATCCATAACCATATCAACCATTACATCTCTATGTGATGCCTTGAGCTCAATCAGCCGATCAAGGACAATAAGTTTTACATTGTTGTCACTCTGAGAAAGAAGAAGCTGGCAATAGGTATTCGCTGCAGCTCTAATAGCAGTGGGTGCAGAAGATAAAGAAACAAGTGTGCCAGCACATTCATAAATAACTGCACTAGAAGGAGCATTCAACAAAGATATAATGATCTTTATGTATTTCCCCTTCTCCCCACGATTAGTTCTACAGACTTTCCGGATCAATTCCAACACAACCATCTGAAGCAATTCACCCCAATCAGAGATCTTGTCAACATGAGTGACGAGGTAATTAATGGCTCGATCTTGTGCACAATTAAAGAGCATGAGAAAAGCATTCCTCTTAGCTGATTGATCTTGCTCTGTTGACAGAACTTTCTCAATCATGTCAGGTGCATCAGCCAAAAGCTGCTCACCCTGCGGAAGTTTATATATGGACATAACAGCTAAAATAGCATTCCTCCTGATATAAGGATGCCTATGCTCCAAATTCTGTAAAACTGATGGGATCAGAGGCTCAATTATTTCAGTCTCATTTAAGCGGCAAAGAAATCGCAATGTAACCCCGCGAATGTATTCATTGGGGTGTTGAAGATTGTTCCTCAAATTTTGGCATATCAAGATCATTTCTGGTAACACCCTACCCTTGGCATCAGTTTTGTCAATTATCTCCAAATAGAGAAGCAAGAGCTTTTGGACTGTGTGGTCCTCAGAAGGCAAGACATATCTAACAATTGTAATGAAAAGCTGAGGCAAAGTTTCACCATTCAACAAAAGACTGACTGCTTTCTTCATTGCATCAATCTTTGCTGGCACATCATTGCCTTCAAGAGCTTCCTTAATCTCATTTGCCATTGCTGGCGTTCCTTTGTCAAAGTGAACAAGCAATGTACAAGACTTCTCCATCGCCTGCCGTTTTCTGGTAATGCAATAAATTAAGGTTCAGAGAAAAATAAACTATTTACAAGTACAATGGTAAAAAATAAATTGTAAAAAAAAGAAAAGGAAGAAGACGAAAAAAGAATATGTGAAAAGACACTGGATGCATATAAAATATGAAGAAAGCAAATGCACTTAAACAATAGGGAAAGCAAAGCTTAATAGATGAAACGCTCCAAACAATATTAACAAAAGAATGCAGGAAAAGTAAGACCCAAAAAAATTTAATCACTTAAGCACAAAATAAACAGTAATTCTTAGGAGTTCCAACCCTCACAAAATCCGTGGTTTGTGACCACATTTAACAGTGAGCAGATCTTTCCATAAGCATACAATTCACATTTATCTGAAAAGGCACTAATTCTAAAGAGAGATAAGAGTTGGGATTAGCAGTAAATACGCCTAAAAGCTAGCAACGATATCAGATCTGAGACTATAAGTCAGAGTTATAACCTAAGAACTTTGATTTCTTCAACTCATGGACATGTCCAGTAGATCAGCTTCATGGACATGAAATCATAATGTGTCTTACAAAGACAAACCCCAACGGTGTCGTGACCACTTTTATCCCCTAGTTCTACAGCAAATGACCAATTGAAAGAGCGAAAAGACTCCCAATCAGATCAGATACCGATGCAAAACCTAAATTCAACGGCATGAACCACAACCAACAATCCAAAACAGCTAAAAAATGTATTTGGTTGGCAAGGAGAAAGAAAGAAACAGTAGAGCACGTTTCCAAAGAAATCCGTCGAACGCAAATTAGGCAAAGAGGATAGATAGAGAGAAAAAGCACACCTTGCAGCGATGAGATCCGAGGAGAAGAGGTTAAGGTGAGAGGAATTGGAATTGGAATTGGAATTGTATAGTTCTCAGTGGGATCGACTAAAAATCATGAGCAACAAGCTCAGTTGAGAAATGAAATTGTTGGCATCGAAGATCTCAAGTCTCAACCCTTTTGGACCTTACTATCGAATAAAGTAAGGAAGGCGCAAGGCTTTTAGATAACTCTCTCCCGGGCTTTTGGTAAATGCCTCACTTTAATTCATTGCCTCTTCGGCTGATTAGTGGCTTTGGACATAAGCCCACGATGTCAGGTGGCCATATCTTACAAGACCACGTTCAACTTGAAACCCGAAACTACAACAGACTCCTTTAATCTTAAAATCTGGGAGAAGGTGGTAGTAATCAAACTCGTAGGTAGAACACTCGGGTTCACCATGCTTAAGTCCAGATTGTTATCGCTTTGGCAAGCTCAGGGACCAATGAAAGTTGTGGACGTAGACAATGGTTTTTACCTAGTTAATTTTCTAGAGGAGGAGGATTATGTTAGGATGCTAACTTAGGCCCCTGGATCATTGCAGGGCATGCGCTATCTATGCAACCGTGGTACCCGAATTTTCGGCTATAGTTTGACAAAATTACCCATGTAGTTGCTTGGGTGCGTTTTCCAGAACTTCCTATTGCAAGATATCATCCATCAATTCTCAAAGCCCTAGGTAATTTGGTAAGACAAACAGTGAAAATCGACAATCACACTCATCTTACTCAATGTGGGAAATTTGCACGGATAGCTATCGACTTAGATCTTAGCGCCTCCCTCTGTTCCATTGTCGAGCTCGACGGTGAGAGCATCCAGATAGCGTATGAAGGGTTACCGCATATTTGTTTTTGCTGCGGACGCGTTAGTCACGACGCCTTAGTGTGCCTTACCAAAACAAGCGAACTAACAACGCAGGACCCACCCTTTGGTGGACAGGCGATGTCTAACCCCTCCGACACCAGCGTAGAAGAGTCTTCAGGCAAGCTCTGATGTGAGGCCTACAGCCCTGGATGCAAGTGACCCGTCGGCTCGCCGGCAACCAGCTACCAATGCAGCTCCACGTCCCACCGCTAGCAACGTCTTGAACCGTGGAGGAGCGTCGGGCTCGAGGTGGCTCTCACTTCCTTAGAGTCGTTGGAAGCAGCAGAAAATTCGCTTCAATCACCTGTGACATCTACCCACGTCATGTCACATTTATAGACGCAGCCCTAATTTCACTCACAATCCTTAGCCTCTCAGTCATTTCAAGGCCAGCGTTCTTCGTGTGGGACGTCGTTTGGACACAGAACAGAGGCTCTTCATACCGCCCGAACAACGTCGCAACCAGCTCCTCCAAGATCTGGGTTGAATCCCACCAACTCAGCCCAAACTGCCAGCCTTACTCCCACAGCCCAGGCCGCCAACCTTCCTCCTCCAGGCCCAGACCATTAGCCCCCCCAGCCCACCCCTTCGGGCCCTATCCCATCCAATTTGGCCCATGTGGCCCTCTGCATTCCTTCATGGACCCGAAGTCGTAAGGGCAGGAAGGGTGATTGAATGGTCCCGGATAATGGCTTCGG
>JANZLX010000213.1:20399355-20415519 GCA_025531955.1 Erythroxylum orinocense | reverse complement strand
TTTGCAGTGTCTTGGAATCCGAAAAGAAACAATCTACTCACGAAAATAAGGTATTTTCGTTGATTCTTCGTATTTTCAATTATACTTGATGTTTTTGTACGGTCTTTTCCGCAGCGTATTTTGAATACTCGGACCGTACGCGATCCAACACTAACGTCTTCGTGAAAAACACATACCACATCTGCATTTCACGCAGACGATGTCCATATAACGTAGGCAATGTTTGCTTTCACGCAGACGACGTTTGCATCATGAAGGCGGGGAGTGCATTTCAAGGGAAAATAGTTGCAAGGTTTTAAAGTTAACATTAATGTGGTCTATATATACTTATTCATCACATCAAGCTATAGGAGGAGGGGATGGTAGAAGAGAGTGTAAAATAGAGATAGGGAGTAAGACGTGAATAGTGGATATGGACCATAAACTTAATTAGTGACATCAATGAATAGGGAAAGAGAATAGAGCTACGTGAGAGAGGAGTGGAGGCGTAGTGATAAGGGGTCTTCAGTAGGGTTATCAATGGGGGCTGAAATATTTTTTCGAGAGAGACTTACAGAAGGGTAACATCCTAATGCCAATTGAGAGGTGACATCGACGCTGATGACCTGGGTTAAGTATTTTTATTTTTTTATTGTTTCTTTCTCTCATTAGAAATTGATTATGTTATCCTACGTTAATTGATTTGGATATTATGTACGGATAATCGAATTTTTATTATTGTTCAGTTATTTGTGTATGAACCCATTGAGTTTTGTGAAAAATGATGTTAATGCGTTTAATGAATCTTTTAATTGCAAACTCATTGCTACAATTTTGATATATTTTGTAATTGTTATGATGAAATTCATGTGTAGCGACTAATGATTCATAATCATTAAGGATAACATGAACTAGGTTAAATGATACATCGTATGTAGTTATTGCCTTGATTAATCAGTTTTTCTAATTCGTAATGCTACAACCTAATTAAACCTAGAGATCGTATCCTAGGTTATTTGGTGGTTAGGTTTAATTAAAAATAGTATTTTGATTAAGCAAAATGTAAAAAAAATTGGGTTAATTATTAACCCGCGATTAATAGTTGTCAGGAGAGGTTAAAGAACAACAAATTAATGAAATATGCTTAATTATGGTGAGGTCGAGATTGAACCAAAGAATTGGGTCCCTACCAAATTTTCCACTTTTATCATTTTTCGCATGTTTTCTTTAATTTGTTTTTATTGGTTAGTTTCATTTTATTTTCTTCTTTCAAAAAATCCAAAACCTCCCATTAAACCTAAACACTAGTTGCTTTCATTTCATAGACTTTGCACACACTCTCTGTGGGATCGACCTAAACTCACCACTGCTATAGTAGTATTCTAGTTATTTTATTTAGACTAGCATTATGATGCTCATTTAAGGAGGCATAATGATGGTGGAAAGTGAAAAAGGTGAGATTATCTCTACTCACATAGTCACTGGTTGGAGGGCTTGCATTAATTATAAGAAGCTCAACATGGTGACTAAAAAGGAAAACTTTCATCTACCCTTTTATGGATCAAATGATTGATAGATTGGTTAGACATGCGTTCTATTGTTTTCTTGATAGATATTCATGATACAATCAGATTTTTATCTATTTGAAAGATCAAGCAAAGACCACTTTCACATATCGTTATGGAACATTTGTTTATAGACGGATTCCATTTGGGCTTGTAATGCACCAACAAGTTTTCAAAATTGTGTGATGCCTATCTTTGTAGACAAGTTTTCAAGGGTAGCTGAGTCAATTATCATTGGATATAACATGAACTATATGGAAGTAGTTAAGTGATCAATACATGATTCATCACCTTAAAATAATTAGAAAGAATGTTTTATTATTCCTAATTAGTATTGACTCGAGAAATCCTTGACCAAAGTAGAATAACACTTTGAAAACATTTTTTAAATGTTATTAAATGAATCAATTACTAATGGTGGGTAATTAACATGACTAGACTCAAATAGAGTAGACATTAATTTCATCTTATATGTCTAATCAGAACGTTGTAAAATGAAAGGATTGAATTAAACAAAAAATCATGCATGAAAAGGTTAGTCAAAAAGACTTTGACATTCCTAAATATTTAGATGGTTATGATATGTTGTTAGACTTTAATTTCAATCGATAGATATAAATTATTTAATTAGATAATTAAAGATAGATTAAAAGAGTTTAATTTATCTAATATTAAATATGATTTAGGGTTACAATTTGTAACCATTGCTAATATTTTTGAAAATTTAATGGGTCACACATAAAGGATAGGTTGAAAAGAGAAGATATTTTAACAAGTTAGACTTAATTGTAAAGTTTGAGAAATTATATGATTAAATATGAGATATTTAATAAATAAGAATCAATATGAGATTTTGGATTTTATTTGAATATAATTGGTATTTAATTAGAATTATTTATAATTTTAATGAAAGTTTAATTAAAATAAAAATTTTAATTTAATTATTATAAATAGGCTTAAGCTCTAAAGGAGCTAGCATTCCTTACATAACCCTCTTTATAATAGTTGCAGAGTTCTCCCAACATGTTTTGTGAATATTGTTAAAGATCAAACACTTGTACGACTACAATGATTGAGATGATTCGATTTTAGAAACAGTTCGGAAAAAAGGAAAATGATCAAGCTTCGAAATAAGGCATGAATTAAGATTTATGTTTTATTATAATTTAATGTTAATCATTTTATAAAATTTAAGTGATCTTAGCTTCAAAAAATCAAGTAGAAAAAATTTCGTTATTCCACTGGGTGGGATCGAATCCCACCCTATTTTCTAAAAAATAAATTCATATATGAGATATTTTGAAGATCTCAAATTAAACGATCACCTATATAATCATTGCAATAAATATTTTTATAGCCATGCAAGCAATGTTACATATGAAATTCTCACATTAGGGTAGTTAACTTATTTACAAATAAGCACTTACTCATGTATATATCTTGATACTTTAGTTATAAAATGGACTATTTCCTTTATAAAGAAGAATTATAATGTGTATTAATATTTTTACTTTATTGTTATATAATCTTAATATAGTAATGTATAAAAATAATTTATGAATATACTTAAATATAATATTAATCTCGGAATTACGCTTTATCTATTTACAAAATGTATTTATACTATGAAGATAATTAAATAAATATTTAAAAATAGTGATATTTTTAATTAATTATATTTTACAATCAATAGATTTGACGTTAAGACATAAACGACCATGAACCTCGAGCCCATAAAGCTTTAAAGCCGCAGTGGCAACGGTGTTTCCTCGTTCATAAAATGGAAGTCCAAGAAACAGCCACTTGCCGGCATCCGCAATCATTACATGATATGCAGTAGGGCATGAATAGTGATAGGCGAGTGTTCCATTCTTAGGTAATGAAAATAGGAATAACGACAATTTTTGCCACGCAACAGGGACAACTATTGCTGGCAGACCTAAGCGGTTATCTGTTGGTAAGGACACCAACTGTTTTAACAGTAACCGAGGAGAACTATGATGATGCATGATTGGTCGGAAGTTTTGAGGAGATTTTCACTGTCGCCATATTCGTGCAAGAATGGAGATGCAAACATAAATGCAAATGTTTTTTCCAATACCTAGAACACGCCAATGTGGACTAAAAGAACGTCAACGCAACTTCATGCGGCCTGAATTACTGCAAAAATGGGATGCCAGTGGGACTGGTCTAGCGAATATTAACAAATGTTGCCTATTCCATTTCCAGCGGGATAAAGAGCGCATTCGCAGAGATCTCTGTCATCAATTTTCGAAGTTCTTTTCAATTCAGAGAGTTATGCCATGAATAATTGATGAATTTCAACATCACCGTCAAGAACCTGAAGGAAGGCGTCAAAGATATTAAAGCCCAAAAATAGCGGCGATGAAAGCTAAGTATCTAATGGTTAATGTGAAGTTATCGTCATCTGTTTACTGCCCAGAGAGCAGTATAGCATAAATGTTGGTCTTGCAGCAATATATGTTAAAAAGAACAAACTAACTTGGACGGCGACCGTAATGAAAATTTCAGTAAATTGGGAAAAGGAACTGCCGCATGTCTTATCTGACTAAATCACATGTCCAAACCGACTTATAAGCATTCTAAAGTGTCCTCATCAGTAAATGCTCAAATCTTTCAAAAAATGGGGAGATGGTCAGCATAGATGCCCAGAGACCAACTCAACGATCCAGCATTAAAGCAACCATTGACTGTTTTAGAAGAATCCTCATTGGAGTGCATGCTCTCAAAGTTCTCAAGTTACTATGCTTTACATCTGTTATGTTCATCGTATCATACATGAAAAGAGTACCCTGTCGTACAGACGATTGAAGCGCCTTTCTGATATAGTTGGTAAGAGGTAATCCATTATAAGACTATATACTCTAAGCAGTTTTCTTATAGTAAAAATGGTCCAAACAGATGGCTTCATGCGCGTACCATAATTTCATCACATTACAAATGACAGCTGTACTCCACAATATATCCTCTGCAACTGAGTACACTACTGTGTCCATAACAAAATAACTGTTTCTGTTTTTATTAAAAAACTAAAATTCATGTGTTTTCAAACGAACAATAAGCATATATTTTAGCTAAAATAATTGATTATCATTTGCTATGGAAATTACATTAGATGATAATAAACCCCATCAATACTTCCTATAAGAATATAAAATTGGTAGCTTTACTGCGTATCTTATGGAAAATTGTGCCTTCAAGATTCAGATTCTAAACAACCTCTACTCCAAAATTTCAGAGCATTCAGTTTTCTTCAAGTTTATTTTATACCATGATTTTGATATGCCCAGGAGTGCACCCCCACCAACACATACTGGCAGTACTATACATTAGACGTGGTAGCGTCTATCTCGAATTAGGCAGCACTCTTGCAACCAGCTACTAGGTGAAAATGCAACTCACAACTTCTTGCCACATACTTCTTAGTTACTAGGAGTTGAAATTCTCCATGAGGGAGCAAGAAACGAAATTACTGTGGACAATAGGCTTTTCGGGTATCATTCAATTGAATATTAAAACTAAAAACAGGACAAAATGGAGATGAATGCGTTATTCAATATTGAAATTCCAATCAATTCTCTGATTAAAGAAATACATAAAGAGCAATACTGCAGCTCTTACACCAGAGATTTCACCTTTAACCAAGCTACATGAGTATCCCTGCAAAACTGTCTTAAGACTTCCACTTTGTTGGCACTAAATTGTACAAAAGATCTAAAACTGAAGCAATTCAGGTGACAGCCAACCCCAATCCTTATCATACAACAGAGTAACCAAACCAGGGCAATCTCTTCAAAAGTTTTGCCGGTTGGTCACTGTTAAATAATCTTGTGATTCATACAGGACCTGCCGGGAGATACAGGCTGGATGCCAAAACCCATATCATCCTGAAAAGGCCATCATCCAAAGGGAAGCCACCTGGTTCATCCTGGCAATAAGAACAGAGAGTGTATCAAGACTTCCAAAAAGGTGCTCATGAACCGAGACCACATGACCCACCAAAAACCTTTGTTACAAACAAATCTTCACAAGAATGTTTCAGTCCTTGTAGGTGTGCATAGAGATTTTCTCCAGCAGCAAAGGCCAATCTTCGCCAAGTTGCTGTGGGTTTAGCTCCATTGCAACTTTGAAATCAAGCAAAGATATTGAACAATGTGGTCTTTGTTCCTGTGTCAATTCTGCAGCTCCACTGCTACCCTGTACATGTAAGTGATCACTTGGCCACGTGCCATTGATAGCTTTTCCTTGAGCCAGGTGTTTGTGGATGGGCAGCTTTTTGCGATTATGTGAAGACCTTGCGCCTACCAACTCAACACAGGACCTTATCAATCTCTTCAAGTACACATCTAACATATTGTTCAACATATTGGCACATTCCAGTGAAACTCCCCCAAGGCCCTGCTCAGCTGCAATCTGCTCCATGCGTTTCCTTAAAATCTCTGTACCAGACAACGCACCAGTATCATAGTAGCTAATAAAACAACCATTGTTTGTCATTGGCATGGCTTTGCGGGCCCCACCCATACTAGCTGAACAAAATGGGATCCCGAGTGGTGCAAGCAGAGAGCTTCTAGAGAAACTTGACTTGTTGGCTTGCTCCACCTCTTCCTCGTCTTCAAGAAAAGTTGCACGATCTTTGCTATGTGTCGTCAGTTTTCCACTGGCCCTGTGAAGCAATCCCTCCTTTTCGTTCCTGGATGGTTCGGCATGTGCTTGAAATTGTTGAATAGGTCTTTGATAGTCACATAGGGGCATTTCTCCATTTTCCATGATAACCTTATGGCCACTATCTTTGGCAACAATTGACTGATGTGGAACACAGTCAATTTTCCCATTTGGTCCAAGTGGGCTAGGTCTATCTCTAGCCTTCCGCTCCCGTGTCCCTCTTCTGGCTTTTCGCGGGGACATTGGCAAGACTCCATTAGACCAATTTGGCACACTTTGGTTGTGAATGGGAACAACAGGATCACCCGGTTCGTGCCCATCCTCTCTATTTGGTGACATTTGAATTGCGGACTTAACAGGTCCTGCTTCATGAATTGGCGGTGCTGTCTTAGCTTGAGATGCATTCTTCAAAATTGAGCGTATAAGCTCATTGTGCAGTGAAAGATTCTCCCTTCCAAGCAACCGATAACATGACTTATCAAAATCACTCTTACTTAGCTTGTGACTTAAAAACCTGTTCAGGTTGTAAAAGTACTTACTGGACCTCTCAACCCCAATCTTCTTAAAAATCTGAGTTTTCAGTTCAGTTAAATCAATTCTGGAGCTGTGCTGAGGTTGCATTTCTCAAAAACAAACTCATACACCACGTAACAGAACGTCAAATGCCCCCCAAACCCCGATTAAACTCCAAATTACTATTATTCCCACCTCCAAACAACCAGATAGTCACCCAGCCCACATATCAAATCAACTCAAGCCCTCCATACTTGAAGACGAGAACCCAGAAGCACCTTAGACCAAATAAGGAAAACCTCGAGTTCCAACTAAAGATACAGTTATTTCCGTTTCCAAACAACCCAAAATTCAACCTTCCACGAATAATACAATGCAAACCCAAATCTCATCTTTACAGAAAGCCAAAACCCTAAAGATCAAACTGACTGCTTTAACTTATCCAAAACCCCAAACCACAGACAAATTGATTCAACAGCATAACAAGCCAAAACCCTAAAGTTCCAAATCACCAGAGCTAATGCGTTGGCCCTTTTTCACCAACTTCAAAAACAAGGAATCATAAAAACTTAACCAATTAAACCAACCCCTTTCCTTCTCTGGCACTGTTTCGAATTACAAAGCTCCAAACTTCAAATTCGGAAAATTGGAGTTGATAGGAGAGAGATCAGTGAGTTGCGATCGACTAAAGAACAGAGCAGCGAGGATTGGAAAGAAAATAAAGAGACTCAATTGCAGAGCCCGCAATGAACAGAAAAACTGAAGAATAGGATAGTGAAATTGATTGAACTCTGACCTTAACCCAACTTGGATAATTGCAGAGGAAATCCCAAAACTTAGTGGGCTCTTTGCGCTTCGAATCTTCGCCTGCTTCGCTTCGCGCTTTATCTCTCTTTTTTTCTTTTCTCTGTCTTTTCGTTTTACCTATGTCGAGTAATATGCCGATTTTTTTTCTCCGATTAATACACACACAGAGAGAGAGAGAGAGAGAGAGAGACAGAGCTTCTTTGTTTATGCAGCTCGAACTCGATCGCTGTTA
This sequence comes from Erythroxylum orinocense, assembly GCA_025531955.1. Taxonomy (NCBI): domain Eukaryota; kingdom Viridiplantae; phylum Streptophyta; class Magnoliopsida; order Malpighiales; family Erythroxylaceae; genus Erythroxylum; species Erythroxylum orinocense. The sequence goes on along the minus strand of JANZLX010000213.1, from coordinate 20,407,737 downwards.
ATAATTTCTGTTTTTTTTTTTTTGTGTTTTCTTTTATTTCTCTCTTAACTCGATTTAATTTAATCGAATTATTACTTACTTTGTTCCCCTCCCCTGCTCTTTGGCCTATGTCTAGCCTTAATGCTCTTTTAGAGCAAAGCGTGTCCAATTTCAGGATTTGATCTTATTTTTGAACATTCATCCTCCTCTATTGTTTCCTTCGAATGCTGTGCTGTGTAAAATTTATACATCACGAGTTCTCCTCTCTCTTCTTCTCACGGAACGACAAAATGTGATGCTTTCCTTTTATGGGTAATATTTATTTATTTATTTGTTTGCAGATTTACAAATTTGTCAACTATATTACCAATGCTACATAACTAGCAGTTTATCATTAATTTTGTGCAAATGACGTTATATTATTCACTTTTAATTTGTTTAATAAATGCTTTTATCATCAAAACCAATATTTCGTTCTTAAATTTTAAGTTCAATAAATTTAATTGAATATTTTTTACTTCCAAAATCCTAATATTAATTATTTGTGACAATTATGACATGAAATGCATTTCATATTGTAGTATCATATACATACAATTTATGTCTAATAAAGATAGACAATGTTACGTTGGTATAGATATTAAAAAGGTGAGGACATTATAGTTTATGTTTTATTTAAAATAGATATATCTATATTTCATATCAATATTTTAGTTTGCTGTCTAAATTTTAGCATGTCATGCATAACCATGCTAGCCTGTTTACTTCCTCCTTCATGCCTAGTCTTTAGCTCTTGTTATTAGCTTTCCCTTTAGTTCTTTGTTCTCTTTCTGTAACCTTAGCTAGTCAGTCTCTTTTCCCTTCTTCATTGCATCCTTATTTCAACTTTTAGTTTTTTGATATAGTCTTTCATCCTTTTCCTTTCCTTTTTTTTCTACATTTAAACTTTTCAACTCAGTTGCTTTTGTGTTTCTTTCTTCCTCTTCCAGCCATCTCTTGAAGTTCCTTCCGGCTCATCTTTTTCCTCTTGCCCTTTTTTCTCTTTCGGTTAGTTTACTTTCTACTCACTCCTTTACCTGCTATGTCTTAATGTTAAACCCCTCGATCCTAGAGGCAAAAAAATTTCCTACTTTCGGTGTACTTCCTAATAGAACTAATCCCATCATCTTTCGCGAACCACCCCTTTGGACTAATGTACAAGCTCTGAAGTAACCTGGAAATTCAACTTCTTCAAAGGATCATGTTTTTGTTAGGAAAAATTGAAAATAGCTTTTTGGGAGTAGTTCCTCCTTGCCCAAGCTGAACTATTATCCTCTGGTAACTTCTATTAGGGTAAGACCATGGTTGCTCCAGAAGTAAACATTCTTAAGTAAGGAGCAACAAAATGGGGGAACATTCTTATTGGTTTTTTTTAGGACAACAGGTGCTCCTTTCCTACCATCAATGCCTTGCTTAAGCTCTATTGGAAGAATATGAGCTTATAGGAGGTGCTTCTAGTCGATGATAACTTGTCCTTGTTAAGGTTTATTAGCTTAAGGCTAGATCAGATAGTTATAGAGAATGGCCGCCCTTAGCATTTCAACACCAAACCAATCTTGCTACATACATAGAAACTAAGAATAAAACTATCAAACCTAAGGTCGAAACAAGTTCCCCTTTAAAGGAATATGCCAACATTCCCTTAGAGTACTAGACTACATATAGCTTGAGCCATCTAGCAAGGAATATAGTCAAACCCTTTTGCCTTGATGAGGCTTTTAACCATGATGAAAAGAATTAATTGTGCTTGATTATATGTCTTGATTGATTTCAACAAGCTGTTGCTAATAACCATTCCTTTATTGAGGTTAGATGAAGCTAATAACTTTTATGAAGATTATGTAGTAGTCATATTCAATTGGAGACCAGCCTAAGCTAACCATAAATATGTATGGAAGCCAACTGGTAGACACTTTTAAACTAGGAGTTATAATGAGCTCACTCAAATGGATGGAAATTCCAATGAGGATATCTATGAGAAATCTCAAGAATAAGAAAGTGAGCAACAAAGATAGACGGTGAAATAATTTGCAATTGAGCACAATGAAGTTGAGCATGGTTCTTCAATACAAGAGGAAAGGCTAAGATCATTAGCTGTAACAAAAGAGGAGAACATTAGTACAAATCTCATTGATCCCGATTCTTATTTGGTATAAAATCCTTATTATTGAGAGGAGTCTGATCATCACCATCATTTAAATTCATTACACCAAATGACTTGTCAATACTTTCTCATCCAAGATTATCTTTCAAGTCACTCTCATGTATCAAACTCAATTCCTTAGAAACCTAATCCACTAAAAGATTGATATAGTTAAGGCAAATTAGATCTGCAAAGCTATTTTTTTTCTTAAGATTCATAGTAAATAAATAAAATTAAATTATTAAGAAATTGCAATAAATTATATTCAACTTAATAAAGATAATAACGTACCTTTCTCAAAGCTGAAATTGTATCGAACACAGACCTAATCATTTAATATTTTTTGTTTCATTCTATTCTTTTTCTTGGAATGGATAAATTTAAATATGCTCCAATTCTTTTCACCCCCTATTGCACTTACATATTGACTCAGAATTCAAATTGCAAACTTTTGCAATTCTAGAATACCACTTATGAATTGGTCACACCAAGATACTTTAAGACAACAAAGTAACCTTACAAACAAAATAAAATGAAGATTAATTTCCAACAAGTAACAAAAGTGAAAAAATATATACTTGGATTAAGTTTGTCTCTTTGAAAAATAGCAATAGGCATTCCAAAATCACCATAAACATCCTTATAAACCTCTACTTGTGAGCTTAGGAGATCTTGCATCATCTCATGCGTAACAATAGGTATAATAGCTAATAGCATTCTCCTATTAACTTTAGATATCTTTGTAAAACTTGGTATAAAATAGACATTAGGATTAAAAAAGTCCTAAATACAAAGAATAGAGAGTAAAGTTTTCGTTTCCATCTCTCATTGATGACTACAAGATAATATGTGTACCAAGGTCTACTTTTCAAGTTGACCTTGATTACTTTTGTTACCCTCTCGAAGGAATCATAAAAATAACTCGTTGATGCCTTCTCATCATATCAGTAAGACAAATTACTCTCACCAAAGGCTCAAAAACTCATATGACAGATTTGTATTGGGACCAAAGTTCATGATCTTCAAGTATAATTCTAGAAACCTCTAAGCTAGCATTAGACCTAGCATGATGAGATGCAACCTACTTATCACTTGTAAAAATTTGCCTCAAATGCCTATTAAATTCATAATCACAAATCTTGTAATAATAGGACAACACAGATTCTTATCATTAGTAAAATCCTTTCTCATTAAATTCGAGGCCCTTATATGATTATAGATGAACTTGGTCACATTTTTTTGCTTTCTGTACAATTTTATCAATGATAAGAAAGTATCTAACATCTTAGGTATTTTCTAACATCAGTTTAATGCAATGTGCAGCACAAAGAATCCAATAAAAGGAATTATATTTTCTTTGTAATCCTTTTCTAAATACTTTGTAAGCAGAATCATCATTAATAATGAATAATATTTTTTGGCCCAACTTTATTCATAACTTCATAAAATATCTAAAACAGGGTATCAACATTTCTAATAAGGCCAAATGGATAAATAAACTTCAAAAACATTGTCCCTTTTGTAGAATAAACAAAAAATTGATAATAGGCTCATTTCTTCCATTTGTCTAACCATCATACATAATTAAACACCCATAAATAGACTAAGTTATTTTTCTTTTATCCAAATAATTGTTTATTTCATAAATAGAGTTGCTTAGAAGTTTACCTTTGCATTCATCAATTAAAAGAGATTTATATCATGAACCATAAAAGGCAATAACATTATAGACTGTTAATAATAAGACTAGGAAATATTGAATGATATACTTAAACAATACCACCATCTAACCATTGCTATATTTATATTATGATCGAATTCTTTAGATTGTAAGGCATTACAGATTGAAGGCTAAGCTTCAAAAGTTGTTTATGGTGCAAAAAATGAAGACATATGTCAGAATTAAATAAAGTTTTCTTCCTACTTAATTTCATTATCAAATACTATCACAAAATTACATATTAGATTCTAAAAACATACACACAACTTGAACTCTTAAAACATACATACATCTTATATTTAAAGTTAATAGTCCAAGAATACTTATTACTAACAACTAGTGACATGGAAAATGTGGAATAAGTTATGTAAAATAATAAGAACAAATATAGCAATATCAACTTCTCAAAAATAATATAATATAGACATATAAGTTAATTTTGTAGCACCCTACTCTCGCAAGACACGTACTCGACATCCTAAGTGATGTTCGAGTGCGGTCCGCAAGGGTGGCATGCTAGAACAGTCAAACACTTGAAACTCAGTACAAATTTTTCAAAAATAGCACAAGCGTATGCGGAAATCAATAATCAATAAAGCCCACTTTATTCATAAACTTTTTCAATCATAAAGGTTACAATCATTTCACAAATCATCCGAATTTCATTAGTCACTAGGGCCTACTACAGATACAAAACACTTAAATTTATAATTTTTATTACATTACAAAATAATTTACAAACATTCCATTTGGAAAGTAATTATAAACAAAAATAAAGAAAAACAAATGCAGATGCGAACTGATCCCGAGCTCTATCTCTTACTTGAATGCAGTGGCTATACTCCCGTTAACCTAACGAGATAACTCTTCTGAACCTGAAAAAATTGTAAATTTTGGGTGAGTTTTGCAAACTTAGTGAGTAACCATCCTCGATGGCTCACTCAATCGCATACACATACGATTCATATAATCACATATCACTTTATTCACAACATTCACATTATCATTCAATTACAAGTTAATAGGATATTGCAATCATTCGAACATACATATTAAATGAATATGCAATGCACATGTGACTCACTTTCATTTATTACTTTGTTGTGACCGAGTGCCTATAATTATCCCGTATCCATTATGGATATTGGGCTTATTGATATCTGTCTCGTATCCATTGGGGATACCGGGCTCATTTTACATAGTGAGCCTTTGGCTCTTAATCACTTTCTGAGATTTAAGCACTTTTCACATTTTATGCTTTAAGCTCTTTTTCGGTGGCTACTCCGTTCACAACTGCCTTTATCTTTCATGCATTCATATAATGGAATGCTTCACATTCTTATATGATCAATCAGTCACTTTCACATGTCATATTCACATTCAGAATACATTTATCATCGGACCGTGATCCGACATTCAACATAAATGTTGAGAAACACTTTTTCAATCATATGCATATTCGCATGTTTCTTCAGAATTTAACAATCAAGTTAGGTATCACATATTTCATCAAATTCACATACAAGAAGCATTTCAATATCACATTCATGCATCAAAATCATCAGACCTTCAGTGTTCAGAATCAACACAATCTAAGTCACATTCAAAACAAAACATAATATGAACAGAGTAATCAATAAGTAAGATCATCTAAGTCGACTCACAGTACGCTCCAGATTAGTATTAGTTTCTCTGATCTGGAAACGTCTGAATGTGGACGTTTATCCTACACATCCAAATTATGCAATACACACGTTGCACACACATTAATAATTGCACAATTATACGTATTCCTTTATGCACAAATGTGTATATGGAATGTGTATAATGCATGCTTAATGACAATCTAGGGTATCTTTCCATTATTCTTGTCACATTATCAATCATATATCAAAACTCACCTAAGTATAATTTGTACTTAGGGTTTACACCTCAATAAAACCACTTGAATCTAATTTCATAACTTAATTGCTCTTTTCAAGTTTTTCCAAAAACTGACTTTTGGGTCTATGGTTCTTGATCATTCAGACAATGAAAAAGGAGTAATTTGAGAACACTTTCTTCTAGAAAATTGTTCTTCTATCTCTTAAGTTTCTAATGACACCAAGATCATACAATTTGATTCAGTATTCCAAAAGTTGTACTCCAAATAATTCGGATTGTTCTTAAACTATAACAGTATTCTATACTCAACTTCAATTCAGATTCTGGAATTCTAAAGACATAATTGAAATTTGATTTCTTCAGAACAATTGTAACCCTATGTCTCTAGTTTAATCTAAATTAAGAATCATTCCATTTGGATAACAACAGATCAATATATCACCAAAATACCAAAGCATGTTTAATGAAAATACTCCATTCATCAATTTTCAAAGTTGTGTAGGAAAGTTGGTCGCGGCGAAATTTTCCCGAGAGGAATCCTGGTAAAACAGAAAGGAACAAACAAGACTTATCTTCCAATTTTCCATATTTTACAACTAACACAACTTGTACAAAGATCACTTTTTCTACTTCATTACTCTTCATTATCAACTCCATTTCAACTTAATATCATTCACAAACCAATTCATGATCTAACTATCATCATAAATGCTTCATTTAACATTACCTATGAAGATTAACAAGCTACTTACTTGATTTAGCTCCAATATTCAAAAATAACACTTAGCCCTAGCTCCCAAGCATCACACGATCTTCATCTTGAAGGTGGATAGGCTAGGTTTTTCTTGTGGCAATTGGAAGAAACAACAAAACGGAAGTAGCAATTGATAGATGGAAGCAAGGTGAAACGTTGATGAGGTGAGAGTGAGTGAAGAAACGAAAATGGAAGAAGAAGAAAAGAAAGCCACGAAGAAGAGGAAGAAAGCACAAGAGAATCGTGAGAAATAAGAAAAGGGTGGTCTTTCAATTAAAAAAATAGTAAAACTTAAACTAGACAAGTGACACTTGTCACTTATCTAACTTCTAAGGCTTTAACTAAGTTCTTATTGAACTAGTCCTATAACTCCCATCTATTTATTCCAATTATCTCTAAAATTTTCAATTTCATCTTCTCACAAATTCTAAAGTCACACACACACACACACACACATATATATAAAGAATTATATATATATATCAATATCATTTGATTTTTATTTTTATTTCCATTCATCAATTTACTTGCCATTTGGCATTTTTCCTAGTTCAGTAATACCCAACAATTTTCAAAAATTTATCCTAAAATTCACCAAAATTTTAATTTTACTATTTATACTTATCCAATTCAATTTTCAATACAAATAATTCACAATTCTCAATATAAACACATTTATAATCAATTATACCTGGAGTGTCAATGAATGTATGTACAATCATTTTAATGTGTGCAAAAATTCAAATTCAAATGCATGTATGCTAACATTATGCATGAGCATGAAATGCATTTTTCTTAATCTCTCATTGATCTCACATGTACCGTATTTTAGGGTTTTAACCCTTAGTATGGGAACGAGATGTTACATTTCTTCCCTTCTTAATAAATTTTGTTCTCGAAATTCTTATCTAATTGATCAAGAAGGTAGGGGTATCATTTCCTAATGTAATCCTCCATTTCCCATTTAGCCTCATCACTCGAATAATTTCTTCCAAATAACCATAGTCGATAGACTCACTAGGTCGATCAATCACTTATTTAGTCATTCACTCTCTTAACTGGTTCCTCATTATGTTTTAGATTACTCACAATTTTTTCCTGTGTCGATAACGCCAATATTAAATCATATTAATATTTCTTAGCATACTCACATATAACACATTACGAATCTAAGACATCTTTGTTGGTACTACAAACTCATATGTAAATGGTCCTATGCTCTTAACAACTTCATGTGGACTAATACAATTCGAGCTTAGTTTACCCTTTTTTCTAATATGAGCACACCTAACTAAGGTGATACCCTCGGAAACATTTCATTTTTCACTTAATAATTCACATCTCTTCAATGTTAATATACTGAACTCTTATGTCTATCTTATTATGTTCCATAACTTCGATGTTGATCCACAAACTTCATCAGTCTTTCATAAGTCACTTTATTTTTATTGCATATATTTCACTTATTATCAACATCTCACATCAATTCTAGCCTTCGACTATTTTTAGGCCCTCTTCATTTCAATGCAAGGGCAAATGACTTTTTGTCATGTAACGCCTCATACAGTATTCTAATGATATCTCTAGGATAATGATTGATATGCTTAAAGCCAATTAGAACTATACATTGATTTCATGTTCCTATGAACTCCAAAATATAAACTTTAAGCATATCTCCAACAGTTAAGACTGTTGCCAATTCAAACATTAAGTCACTTGATTCTACATTCTTAGCCGTCAAACGCTATTTCGACGTATTCCTATTAGGATGTGATCGCGGCTCGTTGTTCGATTTAGGAAATCGATCCTTGGAAACCGGTCAAATATAATTTATACCAAGGATTGCAGCATAGGATGCAACCT
>JANZLX010000213.1:20363421-20380602 GCA_025531955.1 Erythroxylum orinocense | reverse complement strand
CTGCAATCCTTGGTATAAATTTATTTTGACCGGTTTCCAAGGATCAATTTCCTAAATCGAACGACGAGCCGCGATCAGTATACAAATATGATTTTTAAACCGTTGGTATATGTCAGTCGCTATTAACCGACGAAAACTTAGTCATCGTTATATTTCGGTCGCAAACATACCGCGTCAAGATTTCCCTCCACATTTAACAACGGATTTTTGTTCCGTCGCAGTGTTCATGGAAAATGCCGACGGAATATGTATTCCGTTGCTATAAACATACAGGAATCTGACCGTCGGTATTATTCCGTCGCTATTTCGCAATTTTCTTGTAGTGTTTGATTTTTGTTACTGAGAGTTCTTCTCTTCATTTTCCATAGAGGGTAATTGTTATTTTATTCTTAGCTCTCTTTTTTTTGGGGGAAGGGGGGTTGTTGTTTTAGGTTGAACAATTGCACAGGATATTCAAGTTGTGTGGCTCCCCATCTGAAGAATATTGGAAGAAATCCAATTTTTCCAATGCAACACTGTTTAAACCACAACACCTGTACACACGCTGCATAGCAGAAACGTTCAAGGACTTCCCACCTTCAGCTTTACCTTTAATTGAAACCCTTCTTTCAATAGATCCTGATGAACGAGGCACAACAACCACGGCTCTAAATAGTGAAGTGAGAGATGATTACTCGGTAGCCTAATCTCCATAGTTGAACTTTATATTTCAACACTTTAAAAAAACTGATGTAATTCTACAAATTTTTGTTCCTGAATATGTGCTTGCTTCCTTTGCTTACGATTTCGGGTAAGCATACTTCCATAATTTTCTTTAAACACACACTATACATGCATTAAAGGGTGGGTCATTTCATCAAACAATATACATGCATTCTTTCATATCACCCATGGTTCCATTCATCATAATATTACTCCCAAAAATTAGTCCTATAAAAACCAGTTTTCTTCAAAACTGTTATCGAAATTCGAATGAGAGTAGGAAAAAAGAAAAAAAGACAATTTTTGATGAAGATCGAACAACACATCGAGCATCAAAAATCATAAAAAGGAACAGATTAATACAAGCATACAAGATAAAAAGTAAACAAATTGAGGCGTTGAAAGATGAAGAACATAGAAGTGTATCCATACCTAAAAGGGGACAGGAGATGATGCTATAAAAAATGGAAGCAAGAATGGATCTGGGGTATCTCTACTTCGAAAGGAAAGGTATCCTGTGAGTGTGATGGAAACGCAAAGAAGCTCTTTAACCACAAAGCATTAAGCAACGTACAGTTGCATGCAAAGAAGCTCTCTCACCACTAGTCTCCAGTACTCTCCCATCCCCAATGAACTATTGTGGTTTTAGAAGCTACCGATGTCTAAGACTGAGAGAGTAGAAGCGTTAATCAAGGTTATATCATTAAACCGATGGTCGAACCAGTTCAACCAGTCTGGTTTAACCGATCAATTGACCGGTTTTGATTGGTTCATACTGGTTTAATTAAAAATTGGTTTTTAGGGGTGGACCGGACCGGATAGCCGACCGGTCATCGATCGAACCGATCGAACCGGCCAGTCCGGTCTGGGTTTTAAATTAGTGGTTGGAATGATGTTGAGATAAGCTACTTTAACAGGTAACTCAAACTCCGATGGTTGGTGTGGACCTAGAATGTATAATAGCTCAAATAATGGTGCCATTGTTTTGTTGCTTTATTGTTGGCCAGAAACTCTTTGTATTTTGTTGACAACCCCAGATGCTTGCTAGCCAAAGTCTTATTGAGATATGTTATGGGGTGTCTATCTTACCAAAGGACTGCCCCAAGAACAGAGCCATTAACGTCTCCCTCGATGATGAAGGCCTGATCAAAGTTGGGCATCGCTAGAACAAGTTATGACTAATGCCTTTTTGAGTCCTTTAAAGGCCTATCATTGGGAAGCCCCTCGCGATCATTCGCTTGTCAGTTAGGCCTTGAAAAGATCATTTAAGGGTCGGGCCAAATGGAAGTAATTGCTCATGAACCCATGGTAGTAGCCCGTAAAGCCCAATGAACCCTCCGAACTCCTTCCACGAATTGGGTAACCAGTTAGTTCTTCACTGTTATCACCTTCATCTCGTCTGTGGTGACACCCTTCTCCAAAATGGAATTGCCCTAGATAGTCTCTATGGCCCCGAAGTCAAGTTTATTCCTATTAATGAATAATTGATGTGTTTCTAATATAGATAAAGCTTCCCTTAGATGCAATAGATGTTATGACACGTCACAACTACATATGAGAATATCGTCCAAAAATACTAATTAGATGAACCTTTGGAGGAACAGTAAAAAAAAAGCATTCACAAGGCTCTGAAAAGTTGACAATGCATTCCTCAACTCGAATGGCATTACAAAGAACTTGTAATGTCCCTCATTTGTCCGAAAGTTGGTTTTGGCCACATCCTCTTCCCGAATCCGTATTTAATGGTACCTTGCCTTCAGATCCAGCTTCAAAAACCTACTAGAGCCATGCAAATTTTCAATTAGGGAACTTAACTTTTGTCATATTTTTATTCAATGGAATGGGTTAGTTGCATCATATACAATCCTCCCAGCCTAAACCCCTTAAGCATTTTGTTCAAGCCCTTGCCTGTCACTAGTTTCATTTTCTGTTGCGCTTTCCCTACTAACGTGACCAGTCATCCTTATCGTGGAAATTATATAGTTCGGCCTTGAAGTTTTTGGAAATTTGATTCAAAATCACGCAAAACAAATCTGTGCAGAAGAGTAGGAAAGTGGTTAGCTACAATTTAGGAACTAATTTGTTTTATTGTTGTAAGCAAAACAAACTTAGGTCTAGGTTCCTATTTTTTTCTAGAAGTTGTTATATGTCAGTCTTTATATATTGAATCTGTATATTGCAAGTAGATATGTAATAAAATAGAGTAAAAAAACACATTTACCTCTTAAACTTTATTCTAAGCTTTTTATTTCCTCTACTGCCTTTCTTCTCTATTTTTTGGATTGTCTATCCTCCTTATTCCTTCAAATTGGTATCAGAGCCGGTCCGATCAACCGTGGGCATATTTATGATGGCAGCCAACAATGGTACTACAGTGAGTATTTCCCAGCCATCTATACCCATTTTATAAAGGCAAAAACTATAAGTTCTGGAGCATTAAGATGAAGACTTCATTTAGGTCTCAAGAAATATGGGACTTAGTGGAGAATGGGTATAATGAGAATAATAAGGAGCTCAGATTGAAAGAAAATAAGAAGAGAGACTCAAAGGCGTTGTTCTTCATCCAGCAAGCAGTGGATGATTCGATTTTCTCAAAAATAGCTGCAGCTACAACAACAAAGGAGGTTTGGCTAATTTTGCAAACATCCTTCATGGCTCATCCACAATGGTTCAAGTCAAGTTGCAGACTCTACATCGTGAATTCCAAAACCTATGCATGAACAATGTAGAATCTGTGTAGGAGTATATGACTAAAGTGGCAATAATAGTCAATCAAATGAGATCATTTGGAGAGGAGGTCACAGATAAGTTGGTGGTGACACAGGTACTAAGAACTCCACCTCCTAAATTTGATCATGTAGTTACAACTATTAAGGAATCTAAGGATCTGTCAACTTATACATTTGATGACTTGATGGGTTCTTTACAATCACATGAGGTAAGAATTAATAGAAAATAAGGGAAGAATAAAGAAAAGGCATTCCAAGCAAAACATGAAGGCTCAAAGGAGTATGAAAAGCCAGCTGGTTGAGGAAGAGGAAGAGGAGGATCCAGAGGAAAGCATTTTAGTCATGGCAGAAGTGGAGGCAGATCTAGAAAGTACAATAGAAGCAACATACAATGCTATAATTGCAAGAAATTTAGGCACATGAAAGTTATTGTTGGTTTAATGACCAACAAGTCAACTATGTAGAAGAAACTAATGCAGAAAACAAGCTATTCATAGCATATGTAGACACAGTCGAAGCACATGGAGGAATTTGGTTCATGGACAAAGGTTGTTCTAATCATATGATAGGGACAAAAGCCATTTTCATGTAGCTAGATGAGACTCAAAAGAAGATAGTGAAGCTCGAGATGATAAAGAGATGAAAGTTGAAGGGAAAAGGAACAGTAGCCATCAATACCACTCTAGGCAAAACAAAACTCCTAGATAATGTTCAACCTGTTTCTAACCTGTCATATAATTTATTTAGTGTAGGCCAAATCATGGAAAGTGGATATTCTGTCTTGTTTGATGATGGAGAGTGCTTAATTAGACATAAGCAATCAAATCAAGTGGTTGCAAGAATACCAATGTCCAAGAACACAATGTTTGCGTTTGATGTCAAAACCATGCAAGACTTTGTTTTCATTGCTGGGGGAAAGGATCAATCTAAGTTATGGCACTTACGCTATGGGAACTTAATTATCAACGGGTTATAGTTGCTTGAGAGAAAAGGTATGGTTTATGGCTTACCAAAAATTTCTGAACTTGAAATATGTGAAGGCTATGTTTATGGCAAGTAGAGCAAAAGTCTTTCCCTATTGGAAAGGTATAGAGAGAAAAAGAATGCCTTGAACTAGTGCATGCTAATCTTTGTGACCCTATGATTACATAATCATTGGGTGGCAGTTACTATTTTTTATTGTTTACTGATGATTTCAATAGGATGAGTTAGGTTTATGTCCTAAAACTCAAATAAGAGACATTTGAGAATTTTAGGAAATTCAAAGTTATGGTGGAGAAGCAAAGTGGAGCAAGCATCAAAGTACTTCGTACAAATAGGGGTGGTGAATTTCTTTCAACAGAATTCAATCATTTTTTTTTAAGAAAAAGGCATGAAACATGAGTTGATAGCGCCATACACCCCCATAACAAAATGGTGTAGCTAAATGCAAAAATAGAACAGTGATGGAAATGACACAAAGTTTCCTGAAAGGGAAGGGTCTATCGAATTCATACTGGGTAGAAGCTGTAGCAACAACAGTGTATTTGCTAATTCTCGCTCCAATCAAAGTTGTATAAGACTACACTCCTTATAAAGCATGGAAAGGGAGGAGACCTACTGTAAGTTATTTAAGAATATTTGGTTGTATTGCTTATGTCTTAGTAAATTCTCAAAATCGTCAAAAGCTTAATCGGAAGTCACATAAATGTATTTTTATTGGCTATTGTCCTGAGTCTAAGGCATATAAAATGTATGATACTATTGATGAAAAGATAATTGTTAGTAGAAATGTAGTGTTCAATGAAGATGCAGGCTAGAATTGGAGAGGCAATAAAATAGATAGTAGAGAACTAACCAGCCTCAATTAATACACCTATTCCTTTCACTTCAATAGAAAATAGTCCAAAAACCACACCATCAAGAAGCAGTTTAAGTTCATCAAGTGAATCATCAGAGGAGACACCTCCAAGAAAATTCAGATCATTAAGGGAGATCTATGAAAATGATGAATGTAACATCCCGATACCCATGTTAAGGGTAGAATAGTAAATTAAGAAAACTTTATGTGAAATTAGGAAAATGCACGTCATGCATAAGTGAATTGTGACATACATATTTATCTTTACACATTCATATGATTGTACATGCATTCATTGGCATTTCCAGGTAAATTGGTTTATAAATGAAAATTGTGGATTTAATTGGAGTGTATTAAATGTAATGTGGCAATTTTTGTACATTTCGGATATTTTGCAATTTTTGGTGAATTATTTTAAGCTGAAAATTTATGTGGTGATAATAGTTATTATTTCATAATTTTTAGTGAATTATGGATTAATTTTCTTGAAAATTAAATTTGGTGTGTATTAGAGTTTATTCCGCATTTTTGGAGACATTTTGGATATTTTGAAATTTTGGTGAATTATTTTTTTGGCCGAAAAATTATTTGGAGAGTCATATTATTATTTCAGATTTTTGGTAATTTTTTTAATTTTTGAAAATTTGGGGTATTTTTGGACTAGGTTGTGGACCAATAAAATAAGAACATTTGGAAGCCTTGCATGTAGCCACGTGGTTTACATGCAAGGGACACACATTATATGTTGCAACGTGTGTTTCTGGAGAAGCGAGAGAAGAAATGCTTTCCAAATCCTTTCAACCATCGAAGCTCTGCTTCTTATTATCAATATTGGAGATCTCAAATTAGTTGTGAAATTTATGTACTTTTGGTTTCCTTTTATTGGCCAAGTAAGTAGCTCTTCTGATAAGTCTATGTTTCGGTGTCAATTTATACATGCATGCATATGTTGAAAGTTGGAAAGGTGCAGAAAAATTGAAACATGTATGAATATGTTGGTTTCAGTTTTGGATGTGAATCTTAGACTTTGATTTATTTTTTTTTTTTTGCATTGAACTGCGAAGAAAGTGGTCTAGATGACTTACATATGAGATGCATAATATATGAATGAGAAAATTAAAAGAGGTGCAGAAATATATATATATGCGATAACGTTGCAGTAAAGAAGATGACGTGCTCTGTTTTTGGGTTATATATGCGTTAATGTTTGGGAAATGTTAGGGATGGATTTATGTGAGGTTAAAGCTTAAGAAAAAATAGAGCATAATGAGGTGTAGTGGTTTATGGAAGAAAATGATAGAAAATGTGGGCTATTGTGATGGAAGAAAAAAAAGAAGAAGAGAGATGCAGAAGTTATAAAACATAGTAGAGGGAGAAAGTGAAGGTGAGATCTTGGATTTTTTATGATTTAGTTTAAACCTTGGATTTTTGATTTGTTGTGAGTTGATGAGCTGAAGGAAGAGCAGGAAGTGTGGAAGTGTGGAAGTGTGGAAGTCTAGTGGATGTTATGAATTGGAAATTTTCCACGATCATGCTTCGGTTTTAAAATTATAAATTGAGATGTAGATTTCTAAATGAGTTAATTTTTAATTCATATTAAACTAGAGACATAATTATACAATTTTTGTGAAGAGGTCAAGTTTTAATTCTGTCTCTTTGATTTTCAAAATTGGTATGGAACTGAGTTTTAGCTTAGGTTGTAGCTCCACCAGGGCCAGAAATCATGTTCTGTGGTTATTGATTAAAATGCATTGATGTGGGCCTAATTAGGCTGTGTTGTCTTCACCAAATCTATAGCTTATTCTCTTACCTTTAAATTGGTATAAAATTTGTAATTTTTGAATAGTTGAGCTGAAAGATATGAGTTGTGCAATTAGAGGGTATGATCATGTACTAGCTAAAAGTTCAAATGTGCACAGTCTGTGGTATTTTGTGCATAACTCATTGAATGCTAAATCAAATTGGATAATCTTGGAGTCATTAGAAATTTAAGACAATCTAGAACAACTTTCCAGAAGGAAGTGTTGCCTAATTTTGTCATTTACCCTATCAGATTAATTATGCAAATTTGACCCGAAATTATATGGGTAGAAAATCTTAAGTGGCCAATTAAGTTTGTAATGGATTTCACATTTACTTTATTATGGTAAAATTTATAATACAAATGACGTTAATGAGGGCTTTGATATCTGATTGATTCGATGATGAGAATTTCAATAAGATACCCGGAATTGTCATTAAACATGCATTGTGCATACTTTCTATACATTGATGTGCGTAAAAGAACACTTGTTCATTTGTACAAAAATATAATATTTGTAAATGTGTTTTGTATGATTTAGAGGAGCCAACTGGATGCCAAATAGACATTTCCAGACCATCCAGGCAATAGCATATTGGAGCGTTCTGTGAGTCAACCCAGATGATTTCCTAGGATTGATTTGATTTGAATTTAATTTGATTTATTACACTTCCATTATTATTGAACTGTTTGTGAGTTGTTTCTAGATTCCAGACCTGAGGTTCGAGGAGTTTAATAGTTAGGCATGTATTAGGAGTGTTATGAATTGTTATGAATTTGACATTTGATTCTCAATGAAAGTTAAATGTCGGACTTAGGTCCGATGTCTATGAAATCTTGTATGAGCATTTGTATATGATTGTGATATATAAGATATTCATAAATTATTGCATTTCATAAAATGCATGCTCAGATAAAGGTGTTGTGACTTGAGTTGCCAGTAAGAAACGCTTCCACCTAGAGCTTTGCTCCGTGATTTTTGATTTTGCACGTAGAGCTATGCTCCGTGCTTCTGTTTGACTGAGCCCTATGGGTCGATATTTGTATAAGTTGTGACTAGCACTCGGTTACAATAATAAGAAAGAATGTGAGTCTCATGCTTATAACATTATAAAACTGAAATTTATTGAATGATTTGCAATGATGAATGAGTGATAAATTGATGTGATTTAATTGCTATGCTTAGGAATGTGAACTGTGTGATCTTATGGTATACCATATTGTGTAAACATTTGGAATGTGTTTACGATATAAATGAGTGCCTATAAAACATGTATTATATGTATGTGATCCAGTGAAATCATCAATGATGGTTCACTCATTGAGTTTGCAAAACTCATAAAAATTGCAATGTGATTTTTAAGGTACGAGACAGGAGACCTAGTTCTTTAGACAGGACAAAAGGACACTTTTGGATTTTGGAATGACTCAGAGGTCTATCAGCTGGCTCCAGAAGTGTTGTGTCTTATATTTTGTTGTTTTTGTTAGAACCTATACGAGGCTATAAATATTTGTTTTAAGGAAACAGTGTGTAAAATTTGTGGATTAATACAATGAATGATTTTAAAATTTGCAGAGTTTTAAATGATGTTAGTTGATGCCATGTGTAAGTTGGAGTTGATTTTGCTCTAACATGCCATTATCATAGGATATGTACTTGAATGTTCCTAAATGTTTGGGTATGTACCCTATGGTAGTGAGATGTTGCATCCCTGGTGGGTTCACTTGGATTTTAACTTCTGGTGAGTTGTTTGTTGTTTTCTTTAATGCCAATGCTATCTTTCTTTGTTTTCATTTGTAAGTTTTTGTTCTTTCTATGTTCTATCATGCCTCACTTCTTTTCTTTTAGTGCTTTTAGAGTATTTTGTGGATGTAATTATCAAGTTCTCTTTCCAGTTGTCTTCATTATTTTTCTGCTTTATTAACTCATACGTACTTTCCTTACTATTATTGATTTCTTAAGGAAAATGGTAAGAACTAGTTATATGCTGATTGGGGAGGTATTCCATCTTGCAATGTCTACAAGACCTTGGAGTTTTATGAGTGAACAAACTATTACCTAAATACTCCTGTTCTTGATGAAGTACCTAAAATTCTGGCTTGTATTTTATTAAGCAGTTTAGTGTAATCCTTTGCTTTTAATGTTTTTGGAGAGATGGAGATGACTAAGTATTTCATTGGGAATTCTTGTGACTGAAAACTAGTTTAGTTTGAAATAAATTGTTAAAGATCCAAGGCACTCTTAGAACTATACTACTTCTGGAACAATTTGCTTGTAGTCCTAAGACTTTGTGAAACATATTCAAAGCTTTAATCACGGTGCAAATATATATGACTGTTGTTTAGCTAGAACTATACTACTTCTGGAACAATTTACTTGTAGTCCTAAGACTTTGTGAAACATATTCGAAGCTTTAATCAAGGTGCAAATATATATGACTGTTGTTTAGATAGAACTATACTACTTCTGGAACAATTTACTTGTAGTCCTAAGACTTTGTGAAACATATTCGGAGCTTTAATCAAGGTGCAAATATATATGACTGTTGTGTTTTTTTGTGGATTATGGTGCTCAGGTTATTGGTGCCCCAAGATATACAGTTGAGATCATTTTTTGTTCTAAATTAGTGTGAAGACCCTGGGGTGGAGTGGTAAGGATTAGAACTTAGGATTTGTATTTTTTTGATATTGAAATGTCTGTTACTAATATAAAGAGTATTGTACGACATAAAACAACAGTATTGTATCGCATGATATAGTACAATTTCAAGTTACAATGGTTTCAATTTATTACAGATTTATTTTATCACTAGAATAGTGCTGTCATTTGTTATTTGGCTCATGCAGGAGCATATTCTTATTTATTCCTCTTATACAGGATCATATTCTTATTCAGTTATTTTTTTGTGTTTTTTTTTTCAACTTTTGTTAGCTGTCATTTTTTAGTAACTCCATATTTTCCTTCTGCTACCACTAGTACAAATTAGGATGGGATATCGCATAATTATTTTTATTTGCACAGATTTAGTATGATAAATGTTGATATTCATTTATTAATATATAAATCAAGATATACATAAAAAGGGAAGGGAAAGAGAGTTGGACAATCACCATATAATTTGAAAGTAAAAGAGTTAGCTTGTTTTGGACAATTAAAATTTTTTGTTGATTATTTAATTATTTAATAATTTTGTTACCAAAAGAACTATAATTATCTTCATATGTAACCAATGGAACATGGACGGGTAATGAGTTTTTAAGGTATGTTTAATCTTTTAATTTATTGTTAAATTTTAATTTAAATTTTTTAAAAAATTATATAAATAAAGTTAAAAATCATTTAAATTGATGTGGTGTGCTCAGTAATAGATGTTTATTTATTAATATTTAATTTGATTATGAACATAGTAATTTGTTTAAATTAATAATATTTATAGGTTAATTATATTACTTATTTTAAATTAAGAAAAAAATAATTTCAAATTAGTAAAACTAATTAAGTTGTGAAATCAATTGCAAATTGATTAACTAGAATAATTTTTTTCAACTTATATGATTAGATGATGTCATCTCAAAAAGGAAATAAAGGAGGAAGTCAACGGGGATATGATATAGGTAGGATTCATTGACCAAAAGAAACTCTTCTTATTTTTTTGATATTTGTAACTAACATATTGAAAGGAGTAAGAGAAAACATGGTGGACTTATTGGTCAAAGGTTACCGTGGAAAAAGGTGGAGGAAAAGTTTCACAAAGCAACAAACTTACTATGGGATAAAACTAAGCTTAAAAATAAGTTCGATTGGATGAGAACTAGATGGAGTCTTTGGAAACAATTGAAAGGGAAAGAAACGGGATTAGGATGGGATTATGACAAAGGAACAATTGCTACTAGTGAAGAGTGGTGGACTTTGAAGATTAAGGTTATCCCGTTTTCTCCAATTTAAATTAATTTCCTTTACTCTAATAGTAAATAGTTAGTTAAAAATAAGTTATTTAATTTTTTTGTAGGAGAATATCAATTTTAAAACATTTAAAGAGGAAGGGCTTGAACCTGCTCTTGGATGTAAGTTGGATCAACTTTTTAGATGTTTGGCCCGAGGAGAGACTACATTTTGTCCTATGGCTGACCCTCCACAAGGACAATGAGAAGTTGAGGAAGTATATGTTCCTTCTCCAGCTGTTAGTCATAATGCTCATCATCAATTGTCAACCTATCATCATCATGAAAATATAGATAAGACTAATGGTCTAAACAATTGGGAAAAAAGTGTGGAGAGAATCTACCCCGGCCCCTCAAGCCACACATGATGAAGGGACTAAGAGAAGAAGATGCAAAAGGGTTTTAGAGGGTGATAATTCACAAAGTAATAAAAGTGCAAGAACTGATTCCGCTAAAAAGGCAGGAAGATCTGCAACAATATATGGGAGGCTTGATGGTGTGATGCAATTGATTAAAGGGAGGCAGAGTGCAACAATGGAGATGAATAGATCCATGAAGAAAATGTTGGATATGATGAATATTGGTGCACCACAAAGTACTAGTGTTGGTATGTCACACCATGATATTACAAATGCTTTGGAAAAAATATGTACTTTGCCTGATTTAGAGATTGGTACTCCTGAATTTTATTTTGCTTGCATGTTGATTGAAGATCCGCAAAGAAGGTCCATTTTTTTTAATTTACCAGGTGATACAAAGAGGGTTGAATACATAAAATTTATGTATGAGTATGACAAACATAAAAAACATTAAACATAGCTTCTATCTATCCATTACTATGTTTAGTTTATTGTTTTTATTATTTGTGCACTTATGCTTACCTGCTATATTATTTATTTCTTTATATTTAGACATATAAGTGTGTTGTTTATTTACAATATAATTTTACTTATTAATCTGTAGGTATGGATGATAATGTTATACAAATTATGCAACTTCTGCAAATGAAGCAATTATTGGACAATGAGACTGAATTTTGGGATTTGATGGCTTGTGTAGTGGGTTACATGAGTGTGTATTTTTTTGACCACATATACAAGGAACATGCATTACTTCCTATCAAACAGGAGAACTATGGATGAATGAATTATTGAATGGTCATGAAAAAAGATGTTTTAATACATTTCAGATGAATCAAAATACATTTCATCAATTATGTATAGTTTTGGAAAATAATTATGGTTTGAGACCTTCGAATAGGATGTTTATTTTGGAGAAAGTCGGTTTATTCGTATATGTCCTAAGTAAAGGTTCCTCTAATAGAGATACCCAAGAGCGCTTTCAACATTCTGGTGAATGAGTAGAGTTTTTAAAGAAGTTTTGACTGCTATGGATGGATTTTCAAGGGATATACTCGTACCAAAAGATCTCGAATTCAAGGACACTCCACCATAAATTGCCAATGATGTTAGATATATGCCACATTTTAAGGTAATTGAATATGTTCTTCCACCCCCTTCATTATATTTTCCATTAAAAAATGTTGTTTTATCATCAAGGACGCTCCACCACAAATTGCCAATGATGTTAGATATATGCCACATTTTAAGGTAATTGAATATGTTCTTCCTCCCCCTTCATTATATTGTCTATTAAAAAGTGATGTTTTATCATCTTATGATTATTATTTTATATTAGGATTGCATTGGGGCTATTGATGGTACACATATATCGGTAATTGTTACAGAGGAGGATCAAATGAGATTTAGAGGACGGAAAGTAATAACAAAAACACATGTATTGGCAGCATGTGACTTTAACTTACTATTTACATATGTTTTAGCGGGTTGGAAGGGATCAACGCACGATTCTCGTATTTTCTTTGATACAATCGGTAATCCGAGACTTAAATTTTTAAAACCACCGATAGGTAATTTTAAGATTTGTAGGATTTGCTAATAATGATTTAGACTTTTTATGATATCATTTATACTAATTATATTGCTTCTATGGAAATTCAGGTAAATATTACTTGGTTGATAAAGGCTATCCAAAAAGAGAAAGATGTTTGACACCTTACCCAAAGACAAGATATCATCAATCGGAGTTTCGTGGTGCAAATCCAAGAGAATCTTGAGAAGTTTTTAACTGAGCTCATTCATCATTGAGAAGTTATATTGAGAGGGCTTTTAGTGTTTTTAAGGCTCAATGGAAGATATTGGAGAAAATGCATAGGTATTCATTAATGGATCAAAATAGAATAATTTGTGCAACTTTTGTGTTGCGTAACTATATTAGAAGAAGTACAATTGGTGACCCAACTTTTAGCATCATTGATCAAGATCTTGAATTTATACCTCCAGATGTATTTCAAGATGTTGAAATTAACTCTAAACAAGAAGACATTGAAGAATAAAAAACTCGAGAGATGACAACTATTCATAATAATATTGCTTCTAGTTTAATAACAGTTAGACGTCGTTCTTGAATTGTTATAAACTTTTGCTTTAAATGATGATGTTTTTTTTTTGCTCTATTTAAATTGTGTTGTTAAATTTCATCTGTATTGTTATATTTTATGTTTGAATATATCATTATCATCATTATTATTGTTGTTGTTGTTATTATTGTTATTATTTTTGTTGTTATTATTATTATTATTATTATTATTATTATTATTATTATTATTATATATTTTTATAACTAGTTAATTGCATTAAGGTCAGTCGATTGCTAAACAAGACCTTATCGAGGATTACAGAATCATTATATCTAAGAAAAATATAGAACTAGCAAAGAATCAGGTACAATTCTTAGGTCTCACAATAACAAGCTTCAACCACACAGCCCAAAAGATAAAGATTTTGCCGAATCTTTGTCTGACTTAAAGCAAATACAACAGTTGACGGGCTTACTCAATTATGCAAGACCATTTATTAAAGACTTAGGTAAATTTATAGGTCATCTATCAAAAGACGGGAAAAACAGGCAACCGAAAGTTTAATACAGAAGATAAAAACATTGGTCCACAAGATTAAAGCTACATGCCATCGTCAAAAGTAAACCATCCAAATTGCACTCACAAAAAGATGAAAAGATATCCAGATATGCTAGTGGAAACTTTTAAGGAAAAAGCCAAAGACATGCACAGTATAGATTACGAAATCTTTGCTTTAAGATATGCTTTAGAATTATTTATTATTCGAAAACCAGATTTTACGATTAGGACAGATTGTCTTGCAATTGTAAGATATTTTACAAAAATGAAAAATGAAAAGAAAAGATCAGCTATAAATAGATGGCACAATGCTGTGAATTTATTCAAATTCGAGGATTTAAACCATCTTTTGAGCACATGCAGGGAAAACACAATAAGATTGCAGGTACACTCTCCAGGTTGATACTCTTGAAGGATGAAACATTATAAGGTAAATCATATTTCTTTCCTGATTAGTTAATGTTGTGGTCTGACATTGAAATGCAGGTCGAAGGAAGATTTACCATGACATCCCGATTCGGGAAAAAACCAGTTTCATCCAGTTCAAGAACTAGTTTATCAACCAGTTTACGACCAGATTATATGAAAACAGAACCTCAGGTTCTAAAAACCAGTTCATCACCAGATTTAACAGGTGAATCTGACTTAGGTCAGAGCTCAGTCCCCATGGGCACCTCTAGATTACCACCAGATGCTCAACCTATTAAGGTTCGAGAAAAGATTCGCATTGGTACGTATGAATTAATATACTGCCATCGACGAAGTTTATGGTTTTAAAGTTTCAGACCAGTTTATCCTTTCAAAAGAACACAAGGTTTTATTAGATATTTTATTAGATAACATTTGGAATGCCTACCATAAGCAAAACCTGAAGCACATGATCGTATGCTTAAACACAGTTTCTTTTCTTTTTCAGCAGTTAGCCAAAAAACCAGCTACACCACAAGAAAAATATTACACATTGTTTTTACTCACCCAAAACCAGGCATCTACAAAGATTGGGCTGAAGTAACCATTGAAACCAGTAAAAACCCAAACTCCAGATTCAAAAAATACACCAGTCTGTGCTGAGAGATGACCAGGGAGAACACAGACAAGAGTTCAAGATGAAGAGGTTCAGTGAAGTTCTGTGCAGAAAGTTCAATAAATGCCAGAATAGACCATTTCGACCACCGGCTGAGGCAAAGGCCGAAGCAGACAAATATTTACCCGAACCTAATTATATAGCCCAATCCATTAAAACCCAGCTCACAGAAAAAATCTCATTCGGCCCAGATCATATCCAAACCCATTTCCCAGAACTTCAAATTTCAGAAGAACCGTTACAAGCAACCAGACAAATCGAAGATTTAGCAGCCAGATTAAAACACACGGAAGAAGAATTAGAAGCATTTCAGATGCATGCAAAGCAATTAAAGGATAGTTTGATCTTTCTTAGACAAAAGATCCAAGAATTGGAACAGAAGATAGAAGCAATGAGAAAGATGGTCCCATTTGCACAAATATCAGCGTTACCACCAGTCAATTCATTCGAAAACAAGATACTCGAAACAATGGCCGGAAACCATGCTTCACACAAGATGGAAATTAAGAAGATTCAAGATGACAGACCATCACAAGGTTGCTATGTAGCACGGACACAGCAAAATGGAGCTGTGTCCGTTCTGACACGTGTCTGTGTTAGACATCCACTGACACATGGTGGACACAGCTCGGATACGTCTAGAGACTGCTCGGATATTACTTAATGGAATATATGCTTCATAAAATATATGCTCTATGTTTTTTTAGAAGGGTTTATAAAGTATCAAATATATATGAACTATTAAGGAAGTTTTGAAATACATCAATCAATATATATCATCCGTATCTATTAAATTTTAAAAATTAGTGTGTCTTCATGTTCACATCCGTATTGTGTCCCGTGTTCATATCCCGTGTCTGTGCTTCTTAGCAAGGTTGGGACGACTACTACGTCGAGCTCATCTCAGATACCATCCAGGAAATTATGCCAGCTCAAGAAGAAGACATCATGGTCCCAGAAGACATCAGCGCACCAAAAGAGATTCCAGGCGGTACAATAATGTAACGATCGTTCACATGTGAACAAATCACTTTTACCAAGTGGACCACATGGTCCTTCAGCCTCTGTTTTGAAATTTGGCTCGGTTTAACCGGTGATCGGTCGACCGGTCCGGTTAATCTTTTAAAATTGGTAGTCAATTGAATCGGTCAAAACTGGTCAATTGACTGATTTTAACCGGTCGAATCGGTCTGATCACTGGTTCAATCAAAATTTTAATTTTTTTAATTTTTTTAATTAAATATAATTATTACATAATTATGACGTAACTATCGGTCGAATCGGTCAAACTGGTAATTAATAAGACCTCCGATTCGATGACCGATCCAAATTTTAAAACACTGCCTTCACCTTTATTTTATTTTTGTCGGCATCTTTGGCCTTTATTCTTTTCTTTTTAGTGGGAATCTTGGACCACTTGGTCCCCCACACTTGATGCACGACCAATTCTTTCGGTCACCCTTCTAGTACGTAGACTCTGCCTATATAAGAGTCATAGCTCTCATATGTAAGAAAAACCATTCAGAGAGCGTAAATAAAATCTTCCCTCGCTGTGACGGAAATTCTGATATACAAAACATTCTTTTACGTTCCTATTCCGAAAATGAATTTCTAATTCTCTTGTCTGCTTGGTTGAAGAATAAAATAGTTATTATTAAAAATAAAAAATAAAGAATATGATATAATATATATTACTTGGTGTACTAGAAAAAGAATAAGTAACAAAAAATCAAAATATCATATCTTTATTATTATTATTATTATTATTATTAAATTATTTATTCTTATTCTTATTAAATTTATTATTATTATTATTATTATTATTATTATTATTAATTTTTTACTGAATTATTCTTATTAAAATTATTATTATTATTATCAAATTCCTTATTATTATTAATTATATATATTATTATTATTAAATTATTTATTATTATTATTATTAATTTTCTACTTCTTCTTCTTCTTCATATTATTATTATTATTATTATTATTATTATTATTATTATTATTATTATTATTAATTTTCTACTAAATATTACAAATTATTATTATTATTAATTAATAATTATTATTATTATTATT
>JANZLX010000213.1:20315232-20327458 GCA_025531955.1 Erythroxylum orinocense | reverse complement strand
TGAAGCTAGCACCATTAGAGCAATCACCTCGTCGTCAAACTTTATGCCCATCTTTGATAACTGATCAACCATCCCTTTCATATTGTTTAAATGATCAGCTACAGAAGTGCCCTCCTGGTATTTTACCTGTATCAATTTTGTCAGATAAAAAAAATTGTTGTTGTCGGTCTTTGAAGCATACAACTGCTCCAGCTTATTCCACAGTCTTCTTACATGAGTCTCATTACAAATGTGATTGTACACATTATCATCGACAAATTGTCGAATATAACCACATGCTCGTTTATGCTCAAACGCCCATTCTTCGTTGGACATCTCCTCCGGTTTAGTTGTCGAAAATACCAGCAAATGCTTCTTTGTAATCATCAAAAGATCCTTCATCTTGGTTCGCCAAATACGGTAGTTCATACTGTTCAGATTAATCATTTTGCTCATCTTCACCTCCATTTGCCAAATTAAGTCAAATTTGAGAAAACTGACATCAAAGATGGAATCAAGACGCCAAAATTTGGCATAAAAGATATCTTCTAAATTTTCACCACGGGATCCAGCAAATAGTAACTTGTGAATAGTGCTCACCGGAATAGTATTGTCGGACCCTACTGGAATAGTACCGCAGAACCCAGTAAATAGTAACTTATGAATAGTATAGCAAATAGTATCGCGGGACCCAGTTACTATTGCTGCGTCACCTTATAAATTTGTTAAAACAAATTTAAAGTACTATTCATCACCTTTGTCGTTTTACGTCTCTTCTCCGTGACGTCCTTCTTTTCAAAAAATACCTCCAATAAAAATACAGCTCTGATACCACTTTTTCGGCATAACAGATGTATTTTGTGAAAAGGAAAAATAAAATGAGTAAAATAGACACAAAATATTTAACGTGGTTCACCCTTAATTTTGGTCTACTTCCATGGAAAAAGTTCAAAATAATACTTCCACTATTACAAATAGTAGGTATACAGAGATAAAACTAAAATAGTATCTCACAAGGTATTTCCCAATCTAAAAATACTAACCTCACTATTTTGCCACTCACCAACCTTTAGGAATATATTTCCTAACTTTCCTAACTTCAGAGCAAAAAAATGCTCTGATTTTGCTCTCTATTTTTCTGTTGTATTTTGGCATGAAGCAGGCACTCTGCCGCATTTGCATCTGTCTTTTTTTCATTTCTTTCAACTAATGCGGTGCTGAAATCGGTGCCACAATTGTTGAACCATATTTGTCTCTCTATGTGAGAGGGACCCATATGCAACAGATTGTCCTAATGTTTCAATGCAAGCAATGATGGGGTTGCCAAGATAAATGGAATTCAAACATATGAGAATAGTGTGAATGCATCGAAGAAGGGTAATTGACATACTGGTCGACAATGATAACTCATAATTTCATGGATATATCGATTGTAAGGAAGAGCAACTATGACAATCGAGATATAAAACCTATTTCTATCACAATGGGTGGGGGACTATGGTTGGAGTGTTGATCATGTTGTGAGAATTTCACATGGACAATGCAAAGAACTCAATTCACCATGAATGTGTTAGTTCTATCGTTAGGAGGGTGTGATGTTGTATTGGGAGTCCAATGGTTGGTATGACTAAATTACGTGCTATGTTATTTCAAGGAATGGACGATGACGTTCAACTAGGAAGATCAGATAGTGACGTTGAATGGAAACCTCGAAGGGAGATCACGAGTCATCTCATGCAAGGAGTTACAAAGAACATTACAATGTTCAAAAAGTGGACAATTATTCATGATGCAATTGACATTTCTAATCGAATATCAATTGCAACAGATGAGAGAGAAGGATGAACAATGGAGTGCGTTTGATAAAATCAATAAGAATTTGTTAGATTTCGCAGTAACTTTTTAGGAATCGAATCAACTTCCACTGATTGAAAACACAATCATTAGATTCATCTGAAAGCTATTAACATCCGGCCATATAGATATTAAGGAGCTCAAAAGGATGTCATTGAACAATCCATAAGGGACTTGATGAATCAAGGGTTCATTTGACACAGCTATAGTCCTTCCTCTTCACTAGTCAGCCTCGTCAAGAAGAACAATTCGTGACAGATGTGTGTAGACTATCGCGTGCTAGACAAGCACACAATTAAGGACAATGTTCTAACAGTGCTAATAGAACAACTTTTCGATGAACAGAGCTATCTGGGATGTCTAGGAAACTATTGAAGAAGCCCAAAACATTGTACAAAGGAATAAATTGCTTAGTGTAAACAAAAACCAACAATGCTGGATAAATTAAGGCTATTGAGATTGGTCACAGATGCTGTTTAATCTTTGTAAATGATGTTGGAGATGAAAAGTGTACGAATTCTTTTGCTTCGCTTGGAATCTTCTTTGATTCCTCTCCTGCCATAATTTATGGAAAGCTGTGCTTAAAACCCGTTTCGATTCTTACCAATACATAAACTTCCAATATAAAACAATTAATATTCAACAATCTAACACGAAAAGGGACGGGAAACAATAAATTCCACCAGCTCAGCATTTATGCGATTGAGGAGAGAGAATTTACTCTAAAGTTTACAAATGTTCTGATCTGACGAAGACATGGTACAAGGAATTCCGGGGATCAAATCCTAAATAGAAGCATCAATACCTAAAATCACAAACAGACACCTTACGCCCTCTCATGCCGCTATTCTTCTCTCTTTTCTGGTTTTGTCTAGTTTACGGGTTAATTATACAGAGAAATACGGAAAGCCTCACTATTTACCACGTCCCTTGCCTCTTCTACTATATCTGGTCATTTTCCTTCCTTGTTGCTTCTCAGTGCTCTTGCCAGAAGCGCTCCTTTTCAAACTTTGCCGTGGTAGGGCTGGCAAAATCTGTTCATGATGCATGCTCGAACTTGTTTGGGACCCACTGGCCACACTGTTAATCTCATTGAGACATTGCACCTCACTTTCATTCACAGACATAATTGGAACATCAACAGAACCTTCACTCAACAACTTGCAGTTCTCGTCATCAAAAGCATTTCTTTCAATATTGTCTTTGGAGTCAGGTTGGTTGAGCGCCCCATCATACGGCCTAGAGTCTTGATCTCTTCCGTGTCCTGTGGACAAACTGAAAGAAAAGGGATTGATTATATCAAGCATAAACAAAACCATACCATAATTAAAAACGGCCAACCACAAGTTACCTCGAGCCTGGAGAAGGGAAACCATTAGCAGCAAACGCATCAACCCTTCCAGCAATATCTTTTGATGTCGAACAACCCATTTTGTTGACTCTTGGATCTGCTAATGCAAAAGAAACCACAAGAACAAAAGCAGGGTTATACTTGCAGACAATTCCAAGGCAAGCGAGAAACTCCATTTCAGCAGACTGACAAATCTTTTTGATATACTAAAACAACACTCCAATTTAGATGGATGCACTTGGATATGCAGTCGTGCATTGTATCCTAGTTTGTGGTGTGGTTCATTCCCAAGGTTAGGAACACCAAATGATAAATACCTTAACATTGATGAAGAATAAAAATTTAGTTTTATTATCTAACTAGCTAATTTTTCATTATTAGAAAATATATTATTTTAGTTTTTCCGTGAAATTAAAATCCATTAGTAAATAACGAGTCGTTGTTCAAATAGGGTTTTGTTTATATTTTGGAAGTTTAGTTAAAATTCCCATTTGGTTAGAGTTAGGTTTTCTGTTATTATATACATTATTATGTGTTTTGAGTATTTCAAAGAAGATTAGATTGATTTTTCAAGTTTAAAGCTTTCTTTCTCTAAAAGTACTTCCTAAACAATTAAGAATAGTTTCTAAATTCTAGAAGTGATTTCTAGAAACCTATTGGCGTGATTCCAATAGTTGTAATATCTCTTAAGACTGCCAGGTGTGACTCTTACTTTGATTAGAGTCTCCCACCACGGAGCTCAGGGGTTGGATGTTCCCAACAGTGTTCTTTGGTCCAATAGCAGCAACAGTGGCACTATAAGCAATGACATGCAGAAGTCATCAAGCAAATTGTGAGCTGACAATGCCACATGGATTTTAGGGGGAAAAAAAAAAGAGAAGAATAGGAGTCCTGAAAAAGATAAAATGAAAAAGATAGATCACGAATCTTTTACGGGAAGCCAACCTTTCCAGTATGACCGGCATATACTCTGAGGGTTGAAGTGCTTGTCTAAGCTTCGACCTTCCCTCTGCGCCATTTCACAAGTCAATCAGACAGTTTTAATTTGTTACTAAAACAAATGATAAAAAAGATATAAGAAAAGAACCTCGTCTTTCCTCAACAATCAGCACAGGTCCAAGGTCCTCCACAAAATGTTAACAGAAGCATAAGACACTTTATTTTAACTGTAAACAAATCTTTGTAAAAATCTAATTTTCTTCTCAATTATTAATAAGTAATTATCACATATTAGAAATATAACAAAGTGATTTGAATCTATGCCATTTCCCAACTTCATTACTTGAATACCTGATTCTGCTGAGGATTAGAAACAGCTGGATTTGATAAAACTGCATCATTCTGCAATCCATCATCTTGAGCAATATGTGAAAGTGAAAATACAAAATTAGCATCTCTCATTATTCAACATACGGGCAGATTAAACAAGAATAAAGGAATCAACCGTCTCTCAGACAAGAATAATAGGACATCTGGTAAGTCACCTGATGCTACATGACTAGGAAAGCGTAAAGGAGTATCAATTAATTGCTTAGA
Source organism: Erythroxylum orinocense (assembly GCA_025531955.1). NCBI lineage: Eukaryota > Viridiplantae > Streptophyta > Magnoliopsida > Malpighiales > Erythroxylaceae > Erythroxylum > Erythroxylum orinocense. The sequence continues at coordinate 20,322,738 of JANZLX010000213.1, read as the reverse complement.
ATAGTTTATATTACATCCTACACCAGCTTCTGCTTTGTCGTCCAACAAGAAATGAAGGCTCCTTTTATACTCTGAAGCTGATGCAGACCAATCAATTTTTGAAGATGTTCGAGAATTGAGGAGCTCCTCAGTTGCTTTATATCTAACTTTACTTCGTATGTCATCAAGAAAATTCCATGAACCACTAATAGGGGAATCCCTGGTCAGCTGCATTGAAGTTTTGTAAAATGAACCATCATAAAAATGTCAGCATTGAAGGAAAATTAATCCTAATGTAACCCATGCAACTATTAAACCGGAAAAACACACATTCCTAATTTCTATTTCTTCCTAGTTTTGATGTCCTCAGTACATTCACATATTAAATTACTTCCAATAAGCTGTAGACTTCCCTAGTCTTTTCTTTTAGTTTATTTGTTAGTGCAATTTAGAAAACTAAGCCAAATAACATATATAGAATTATTTGCAATCCTGATGACAAGAACACAAATAAGAAATTCACAACAATCCCCTTAATATGTTTAATCCCCCAAAGAATTATCTATATCATACTTCATCATTATAAATTCATCTTCCAAAAGATTGGGGAGTAGCCAAAGAAACTAAATCAACATTAATTTCCAAATATCCACATAAATGGTAGGAAAGACATTCCTCAGCAGGCAGCCAAGTGCATGAGTGCACGCCTCCATGTATTTAATGTCAGTTTCTTGCTTTATATATGTGTACACACACACAAACCTGTCCACTAGATAGTATCCCCAGACATAGATATGCAATAGATTAAAGTGAAAATTGAGAGAGAGAGAGACCACTAATGGGACCTTGGATATGGATGCAGAATTGCTGCCCAATAAGAATAATGTACTCTCTTTAAACAGGTGTCCACCTGTCGGCGAAGCAGAGCGGCATTGGGTATGGTCCAAAGATGGAGATGCCCAAGGAGGGCGTGACTGCATATAACATTTGGCTAAATCCACAGGGGAACCTTCTTCATTATCAGATACCTGCTCAGCAGACAAGCGCATCAAATTAGATAAATATCTAGCATAATGATTGTTATATGTAGTTCCACATATACCTTTTCATAATACCCTACGATACATGAACAAGCTAAGATGTAATGAGTAACCTTAAGTATTCAGCATGAGTTACAGATCCAATTGGATAGGCAAGAATGAAAAGCATAATAGCAACTTATATTTTTATTCTTAACTGCTAAAATCAAGGTCATACTAAAATAGACACAGACCTACAACTATATAATCTAGAGCAACCACAAGAATAATCATAGCAATAAGGTTCTAAGGAGGAGATATCTCTCTGGAAAGAACTACTAACACGTGGGAGTATGTCAGTGTTGAAAGTGCAGGTTCCACCCTCTAATGTGGACTTTGAATTTGACCACAATTTCTTCTCTTCTAACCATTTCTTAGCCTCCATAACAGCTGCCTTGTGGAGATCAGATTTATTGACATCTGCATAAGAGTAAGATGATCGGTCATATTGTATTTGTCAGCTACCAAACACAAAAAAAAAAAAAAACAATGTTATTCACGTATCTCACTTTGTCTCTCAACCTCTGCACTGCCATGGACAGGAGAACCCACCATTCTTGATTTTATAATATGCATTAGCTTATCACATTCTTCCCTGGTCATGTAGGTGAATGCTAATTAGAATTATAAATTAAACAATGGTTAACAAAAGACATAAATAAAGAGAAATCTGCAGAAATTACAGAATTTGAAGGAGAAATTTTATTCCTATCTAACTAATAAACATACATTAGCTTTATACACACTAACACCTAGTACAATATAGGAAATAAATTTGTACAGAGTTGTTAGGTCACATGATTTATGAAATACTCTATCCTAATTTTATGGGCATAATTAGTACCAGATTTTGCAGACATAATCCCCACAAAATCTGGACATAATTATATAGATTACATTTTCCCACACTCCTCCTCAAGCTAGTGAATAAGTATTGGCCATTCCCAGCTTGGATACAATGTTTGCTTAACCCTTTGGTAAGTCCGTCTACAAGCTGATTATGTGTAAACACATAAGGTGTACAAATCAACCCATTCTCCAACTTCTCCTTGTTAAAGTGTCTATCAAATTCGATTTGTTTTGTTCTATCATGTTGTACAGGGTTGTGAGCTATATTGATGGCAGGCTTGTTATCACAGTAGAGTCCCATTGGCCCGTCCCACTTGATCTTCAAATCTTCTAGAATATTCTTCAACCAAAGCAGTGAACAAACACCTTGAGCCATTGCTCGAAATTCAGCCTTTGTACTGGATCGTGCTACCACATTTTGTTTTTCACTTTTCCATGTCACAAGGTTTCCACCAAGGAAGGTGCAATATCCAATGTTTGACCTTCTATCAACAATCGACCTAGCATAATCAACATCTGTGTATACCTCAAGTGCTAAACCTTCGTTCCTTTTGAACATAACACCTTTCCCTGGCGTTCTTTTGAGATATTGTAACACATGGTGAGCTGCTTGCAAATGAACTTGCTTTGGATTATGCACGAATTGGCTAATCACACTAAATACATATGCTATATACGGTCACGTATGAGACAAATAAATGAGTTTTCCTACTAGGCATTGATATGGTCCCTTATCCACTGCAGTATCTTCCTCTGCTATTCCAAGTTTAATATTTGAATCTATTGAAGTACTTATTGGTTTGCTTGTTTTACCTATTTACTTCAGAAGATCTATGATGTATTTCTATTGGGAGATAAAAATGCCCTACCTAGTGTGAGCAACCTCAATTCCGGGAAAACATTTCAGCCTCCATAGTACCTGATCTCAAATTCTTTAGATAGATGTTGACCTAAAAAGCACAGACACGGACACGCGACACGGACACGGGGACACACCAACTTCAAAAATTTGGCGGACACGGACACGGCATATATATATATATATATATACATATTGTAGAATTTAGAATTAAGAAAAAAAAATACCATTGCTTGCTCTCGAATATAAACCACCAAGGTTGCAAGTTGTTGTATCAGTTATGTTTTAGATCAAAATGATGGTAAATGATTTTTTATCACTCAGGATTGATGCTCTAGTGAGTGCAGGCTTTAAGATATTCACGATCAAAACTAGTTGACTTGATCAGGTGCTCCCTATTCTTCTCAGTTGAATCTGTCCAGTGATTTCCTCTCCCTATACTTATGTTTACAATTTTGTCTCTATGTCGATGGTGAAATCCTTTGCAACACCTAGATGTGCATATAGAATACTGAGACAAAATGTTTTAAGTCATGTGGATAAAACAAAAAGTTTTAAAAGTCTGTGATATTGAACTTACGGTGAATACTGGAGAATCATCTCTAAATTGTCATTTTGTCTAGTATCATGACTCTGAATTCATATGTTCTAGTAATAATTTCTATTTAAAATGAAGGATTGTGTTATTCTGGTACTGATAATTCATATAGCACTTAGAATGAGTGGCATGTGGATAGTGGGTAGACGGAGGAGTATAAAAAAAGAGTTTGTTGACAAAGGGTAGAAGTTTCTTTCTCTTCCCCAGTTACGGTGGGCAGCTAATGGGTTGGGGGATCTAGTAAGAGCTGACGATGACAAGCGTTCCAATTGGTTTTTTGGCAGACAAGTCACGCATGATTGAATAAAAGTGGGAGATTATTTCACCTTCGCCTAGAAGCAGCTCCTGTATTTGGGGTTGAAGATAACAATTAGTTTGGGTCTTAGCACTGTGTCTGTGTGTTTTGAATGACTCCATCCATGTGCTTCTTCATCCAAACTGTTTCAAGTGCTCATGTTCTAGATTCTGACCTTTCCGCAGATTGTGAGACCCTATGCTCTTTGTTTTGGGATCAACTTCAGAAACGCGTTTCCACTTTTCGTTAACTTCTTGAATGGGCTAATTCCCGCTTTTCGTGTTTGACAGTTTTTTAATCATAAACAGGAAATTGTAATGCTTCATGTACAGCTCCTATGGAGGCCGCTCTAATGAAATTATTTATTTATCATTTAAAAAATTGATAACAGAGAAAAAATAAGGGAGGAAGGTTTTTTGGTTGCTTGAAATTCAGACAAGAGAAGAATGAATAAAATATTAGTAGTATATATGTTAGCTCGAGTTTTGATGTTACTGAAAGTTTGCTGACTAACGATAGAATCAACAATCGCATCTAGAAAGCCGTGTGTCACGTGGGTAGAAAGTGCCAACGTCATCACATGCAAACGTTGGACAAGAACGGCAATATCAAAGGACGTGTTATCTTTTGGTTGGCAGACAAATCTTCGGAAATGACTTTTTCTCTAAGTTAGCTTTTAGAATCTAGACCACTTCACTCGATTCAGTTTAATATAGAAATAATTCGCAGAAAAGTATGCAACAATGTTCTATCGATCAGACATACGGTGAAGTTACTAAATATTTGCTTCTGAACTTTTCCTTTCTTCTAGGTATGGGATAATTCGATAGTTACTTGTCTAGTCCCCTACCAGATATGGGTTTTCATTTTCCTAAAGTTATTTTTAGTTAGGGGTTTACTAATGGAATAAAATGAAATGTAAAACCCATTATATTTCTAAGCTTTTAACCACTAAAGTGATCAATTATAGTCTCCCTAAAAATTATAAGAACTTGCTTTTCTTCATAGGAGAGCTTCCTAGAAGATAGTGGGACTCCTAAGTATTTAATTGGAAGGGGAATAAAATTCATAGATGGGATTCTTTCTACATCCCTCACTACGTGCTTACTATCCTTAGAGACAATTAATGAACTATTCTCCTTATTGATACATAAACCTAATAGATTATTGAATTTCTCCACGAATTTCATCAAGCATTGAATGGATGGTTAACTTGCATTAGACAAGAGTAGGATGCCATCAACAAAAGTGAGGTGGGATATTTCTAGGAAAACACATTTCCTTAGATATTTTATGGGTGTAGATTGCATTGTATTTTTATACGTAATTTGATATGTGTTAGTGGTTATTTTGATTGTTTAGTGTGTGTTTAGGTTAAGAATTGTATTAGTTCATAAACATATGTGTTTTAAGTGTTCTTTTGGTGAGAACATGTTTTTGAGCTTCAATTTTATATATTTGAGGTATCGTAATAAGTTTGTTAGTGTTTCAGGACATTTGGAAGAGTTTCGGAGGAGACTCGAACCAAAACACAGGGCCATGATCATTGGGAATCTGCCACGATCATGACAAAAGCACCAATAAAGGCCCACGATCGTGGCAACAAAAGTTCGACCATAGGGCCACGATCATAGGGAATTTGCCACAATGGTGACAGAGAGCAGATAAACAAACCACGATCGGTAATTTCGTTGAAAGAGATCCCGTGCAAGATCCGATTATTTAATAGAGAGCTTTAGAACTGATTAGAATTGTGGGTAATTTGTGAATTGAGATATTACAAGTCCACAATTTGATTAGGGTTTACAATTTAAGGAATGAGTATAACTCGAGAGAGAGTAACTAACCCTACGATCGTTTAAAACCGACATCCCATAAACAAATAAAAAGGCTAGATTAGCATTAGTGATGCGTAAAATCCTCTCTTCCACAACTCGATTAATTCTCTTGACAAATTTCCATTGTTGCATTATTTAATTGTTGCTAGTTTGTCTAAATTTAGTTTACTTTTCAGTTTATTATTTGAATTTAAGTCTTAAACAAAACACAACTTGAATTAAGTGGTGCCTAAGCATAAACTCTGTGGGACGATATTTGATTTTTACTACAAGTAATGACCCATATGTTTGCAGTTTTTAGTGCAAAACAAGTAGTTTGTTTTTGCAATCACCAAGTTTTTGGCGCCATTGCTAGGGTTTGTTTAGTTTAGCATCTTGTTTAGTTTAGGTGACTTTTATTCAAGAATGTTTGATACGTTTCCTTGCGTTTTGCAGGTGCACGAACACAAGGAGCTTAAGAAAGCTAGTAAAGAAGAGCTTTCAGATATTACAAGGCATGAAAGAGAGCTAAGAAGAGCTAGATGCCAAGAAAAAAGTACAAAAAAATATGGAAAAAGAAGGAGAGCAGCGAGGAGCTAAGAGCACATTGATGGACTTTATGAGGCCAGGTTTTAGTCCTCAAGGAGTTGCAAGGCTAGCGATTCAAGCCAATAATTTTGAGATCAAGTCAGCACTCCTTAACATACTTCATAATAGTGTGCAATTTTATGGGTTGTCCAACGAAAATCCCAATGACCATCTTGCAAATTTCTTGGAGATTTGTGATTCCTTTAGGTTTAATAGTTGTCTGATGATGCTTTATGATTAAGATTATTTTCTTTTACCTTGAGGGATCGGGCAAAAGCATGATATAATTCACTTAATGTAAGCCAAATCACTACTTGGGAGCAGCTAGCCCAAGGTTTCCTGACTAAGTACTTCCCTTTGACCAAGACAACAAGAATCATCAAAGAAATTATAAAATTTAAACAAAGTGATGGGGAGTCGTTGTATGAAGCATGAGATAGATTGAAGGAATCACAAAGGAGCTGCCCCCACCACAACCTCCTGAGGGAATTTATTTTGTAGACATTCTACAATGGTGTAACTTAGAGCATATGGGGAACAATAGATGTAACTGCAGTAGGGTCTTTGATGAGGAAAACCATTGATGCAACTCATGACCTTTTGGAAAAGTTAGCGAGGAACAATTGTATATGGTCAAATGAAAGGAGTAGACACTCTACTTGACTCGGTGACAGCCTTGAAGCACAAATTGCTGCCTTCACCAAGCAATTGAGCAACATGCAAGGAGTTTCTTCATCCACAGTCAAGACCATGCACTTAAAATGTGAATTATGTGGGCAAGACAACCATGGAACAACTAAATGTTTCTTGTTGGGAGTGAGTGGTATAGAACAAGTTAATTACTTGGGTCAGTTGCAATGAGATAACAATTTATACTCTAATAATTACAATCTTGGGTGGAAAAAACACCCAAATTTTTCATGAAGTACTAACAATGTAGGTGTCCAATTGAGAACACAAAGACCTCCTAGATTTTAGCAAGATTGACTTGGATCTTTAGCGAACAAAATGGATAAGTTAATGGACGTATTGAGCTCAAAGTTCTCAAGCCAAGAGGAAGGTCGAGTAAGATATGAAGAGAGTCAAAAGAGAATAAAGGCAAAGTTTGACCAAATTAAGAAGAACCACACTTCATCCATCCATAACTTGGAGATATATGTAGGTCAACTTGCTAACACTTTGTCTTCTGGGAATGCAGGAAGCTTACCAAGCAACACTATAGCTAATCCAAAGGAACAACTCAAGGCGATCACACTTAGGAGTGGCAAGCAATTGGAGGAGCCAAGTGTTCAACAAAACAGCCAATAAAAGGAAAATGTAAAAGACAAAGAAGAAGAGAAGCCACATGTACCACCACCACCCTATATGATGCAACTCACCAAGGCAATGGAGACTTGAGGATGCCAATGGGTCCAATTACAAGGTCACGCTCCAAAACGCTG
>JANZLX010000213.1:20303696-20315132 GCA_025531955.1 Erythroxylum orinocense | reverse complement strand
TTTGATTCAATAGGATTAGGGGGTTTCAAGAACCTTGTTTTCTTGGGGTTTCCGTATCAGTTGGTATCAGAGCTTTGACTTAATTCTATTGAACTCATACGTATCTTTATTGTGTTTTGTTATTTGATTCAAAAAAGAAAATTTCGTGAACAGTACCGTACCGTATACGTGAACAGTACAAAAAAAGTACCCAAAAAAAGAAGAGATCATGTTGTTTTGAGTGTCGATGGCTTTACGGAGAACATTGTTCTCTTGTTCTTGTTACTTTTCGAACCATCTTTCGCTTATCAATTGTTTTCTCAATTGTGGCGTGTTGATTGTTCGTTTCTTAGTTTTATTTTGATCATTGGGATTGCTCGGAACAAGTTTCCAAGAGGTGTCGTAGAAATCAAACCTTGCGTATCCTTTATTGGTTTTATTTTGATCATCGGGATTGCTCGAAACAAGTTTCCGAGAGGTGTTGTAGAAATCAAACCTTGGTATCCTTTATTTTCTTGTTTGTTGAATTCCAAATAGCTATCCTTTTAATTTCTCTAGGTCAAAAACCCATAAAACAAAAATACCCATTGAAATCATCATCACATCGACGTTAATCTTTCTGCGGTGCGCGTCAATTTGGTATCAGTAAAAAAAAATCATTGAAAAAAACGTTGAGTTGCCTATTTTAAAACTTGGATAGATTTGAAATTTATTTTTGAGTTATTAAGTTTTTTTTGTTGAGTTTTATAATATATTGAGTGTCTTTCTTTGAATTCTTAGTTTACTTTCTTGTACGTGCCTTTCGTTGCTTCCATTATGTTGAATTGAACAATCTTGCATTCATATTATTCAATTATAAACAAAAATCATTGCATACACATCTTTTCTATCCGTCTATTAGCATACTATTTTTTTCTGTCCGTACATTACTTTGCTTCTAGAATTGTTCTTATTTCGTTTCTTGTTAGGATTTAGTTGTTCTTTCCAATTAATTTGTGTTGCTTGTTGTTTGCTTAGTTTTGCTGAATTGATTTCCGAAAAGTAACTTTAAAGACATCACTTGAGTGGTAAAAGGCAAGAGTGTGTGAGCTTATTTTGAGGGAGTCATTGCCGTGACTTAAACACGAGATGAGTGACATCATTTTGAGGGAAACACATGAGGGAGTGTGTGAGGTTGTTTATTACTAACCTTGTTTTGCAGATTCGAGGACGAATCTTCTTGAGGAGGGAGGGACTGATGTGAGCAGGAGTAAGGATCTTAAGAAGATGGCGAACTCCAAGCCTATTGGAGGAGAGTTTAATGGAATTGAGCCCAAACTAATCCATTTAACTCAAATCCTTGGACCGGATACACTTGGAGCTTAAAAACAAGAAGATTTGGGCTTGTTATTTATTATCTTTTATTTTAGTCCCAAGGGTTGATTTATGGGTTGTTCTTTTAGTTGGTAGCATATACTTGTTTGGGTTATTTTAAGACTTGGATCAGATTATGTTCAATGGGCTTGCAAAGCCATTCCTATTAGATTTAGGACTTAGTCAAATATATTAAAGCCTTATTGTAACCTTGAAAACCTAGATTAGATTTGATGGATTAATAAAATTTCAGAGTGAGTTCTTCATGGGAGGCGTGAATGTCTTCATGTTTACTTCAAGAAATTGATTTGCATCAGTAAGTAAATTCTTGCAATGTAAATTGATTTCTAATTTCTTTGGGATTGGATCTCAAACTTATGATTTGGGACTTGATCTAGCATGTTCTTATAATAGAAAGATTGAGATTTTAATTCAATAGGATTAGGGGGTTTCAAGAACCTTGTTTTCTTGGGGTTTCTGTATCACAATTTCTACCATTCAATAATCAATAAATCACCATTTCAAATTTAATTTCTAATTCACTTCCAATTTTCAATTTCAAAACTCAAAATGTTAAACTCCAATTCCAATTCCAAAATTAATTTACAATCCAATTCCAAAATCCAAATCCAAATCCAAATCCAAATTTAATTTCCAATCCAATTCAAAAATCCAATTCCAATTTCAAATTTAATTTTCAATCCAATTTCAAAATCCAATTCTAATTCTAAATTTAATTTCCAATCCCAAACTAAAATTAAATTTCATTCATCAATAATTCAACAATTCAATTTTAATACTTTAAAATCTACTAACTCCCAATCACCAATCTAAATTTATTTTCCAATGAGAATTGGGACATTCGAATCAATTCAATTTCCACTTACAAAATCCAAAATGTCAAAATGCAAAATGCCAACTTTACTTCAACGGCTCAACCAAAATCAACTTCAACGTTCACTCAACTTCACTTCAACCAAAATCAACTTAAAAAATATTCCCAAATCCAATACAATAACACCAATTTTTAACCACAAATCCAACATCATCCACCAACCAACACAATCACAGAAGCAATTAATGTCCAAAAGCCATGAAAAATTAAACAAAACAATCGGTCATTTACAATCTGGGTTGATGTCGGGTCCTTAACAGGCGGCGACGGTGGGGTGTGCGGTGACAGCTTCGGGCGTTGAAGACGGCGATGCTAGGGTGTGCGGTGGACGCCGGACGGTGGACCTCAGCAGGCGGTGACGGCTTCGGGCATTGAACGGTTGAAGACGGCGACGCTAGGGCAACTCCACGACTCCAAGACAAAGAAGAAGAGGAGGCGGAGAAGGACGAGGCGGCAACGGTGACGACCGGCGAGGGAGCGGCGGCGATGTGAGAGGGAGAGAAGACGAAGAAAGATGTGAGAGCTGAGAGGAGAGTCCGAAGTCGGGGAAGGGGGATTTGATTTTCTAGGGTTTATTTTTCGTTTTTTGCAAAATGATCCCTGACCCTTTTTTTTTCCGGAATGTTCCCAAAATTTTCGGTATTGGTGGTACCAGCCGGTACCGACCGAAAATGGCCGATACCAGCTGAAATTCATCACCGGTATATATTTATTCGTACCGGTTCCGGTAACCGTCCGGTATAGAACGTACCGGCCTGTACCAGCCAGTACGGAACGAAATCCGTATCACTGATCAAGCAAGTTATTTTTATATAATTTAAATATGTAAATTTAATTATGAAATATAAAAGTTATCAACATGTAAAGATTAAATTATTTATTATTATGTTATTAACGTCCTGTAAGAATAAAGATATGTACTATCAAACCTCCACAAATTTCATTTTATCAAAGGAAGCATAGTCTACTCATAATTTACAGAACACATCCTCCATTTATACATGCCTTTTTCTTCTTTCATCCTTTCTATTTCTCTGTCTACCCTCCCTCCCTCTTTATTCATTCCGCATCTAAATTAGAACCAATAACTTTATAATTTACATGATTTAGTAAATGCAGTACCTAATGAAAATTACTGATTCAATCGGCTGGCAACCAAGAAGCTAATTTTCCCTAAGAGCTAGCACATATCATTTCTAACTATCATCTTAAAGTTAATCAGGTTGATGTCTATATTTGGGTTACCCATTCTTTCAAAATTTTACCAACGAATCTTCCATCAAGATTCTCAAAGAGGAGGAAGTTACACTGCATGGATGTAGATTGGTTTGGAGCTAGAGCCTTCTAGAGTTTCGTTCTTCCTCTGGTTAGTATTTCCGGAGTCATCCTACTGTGGATAAGCCTGCTTTCTTGAATACGGCGAATGGGTGTGCTACCTTTGTAAAACAACGCAGGAGAGCATAAATCATCTATTCCTTGAATGCAAATATTCTGAAGAGATTTGGCCATATATTCTGGAATTGCTTAACGTGGATATGGATGCTAGGAACTAGAAGACATTTGCAAAATGGTTTATAAGAAAAAGGAGTTTCTGTGAAGGTGATAAAATCATTATAATTACAGCTTTCGACACGTGCATGTTTATAATATAGAAAGTAACATGCAACAGAGTTTTTAGAAGAGATGAAAAATCAAGCTTGATCCTTCACAAAGAAATCACTAACTGGGCCAGAGAATTGATGACGAGCAATGGCAATGCCAGTAGATGTATTTGCCACAATAGCTCAAGCGTGGAGACTTTTAATTTTGTACTACATTTAGACATATCCTACTTCATGGACTGAATTCTCGTAGCTAAAGCTGCTTCTATAGCCTTGTAATCCAAATGTAAAATGTTCGTTGTACTTCTTTGGTTTTGAATACAATTTTCTTCACCTTTTCAAAAAAAGAAAAACTGTACTTAACCAAACTTATAATTCTGGAAGTTAAAACTGCGAGGACATGAAAATACAGAAGAGAACAAGAAGTTTGTTGTGACCTATTAATAGGAATGTGATCACCAATGCCACTTGTGCTGTTCCAATTCTGTTTCAGTGCATCCTATCCACACATTTATAGATGCACTAAAACAGAGTTGGAATAGCACAAGTAACACAGGTGATTTCATTTGTTATTAATATGCATGGTCATCAACCCACTGCATTGTCATCCATTGTGTATGAAATGAAGGTAGTATTTCTCCTTTTCTGCAAAACTCATAGGACACTCCCTCGCCATATTTTAGCACGAGTTATGTTAGCCACCAAAAGAAACTGTGATCATCAATTGTGTATGCAAAATGTTACATCATAAATACCGCGTCATGCTTCGCATGTCATCTTAATCCTGATCCTCAACTATTCGTGTTACAAGGCCTAGAGCAACAGTCCTCCCTAATGCCCTCAAAAATGCCCTTCCAAGAGCTCTGCAACTTTGAAATTCTTCTACACAAACTGGTTCATTCAGAACCACCTGAAATTTGAGATAAAAGATGAGATTCATATTTACTGCTCACTGTTTCCCTTGAGCAGAAAATTGAGATCAGATCATCATACATTTATCATAATTACCTCAAGTACAGCATTCTGCTTTGATACTATGCAGCGCGGTGCCTTTTTGGTCACCTTACCAGTCTTTGGGTCAACCAATGATATTATGTTTGTAACTGTTGCAGCTGCCTTTGCATGGTGTATATGAATTTCCAACTGCTCATTTCTCAGAAAATTAGTTGGCTATATATAAAGGGAACGGTGAATAAGATACCAAGAATAAATGAAGTGATGAGAGTACTTGAGTGCCTTTCAGAATTGGGGTTGCACCCTCTAAGACAAGTACCCTTAACTCCAAACGTCTTGCAACTGCAGTTGGGAAGTCAGGGTGACATAGAACACCTCCAGCTATCACATGACTTCCATCAATGCCCAATAGACTGACAATTACATTGTCGCCAGCTCTTGCAATGCCACAAGCCTTTGAATTCCGCTCCACAGAACGTACTGTTCCTACGTCTCCAAATGGCATAACTAAAACCTGCATCACCACACATTAAACCTGTGAATATAATATCATTATGGAGCAGGGTTAAGGAGATGAACAAATCAATACAACTGTATCCAAAAAAGTCAGCATCAGCAGTCTAATTTGTACATGAAGTAACCAATATATGCAGATGGCTCAGATCCTAAATGCCAACAGAAAAACGAAGAATTCTGTGCACTCGTGGAATGCTTATAATAATTAAATCAGATTCCAATCACATTTTAATTCTTATGCAGCATTAAGCTTTAGATTAAAGAAGTCAAAAGACAAACTTCTATGGAAAGAAATGTAAAAGCATAACTAATTCTATGGAAATTTATCATGTCTATACTTGATATATTCAACAAACGACAGGAAAGAAAACATATCCACAATATCATGTTCATACTTCATACGTTCAACAATTGTATATTGCTAAATGCTCTTATGTTTGATGATAAATGACGAACCCTGTAAAGTATCCTTTAAGACTCTTCCCTCGAATATCCTTGACATGAACTCACATTTCCAAGATTAATAAACAAACTACTGATGTAGGAAGAGAGGCTAGGGAAACTATTTTCATCAAAGTAGGGCAAGAATGGGGATGATAGTTCATAGGAAAGAAAAATAAGTAAGCTAACTAAGGAAAACTTGATAAAAATTAGAAGTCTAAAGTACTCCTGGATCACTAATCCATACCTTTGAACCACTTTGGAGAGCTCCAGCCTCCAATTTACCAGATGCTGAAATCTGGCCTTGTGAAGTTGTTTTAACAACATCACATATGGGCATAAGAAGAGGTTTCAAGAACTCTCTTGAGGGAGGTTGGAAGGAATCAATTGCATCCAACAAGTGAGGCCCGGAATACCTGCAATTCCACCGTATATTGGTCAATTTTGAAAACCCTAGTTCCGATTTCTAATATTTAGTTTTATAAAAGGCAATTGATTTAAGAACCTACTATCTCAAAGAATGTGAAAGCCAAACAACAGTGATCAAAATTGTAATCTGCTTTTCCTATGAGGGCAGACTCACCAGGATGACAAACGAACATCAGAAGGAGAAGCTACTAAATTCTGATTTTCCATAGCACTCAACGGAATCCAGAACACGGAGGAATCTTTGAAACTACAAGCACGAAGAAAAGTTCCAAGTTGACCTTTAATCACTTCAAAACGATCCTTGGAGTATTCCACTGCATCCATTTTGTTAATTGCTACAATGATCTGATCAACTCCAAAACTCCTAATAAGCTGGGTATGCTCCCTTGTTTGCCCCTTAGAGCCATCCATACCAGCCTCAAAAGCACCAAGACTGGCATCTATCACCAGTATTGCAGCATCAGCTTGTGTTGCTCCTGAAATCATGTTTGGAACAAAATCTTTATGGCCTGGCGAGTCAAGCACAACCACATGAAATTTTTTGGAATCAAAATACGCAACAGCCACTGTCATTGTTATTCCTCTTTCTCTTTCTTCAGGACTCTCATCCAATGCCCAAGCATAAGCAAAGGACCCCTTGCCCTGCTTGAATTAGAATTCAAATTAAACCAATACCATAATTCCGTTAGAAAAAAGATCAGGTCATGATAATTTTACCTGTACTTTTGCCTCTTTTTCATATTTGTGCATTTCTTTTTGTGTTATACGCCCCAAAAGATGCAGCAGTCTGCCTGAAAGGGTCGATTTTCCAGAATCAACATGGCCAACCTATTAAAAACAAAAAAGATCAAATACTTACCACCAATACCCTAGAAAGTATGACTAAAAGCATGTATCTGACTTACAATTGCAAGATTCAACTGAGTCAATCTATCTTCTGCTTTATCAGGGAGCATCCACTTATCAGGTTGATATTGAGTAGGTGGCTTGGCTCTTTTAGTACTAATGTAACTTGGAACCTCAGATTGATTAGTCAAAGAAATGTTGCCCAAGTTGCTGGCAAGACCAAGGGTGTTGCCTTCATTTATTGATGAAGTGCTATCCCCAACAATTTTCTGTTTGCCCTTTAGCGTTGATGCAAGTGAACGATCAAATATTTCTTTGCTGAACTTAAGATCGGGTTTATTCTTTGAAAGATTGTCATCTTTCTTGAACTTTGTTCTACCTTTCGATGTTGTCAATAAGCCATCTTTGTGTTTGGAACTTTCATGTGCATGAGCCACTCCATTAATTGAGTGATCGCTCTCGTCAGGGTTGAACCCTTTTTCTTTTGATAACTGAGATATGCCATCTGACCTTTTAATATTAGATGTGTTAGCTGCATCTTTCTTCTCACTATCTCCTGAAGAAACTGTAGCAATTGAAGTTTGAGAACGTTAGCTGCCAGCAGCAAGGAATTAAGAAAAATTACAAAGAATTGATAATGTATGGAAGATCCAACAATTTTCACCAAATCAACACTAACCTAAATAAAAATTTGTGGCAAAGAAAAGATTAGAATGTTTCATATGCATACACATGCCTGTTATATAATTGTATAAATCCAGAGTCATAATCCTCTAGAAAATCTAGGTTAATGACAATTGTACAAACAGGAAGCTGGAATTTATTCATATTACTCTCAATAAAAGGAAAATTAAATTATGATCTTCGTGACAAGAACAAGTCCAACTAGAGCAATGTCATCCAAAACTATATTTTTATTCTCCCTTAACAAAACAAAATACCCAATGTAAAAATTACACTTCTAGCAAAGGGTATGATTAAGATTACGCTTGCACAACAGTGATTCCTAATTCACCATATCAGTTATGAATTCATTGGCACAGCATAATTTGATCTATCAAAAGGCACAATAAAAGAAGGGGACCTTTGAAACCCATTTTGGAGGAATGAAGTCCACTAGCAACAATATCATCTGGAGATGGCACATCAAACTTGAAAGGAACTGTATAATAAACATATCAAGGTTAAACTATGCTGGACAGATGTAGTGACATTTAAGACAAATACAACTGAAAGCTGACTCAGAAACAGCCATTGGCTGTAATACAGATAGCTGAATGGACCAAAGATTTCTAGAAGAATTAGCTTTACATGTCATATAATTTACATTCACCAGTCAGACATGTTCAGACCTACGTTAACATGTGAATGGTTCTTAGAACTAAAAACTTTAAGGAGTTCATGAAAATTTCCTCGGAAATTCCCATGCCTCAGGAAGTTATTGCCCCCTTCTGCCATAATATCATCATTCTGCAGTTGACCTATTACAGCATTATCAGGTGCTCGATGTGGCAACTGTGTAAAAAGAGACTTGGCCATTATGGATACTCCAGTGTCTTTGCCGATACCATCAACTGCATGAAAGAGATCTATTCTATAAACTGACAACCAACTTCAGAGGAAACCTAAACAACAAGAGCAGGAAAAAAGCTGTCCATATGCTGATAACAAGACAAGTATTTGACATTGATATTATTGGTAAAAACTATGACTAGATCTATGCCTCCTTTTCAGAAACAATACAGAATCAATTAGCATGCAATCAAACAAAAATCATGGTACATGAAGCTCAACCGACATAATTGCTCACTTTTCATATTAAAGGTTGGATAGGGATGATAATAGAAGGGATATAAGAACCACTTACACACTTTCTTTTCACCAATACTGTAGTTGCCTGACACAGGATTACGAATAACCCCACAAATATCACACATGGGCATGCTTTCATCATTGTCATATGTGCAAATCGAGCAACGCCATACCGTGGGCCTACTGGTTTCTTGCTTAGGCTTAGGCACTTCTGTAGTTACAGGAATAAGAATGAAGAAAGTAGGTTATCAGAAACTCTGTAGAGAATCAACAGCACATTCAGAAACATAGAAAAGCTGGCCTTCACAATAGGAATGTAAGCTTAAGAAGACTATATCATCAAGATCAAGCCCATAAAAACTATGACAGGAAAAGAATGTAAAAAGAACAGATGAATGACCATCTCTTATCCAGCAGTGTCAAGAAAAGGCCAAGATAATATGTAAACTAGAGAGTTGTTGGAAAATAGCTCAAGTAAGTCCCTCATAAGTCCCTTTCTACAGAGAACATCGTAGAAAAATGAGTGTGTTGAGAGAGAGCTTCTATGATTGTTCAAAGTAATACTCCAGGCAAAGAATATAATTTTTAAAAAGTTTTTTTTATATATATAATCCGTATCAAAAGATACCAGGCTTAATAGGATGGGAACCAACTTGTAAACTGGAATCAGCATGAGTAGAAAGCAACAAGAAGAAAGACCATTATTACAGAAAGGGAAGTGATGATTAGTCACTCGAAACATGAAGCATATACATCATCAACCAAAACAATGCGTGTATTCATTCCTACTGACCATTATCCTCTACATCATAGCCATCGTCATAGTCATAGTCATAATCTCCGTAGTCATCAAAGTCAACCCCATATCTCCCTTTATGAGGCATTGTCCTGATGAACAAAAGCAAGAAAAGCAGTACTAAGTTACAGAAACTAACAACTTCTGCCTTTAACTCTGACTCATATTTCAATAGAAATATACAAGTTGCCAGAAGCCGACCTGTGGGATGAAATTGCTGGACAAGAGTAGTTACTCAAGAAGCATGCATTCTGAGAATTCCACCTGCTGGGTGATATTGCCAGACAAGAGTAATTAACAAACAAGGACGCATTCTGAGCATCCCACCTGCTAGATGATATTGCTGGGCAAGAGTACTTAAACAGCAGGCATAATAAGAGCCCTTTACTCGGAAAAGTTAAAACTCAAGAGCTCAACAATTCAAAGGGCCAGTAGGTCGAGTCTTAGTTCACAAAAACCAGTAAGAAAGATGACTGAGTGAATGGAGGGCTACGATGTGAGAAATACAACTTCCTTTCTTCTCTCTTCATGAATGAAGCTGCGCAAAATCCAAAGGAAAGTAATTCAGCTTCTGGTTAAAGCTAAAGTCAGTTTTCACTCTTGGTCCCATGAACATAGGCTTCCTGCTGTCCTGCATTGCATTCCTAACAAAGTTGACCATACGTACAATTGCTTCTCATTGAACAGTAATTAGTACATCTTATTAACCTACTTTGAAACAGAATTGTATGTATGTGAATTACCAATTTATGCTTAATTTTTATCGAAATTATTAAAACAAGGAGAGAACAAACTAATTAGAAACCCTAACCAATAGTGAAAAAGATTGGCGGAGCTTCGTGAACAAGGTCAGATAGATTTCATAAGAATCCCTTCCAGTAAGTAAAATTTTGTGATAAGAGACCAGTAATCAATAAAAAGAATATCAGGAAACTCTGGCTAGAGCTGAGTTGGGTTACCTACACAAAGGGCAGTGAAGAAGCAGAAGAAGGTCCAGATGCTTCTGCTCTCTCTCTGCTGGATGAGGACGAGGTTCTCAAATATTGGGTTTTTCTTTTATATATTTAGTTTACCCAACTGTAAGTCTGTAACCTTTTTCTCTCCCAAGCTTTCCCTTTCTCTTTTTATGTTGTTTCTCTGGTTCGCTTTAAGTTTGGGCCGTTTGACCTTTTCTTTCCATTCTTCTCCGTTTTCGACATCTTAAAAGCGCAAAGTTGCGGGTTGCATACAACATCAGGCTACGAGGCAGACTCAAGTCTATGAAGCCCACTTCAATCCCCTGTAGACCCCACTTAGAAGGAACTAATTGAGAAACTGTGTCCACTTCGTAATTGAAAGCTTGGAACAAATCTCCAAAGATAGTGTTTTCTTGGCTGGTGCATATAATAATTAGCTGACTTCGTGAATAATCGTCTAGCATTTTCTTCAACAGCAGTTTAATGTTTGTTGAATATCCTAGCATTAAAAAATAATTCAACTATTTTCTTGATTGTCTCATTGTTTTAAGTCTAATTAGGAATAATAGAAACCAAATCCCTAAGAATCTTATAAGGATTATGAGATGACAAAAAAGACTTCGGGTCTGTTTGGTTGAGCTTTTATCAATAGAGTTTTTATTAGTAGAGCTTTTGTCAGTAGAGCTTTTATGAGAAGGGCTTTTTTTTAAAATCAGTTCACTGTTTGACTGTCAATTAAAAAAACAGCTTTTTTAAAAGCTTCATACAATAGACTGTTTGACAACATAAAAATAAAAAGCACTTTTATTAATTGTAACTATATTTTATTTTATAATAAAATTATTTATGCTAAATAAT
>JANZLX010000213.1:20244470-20263579 GCA_025531955.1 Erythroxylum orinocense | reverse complement strand
AAGTTTCTAATGACACCAAAATCATTCAATTTGGTTTGGTAATTTGAAAATTATAACCCAAACATTTCCAAACTATCATTACATTGAAACAATATTTCGTGCTTAATTTTCATCCAAAAATTGAAATTCTTAGAGACTAAATTAGAACTTGAGTTCATCAGATAATTTGTAGCCCTATTTTTCTAGTTTAATTCAAATAAAAAATTATCTCATTTCGATAACTAGAGAAAGAGTTATGGCTAAAATATTGAAGCATGTTCAATGTAACATTTTTTCAACTTTTAACTTCCAGCATTTCTTATATAATAGTTCTAACTTTCCAGAACAATTTGGAATCCAACATAGATAGTGGGACAGCGAGAAACAGAGAAACAACAATGTTTAAAAGGAGGGATCGATAGATTAGGGATTTAATTTTGTTGAAACGACGTTGTCTTAGTTATGTCATAAAACAATGTCGTTTCTTTATTCTTAATCACTGATGTTAATTAAGGTTTTGGAAAATGTGACACGTGAGTAAAGATAACGAATAAACTAACGTAGTACTATAATTAAAAAGATTGAAAATTTGAGCATTTTATTGTCACTTTTTAAATCGAGCAAATTTTGAGATTTTTTTTGTAATTATCCCTATATATATGTTTAATCTTGTCTTGGACAAGTTAATAGCCTCGAGAGGCTTCTTTCCCCTTCTGTAAACATTTTTTTTATCATTAAGAGATAAATTGGCCATACTAAAATGGTGTAGAATAGCTGACTTGCATCCTATAGAGCAATAACCAAAACGAACCATAAAAGGACCTTCATCTTCTCCCTCAAAAACTTTTACCTAGAAATAGAACGAACCATGTGTTGCAAAAAAAAAAGAACATCAAATCAGTGGAGTAAAAAGTCAAGGATTGAATGGTTTAACCAAATTCAACCATTTTTAGATCCTACGGAACCAGAATGATCAAAATTAACTATAAAAGTTTGTATTCAAATTAAGAATAAAATATGCAAAGTAAAATTGTTCATAATTATAAGTTCAATAAAATTATTTAGATCTTAAATCACTTCAAAAGTCACAAAAACAAACATTTTTAAAAATACATATTACATATCTTGTTTAAAACGACCAACTAAATGAGCCAAAGAAATGTGTGCCAAAACTTCTTATATACCTTTTTTTTTTTTATGTAACCTAAGTGATATATATTTCTCCTAAATTAGCAGTTACAATGACTAATCAAAGAATTATACTGTTGGGAATAATAAATTACATTTCCTGCCTTAATTGCCCAAAAGCCTAGGTAACTCTATCAATGGAAAACAAGTGAAAGCCAAGGTATGCACATCACTGTATTCTACTTGGATTAAATCTTACAAAAAAGAAAGCTTCATGACCAACAGTTTGATGGACTTCAGTAACTATATTTATTATAAATAAATAAAAAATTGTATTTGACAATAATTAATAATTATTGAAAGGTACCAACTGTCCGAAAATGGGGTTTTATCTTAAACTGTAAATCACTTAAAAAAAAAACAGTTTACGAGTACGAATTTCATACACACTCGAACAGACTTTAAGTTGGTAGCAACAGGGTCACACAGGTTGTACCTCATAGCCATTAGTTTGTTCGCTTCAACATCATCAAGTGCACTGTTCAAGAAGGTACTGAGGAAAAACTTCTCGCTGTGACTCTTTGAAGTCCTTGTATAGACAATCGTACCAGCATCACTGTCTTCAAAACAATGTCAAAGGACATGCATTGATATTTAATACTGTTGTGCTATTGCATACGGTTAAGTTAAGAAGCTACTATTCAACCAAAAGCTTTTATTTAATGTTACTTGCTTCAAACACAAAAGAAAAACTAACAAGTGAAAGCCACAAGGATTAAAAACCTAACACTTGACCGTTTGCCACCACAGCCACTGGCAACTCCAGCATGCAACTACTGACAAAGAAAACAACCACGTTTTCCTGAGATTAGTAGTCAAGCTACAAAAGAGATGTCGTGGGATAATCCAACATCTAAACTAAGGAAACTTAATAGTTAACAAACCACAAGCACCAGCTCCCTTCTGTACTTTCCATTTTATAGCGAAACAAATTACAAAGGGAATAGTTTGAACCTAGTGGATTTGCTTCTATACAATACACACCTGGAAGATAAGAGAAGCCACACCAATTGTAAAGAAACAAGATTTAAAAAAAAAAGAGAAAAGAAGCTTCAATGACATGCCCTAAATATTTGAGTAGGGAAAGGAAGGGGAAAACAAAAAAACGGAGAGAGCTGCAAACACTAAGAGGCAAAGGACACTAGCTGACCACGATCCAAGCTATCTCTATGGTATACATAGAGAAAGATTACATATCCCGAACATGGAAGAGATTAGGGTTCTTAACGACAATGTCATACATGTAAACAGAGTTGAATTTGGCGAAATCTCTGGGCAGAGAGATAAGGTCAATGGAAGAGCGCTTGTGGAATTGGAAGAGGTCAGGGTCGCCACCGTAGTACCTCTCCCATCCCAACTCAGTCAGTATTTGCTCAAGAAAAGAGTAAGAAGAAACCACTTGGCCTGATGGCAAGTGAACCAATACTTTTCTCCTGGAACTTCCCTGCCTTCCTTCTGATTCTGCTGCAGGGTTCTCCACCAGACGAATGACGCCATTGTTATTGAAAAGCCAAACACCAGACATATTTTCAATTTGTTCTATAGAGTGATTATCTGTTGGTTTGTCAAGAGTTAGGGTTTTAAGCTTAGGAAATGAAATGGAAGGAAGAAGGTTGGCGGTGAAGATTGAAGCGAGCTAGTGCTATTTATTTGCGTGGTGGGGTAGAAAAAACAAAAGGGAAATACTCGAGAAGTGGAATTGGGAGTAGGGTTTAAAGTAGGAGAGTTCTGGCATAGAATCTAGATATGGTGGGACAAAGTTGGTTTATAAATGAGGGTACAAAGGTGTTTATTTAGAGCACATGTACCATCTGTAGGCGTGTGGGATCTAGAGAATCTTAATTACTGCGGTGTAAGCTTCAGAAGAGAAAAGGTCTTTGTTAAAAATTTTGTGTCCAAAGTCAATCAGCAAAAGATGATTGGTTGGAAAGCCCCACCACCACATCACGAGATGTCCACGTGAATAAGAGGGTAAGAGATGCATTGGTTGATATTTATTTCAACGTTTTTATGTTGGTGGCGGGTTAGTTAGGGGTTGTAGTTTCGTGTTATCTTTGGCATGTTTTAATGTTGTGCTATTTAATTTGATTCATTTATTTGTGTGAATTTTGTATAAATAGGTAGATAAGATTTAATAAAATATAATAAAAATTGATTAATTGAATTAAATATTTAATCTCATTGATTAGACAAATTAAGAGTTTACTTTTGTCGGAATAAACCCTTAACACCATTTTAAGCCCTTTTTAGTGTCAAATCAAATCCATGCTTGCTTACGCATACACCATTTTTTCAGGAAAAGCCGACTCTAGCTGCATTCCATTCATGCAAAGCTATTAATTTGTTTAAACTTGATCATCTTTATACCTTTGTACTTTTTATTTTGGAAATATGGGGGCATCCCTTATACTTTCACGTCACTTCAATAAACGAATATATAAACTTAGTAAAGTAATAATAGTTTTGATGAGTGTTAGGATGTTCTTATTATCATACCACGTCCTGTAAGTTAACTAGCAGTGACTGCTTGCAAGAATGTAAAATCAAGATGACAATGGGGGAGCATTTGTATTATCGTACGCCTGTTATTTATTTTGCATAAATTTGTCCGACAATTGACAAAAAGATGCCTCAATCTTACCTCGCGTAACTATCTCACCACGACATGTATGCTCATTGTTCAAGAGTCTTTTTTCCTTTTTATGTAATTTACTTATGGTTTTGTGTCTTAGCTAAGAACATTGAGAGTATTACTAAAAGCCTGTTTGGAACAAGTGAATTGAATTCAATTCACTTATTTGGAACAAAAAAATAACTATGAATTAAATTCATATGTGAGATTGAAACCCATTCTTCTTATAAATTCAATTCAACCAACAATTCACGTGATTTCAATTCCAAAAGATTGCTACTGTTCTTTTTGAACATTGAAACCTTCGTCTTCCCATAATACCCATGCTCAACTTTGCAATAGCAGTAAGAAAATGATACCTTTTATTGTCTTCTCATTTCCTTTTCCACCGCCATCGTCAATCATTAGGCATTATCTCACTCACTTACTCTCTCACTCCTGTTGATCCATTCTATCGTTTTCGATTTTTCTCAGGAAAAAGGGAACACTTCAAAAGTTCTTGTGAAGTAAAATAATGGTCACTCTTAAATTTCCTTCTCAAGGTCCTGCTCCATTTGAGGACACTGAACAACTCCGAAAAGCCTTTGAAGTTCTACCCGCTTTACTCTTTCTTCAACAACACCATCACTTGTTTAGTTTTTGATGATCTACCCCTTTTTGTGATGCTATAAAGCTGCTTTATTTGCTTTTAATTGTGGTTGTTGAAATATCAATTGTGTTTATATTGTTGTTCACTTCTCTATCCTTGGAAGATCAATCAATCTCTAATTTTTTTTAATCTCTGTTTTACTTTCCCTTTATGTTGCAATGGTTATTTATGCACTTAGCTTCTTGATCTTTGGTGGCTTATTGCATTTTTATTTCTTAAAATATCGATAGCACAAGGGTAAATGAGTCATATGAAATAATTAAATTCATTTTGATTGTGTTCTAAACAGTGTACTTGAATTCAATTATAATATTTTTGGGTTTGTTCCAAACAGTATAAATTAAATTCTATTCATTCTCACTAATGTTAATGAATTCAATTCGAAAGTTTCAAACACCCATAAATTTCAATAATGAGTTAGCAGGTCTCTCTCTTTTTCTTTTAAGGGAAGAACATAACTAGGCAGTATGTAGTCAAAATCAGTATACTAAACTACGTTGATCAACACAATGATATATCTATTAATGACTGTCAATGAATTTAACTTTCCGTAGGCTGATGAATATCAAAGTCGATTGGAAAGTAATTCGAACCTACTGAAAGGACCACACTACAGCCTAGGTATTGAGTCCCAGCCTCTGTAAAGCTTGTGTTGGATACAATCGTTAAGCTGCGCACATGAGATCACATGGGCTTAAATGGTCCTTGGATAGGACGTCAGTTCAACCCGCAGTCATGTCAAATCTTTCATTATCAACGGATGTGGTCAGTGGATATTTGCCAAACATTTCGGCTCGACAGATACTGTGTCTCCTCGTTAGCTATGACTGACACAATGTTCACATTATTTGAACTACTTTTGTCGGAAATACGTAGCTACTTAATTAGATTCCGGCGACATCATGGAACTTGGAAAGAGAATCTTTAATTTTATGTTATTTTTCTTAACCTGTCTGTATCTTGGAAGAGCTTCGAGCTTCTTTAGTGTTTAAAATATTTATCCAGGAGATTGAAATTCTAAGCTGGAGTGCAAATATTACGCATGTATAAAAGTTGGATTGAAGTTTGCAAAAGGACTAGGAATAATACAGCCTAGTTTCTTTATCTACTTCCTCGAGCATCACAATTGGGAAGACAAGAGCAAAAAGTCTTGTGCTTGCCATTAGTAATGCCAGGGCTTGTGGAGTGGTCTAACTTTGCTGCACATTGTTGTTCCTCCTTACCCTTACCATAAGGTCCTGAAGACAACAGCCCTATCAATCTCAATCTCTAATCCTTTGCTTTTAAATGTTATGGTTTGGTGAATCCTTGGTGGTACCAGCATCCCAATACATATCCTATTACCTATACTACTTGCTATGTCTTATGATCATTTCGATTTTCATCCTATCCATTCAGAATTCCACCTGTCATTCGCTGGTCTTTCAATTTCTTAGGGTGCCCCAGTCATGGACAACAGCTTCTATTGCAGCTCTTGTTATTCTTGTTTTCTTTTATTTCATTGTTGCCGTTCGGTAAAGGTACCGAGTTCAACTGGAAATGAACGTAAAAATTTCATAATATGGATAGATATTCGACCCCATATGCCACCGCCACCACGATAACTTGTAGTTCTAGATGCTTCTAACGTAATATTTTAACAACAATCCATTAACAATTTAATCTGTAGTCTTTTGTCGTTTAAGTCTCGAAAAGAATACCTTATAACAGGACTTGATTATGTCAATCATGGGCTTTGCTATTAAACGCCTTCTTTCTTGTTTTCCTTGTCATAAAGCAAATGGTTCTTTTTTTCTTTTTTCATATCATGGAATAAATGACGAAAGTATCTCTAATACAGGAATGAGTTCATGCTCCTCCTTACTTTTAGTATAAGTTTGGATCTTTTAGATTAATGGGTTAAAATTTAATTTCTTAATTTTTTAAAAACTAGTGTGGACCTTATAGCCAAATTAATAATAAATAAAAGGAGAGAGTAAGTTAGAATACATGTAATTAAGCCTTATCACTAAAAATCACAATGTAGGTATCGTATTGTTTTTGGAAGAAAGTTATATATATTAATGGATAATGTCAAGTGTACATCAATAGCTCAACGTAAATCAGTCGTTTAATACATCAGTAGAATAGGTGGTAATATACTAATATGTTTGAAGGCCACACGTTGTACACGCATGAAATTCATGTCTTACTCTATGCAGAGGCAATTGCCATGGTGAAAAAAAACTTAAAGTTCTCCACAATCATCCACTTAAAGTTCTCCACAATCATCCTATTGTTTTATGTTGTTTTAATTTTTGGACTCCTTTAAGTCTCTACTTGAGCTTCGAGTGATCTTCCTCTTAAAGCCAAGAGATATCTTAGAAATTCAGAGAGGAGTAATCTGATTTGGTAGCAAGTCAAATGAATTCATTGGTTTATGTTCCAATTTTGTAATGCTTCATTGCCAATCTTGTGATTCTCTTTGTAGAAATTGATATAAAGTCTGAATTTTGTTTATAATGCTTCATGTAGTCTCCTGAACATATCACATGAGGGATTTAAAGACCTTGTTATTTCTCTCACCCCAGATACTATCGACAAGGTACGCTAATGCTATGTGTATTATCCATTTATCTCCTTCCTGCATGTGGGTTAGTTTGCTCCATTATGTTATAGCTGACCAGGATGAAGGCAGATTTTGTATACTATACTTCATCATTATAGATCTCCAAACATTTTTATAACTAGGACATAGGAAAAAGAGGTGGTCATGAGATTCACATTGCTTCCTACATAGTGTAGATCAATAGGGGATATGGAGAAATTTGCCTATCCTTTCTAAGGTGGATTGAAAACTTTCCACAGTGTATGCAAATGTTTGTGACTGTGGTTCTTGCACCAGACCACTTGATGCCATTCAACTTGAGGTTGCTCTTGGCAGTATATTAACTTAATCGAGCGATTTGAGAAACAACCCGAGGCTTCCAGCTTCCATTTGATTTTATCTTCTTATCTTCCTAAAATTGGGATTAGATGCGAATTGAACTGCATTTGAAGATGAATTACAATTTGAGCATTGTGTTAGGCCATAGTCTACTTTAGCATCCTGTTTTATAATGCTTTTGAAGGGCTCTAGTTTAGGAATGTGATAGAGACTACCATATGGGCACCAAGGATCAAACCAAAAGTTGAAGGAGCTCCCATTACCTACCTGATATTCAAATTGCACTTTTAAAAGGTCCCAAATTTTGGTAATGAATTTTATCAGTGCTGAGATATTTCTAGGAACTATGAAATTCCACAGGGATATGCCTTTGATGTAATATGCATTGACCCACCTATCTCATAAGGATTGTTTGCCTTGAATCAGCCTCCAAGCCTTTTAAGTGAGTAGGGATTGGTTCATCCTGGAGGGTGGCAAATTTTAGATCATTTCACTCTATTCCCCTTAGATTCCAGTTTGTGACCAGTCCATAAGAATTTTATGAGTTGATCATCTTAGAGATGCTTTTAAGAAAAACCAGGTGGGATCCCTAGTGAACGACAATGGACGCTGACTTAATTAACTGAGTTCTACATGTAATGGAGAGTTCTCTATGACTCCAGTTGTTGATTTTGCCGAGGATTTTATTTATCAAGGGATTGTAGTCTCCTTAGGTAGGATTAGCTGACGAGATGGAGATTCCTAGATATTGAATAGGAAACTGTCGTACTCTGAAGCCTATAATGAAGGCTAATAATGGTTTAATACTGTCTACACTTCTAGATATGAATAAGGCACTCTTATAATTGTTAGTGGATAAAACAAACGTTCTGTTGAACATTTCTAGGACTATGTTGGTAGATGAGATAAAGTTTTTTGTTTGCTTTGGAGAAAAGGACAAATCATCAACAAAGTTTAGGCTTATGATTTTTAATTTCTTACATTTCCCATGGAATTTGAAGTTTAGATTTCTTTCAACTACCCTGACTAGCAGTTAGTTGAGAACCTCCATTAACAATGAAAATACATAGGTGGAGAGAGGAACCCCCTTGCTTGATTCCTCTTGCACCTCTAATTGATTTTGATGGCTCACCATTAACTAAGATATTTTAGGTTACAATGCTCACACATTGTTGTATCCATGTAAAGAATAGAGTTGGAAATCCATAGGTATGCAAAATGTGAAATAAAAAGGATTATTCCACCATATCATAAGCTCTTTGGAAATCAACTTTCATCGAACAATTTATGTTACCTACCTTTCTTATGTAGTGTTTAGGAAGCTCCTGCACAATGGATATGTTGTCACTTATATATCTTTCAGGAATGTAGGCTTCCTGAGCATGATCACTTGATAGTATGGTCTTTAATAATTTTGAGAGTACTTTGGAGATGACTTTATTGAATGTGTTATAGGAGACTATAGGTCAAAAGTCTCCTAAGTTTGTTTGATTTTGTCCTTTAGGAATTAGGGTGATATAGGTCTTCTTTATTTCTTTTACCAGCTAGCCCATATTAAAGAATTCCAAGGCTACCTCCACTATCAGTTTATTGGTGATTTGCCTTGTTTTGAAGAAGAAATTGGCACAATACCTATCTAGACTAGGAGCCTTCTTTGGATGAAGGGATTCAAGAGCTTTGTTTATCTCTTGAACAGTTTTAGGTTCACATAGGAACTTGACTTCTTGAGAAGATAATTGACCTTGTATGATTTCCTGTTGCGAACTTGGTGAGGAGTGAGAGTTGGAAGTAGAGTTTAGGCGATTGGAAAAGTGCTCCTTTACGGCCTTGGCCATATTAGTTTGTGGTGTTAGATTGTAACTGAACGACATATGGATAATATTCTATGGGTGACTTGCTTAAAAATGATTGCTTTGTGGAGAATGTTGAATTTTGTCTCTATGATATAAGTAGGTGACCCTTGATCTTTGTTTCAACAAGAAGTGGTTAAAAGTCAAAGTTTGAGTCAAGGCTCTTTTTGTTGTGTTTATAAGGTGGTGAATATTACCTATGCTTTGCTTGTGAAATATTTTAAATTCCTCGGTTATTTGAAACTTTCTCATAAGAGCGAACTACTTAGTACCCTCAACATGGTAATTGAATCCTTTTTCCAACACATCTTAAAACCTGCAAGATTAGCAAGGAAATTGTTGAATTTGAAAAGGGTATGGGTGAATTTTTTTAAAACTGTTTAGGGAAATAAGAATGAGGGTATGGTCCGAAAGCTTTGTGTTGAGGAAATAAGCTTGAGTGTGAGGAAATTCCTACATCCACTCTATGTTGTTCAGACTCTTGTCTAGCTTCCTTTTGATAAAACTACTCTCCTCTTGTTTATTAATCTAAGTGAAAAAGTTCCCTCCATAAGGGAGGTTGGTGACTTATATGTCATCAAGGTAAATTTTAAGGTCTTCACAGAAGAGTTTATGGGCGGTCTTGCCCATTGAAGTCACCTGAGAGTAACTTAGGGTCCTTCATAAAGGAAGAAATGCTTCTAAGTGTAAACCATAGAGCAATCCTTTGAAAGGAATAGTTAAACGCATATAAATTGGGGGAATGTGAACATTGACCTTTAGCTCTAACAGATGAACCTCTATGAATATTATTTGATCCTGAATTATGGAGTTGAGTATTGAGATTTTTGCTTTATTATAAACCACCAATATTCTTGCATTAAGATGTGTATCATAATTGTGTATTAACTTCCACTTACTTGGTAAAAAATTCAGAACTTTTTAGTTGCAATGCCTCATTTGAGTTTCCAAAATTCCTAGTAAAACGGGCTTACTCTCCCATATGAAGTCCTTTAACAATTTTTTTCTCAAGGGAATTTAATCCCCTAACATTCCATGCTAAGATAATCTTGAGGCTTGGTCCTTAGGTGGGGAGCTTTTCCTCCTATTAGATCTTCTTCTACTAGTAGGTATAAAACTTGTTTCCTCATTATTGCATATGTTAGTGTTTGAGGTTACCTTAGTGGGAGTGCATATGGTGATACTATCAACTGCTGCTTTTTAAGGGTTTTTGTCATTTTGTGGCTCTTCATTCAAATCTGTGTTGATTTTTCCATTATGATCTGCTGATAGAGCATCCTCTTTATTGCTGATTACTTCTGTTGTTAATTTTCATTCAAATTATTTATATTATCAACATCTGCCAGGTCTTGGAAAAATCTAGATTTTATTAGATTGCCTGTGCCTTCCAGGTTTTCCTAGGTGGTGTAGTTGGAGGCTTCCATGCATAAGATACCTTAACAACATCTTCTTTCAACTCCATGTTGTCATTTAGCCTTAGTATTAGGATTACTTCTAGTAAGTATTTCATGGCATCAAGTACAACACAAACATTTGCATAGTTTATTCTGCTCCTTTTTATTGTAGCTTGATCCATGTAGATAGACTTACTTACAAAACTTTCTAGGTGACTTATGCCAGTTGTTGTCTAATACTCCAAAGGAATTCCATAAACGCATATTCATATAGGTACGTTAGCTTGTTTGATCTCTTCAAAGTTTATACTTGGCCTCCAATTTTGTAGAAGCAGTGGCTTATTATTCACATGCTAAGGGCTAGATTCAAATACTTCTCTAGAATTTGCTTTGCTATGGAGCTTGAATAGGTAAATATCTTGATCATTTAAAAGGATATCTTTGAATACTAGTGATTTCTAGTTGTTCAATGCCCAGGCTTTCATGGCGGGAAAGGATATTCTTTTATCCAAAAATAATCCTTTTAATGCACCATTCTAGAGCTCATCTTCTACCCTCAATGCTATAACATATAGTGTAACAATTTAAGAGTTGTCAATGCAATTAGGGGGACAATATGATAGTTTTATTTATGGATTGGAATTTTTAATAACTTGAGTCTAGATCTTCTTGGTGTTCCTGTAGATTCAGGGATGTTGGTTACAAATTCATGACCAAGAATGAGGTTGAGGGATGTAGTAAATAGAGGTGGAGAGGTTGCTGATTTGTGAAAGTTAAAATTTGGAGTCTTGGAGCTTTCCCCTAATTTTAGTACCCACATCTTGGAGGGTAGTAAAGGAAAATCCTCAAGAGGGGATTACTTAATGTCTGCAACCTTTCCAATCAAGTGCAAGATGGAGTATTGTGGAAAAGGATTGCCAAAAGTAATTACCAAAACAATAACTTGCTTTGGCGGGAAAGTGGTAATTATAGTACAACCCCTAGAGTGATAACGGTGGTTGGGTACGAGGATAAGTAGCAAAAAAATAGGATGAAGAAGAGAAAGAGCGTTGTAGCTGAGAACTTAGTTTGAAAGATATTACATAAGTAGCTTTTGAAGCAGGTGAGCCTAGTTTAAGGGATCAAGGAAGTTTATAGGTAAGAAGAAGAGAATGGGATGACTGAAGCTGAGTACAAGAGGATGAGGGAAAAATAAGTGTAGCTAAAAGTAAGAAGGTAAGATGAAAGAGGAGACCTAAATAATAAGACCAATAAGAACAACACGAGAAGGGCAGCTAGCCAGCTAGAGGTAAATTACAGAGGAAGACATGGTAGTGAAAGGTGGGAGCATCTCACACTAGCTATGCATTCGATCATTTTATAATATATTTATTGGAAATTTAGAATCTATAAGTTATTATAAGAGATAAAATGCATAGATTATACTAGTGCTTGATAACATATAAGATTTCAATGACGCTATCATAAATATTAACTTGAGACTTTTTAACTATTCGATCTATAAGATGAACTACCTTGAACAATAAGAATTATATCAATAGTTTAAGATCTAAAAAAAAGATATTAGTTTAATCATCCTTTGTTTTCCATTTTCTTCAACAAAGGTATCTTATGATTGCATGATTTTAAGACATTCTCATTTCTTAAAGATATAAAAAGATGCCAATAG
Organism: Erythroxylum orinocense; assembly: GCA_025531955.1. NCBI lineage: Eukaryota > Viridiplantae > Streptophyta > Magnoliopsida > Malpighiales > Erythroxylaceae > Erythroxylum > Erythroxylum orinocense. Next base: position 20,251,292 of record JANZLX010000213.1, on the reverse strand, counting down.
TTTTAAAGGAAAATGATACCCTTTATATAGTTTGAGAAATTTAAAAGAAATCTTTAATTTTTAAAATTTTTGGAGAGATCTCTGTAATTTTTAATTATTCTTCATAAATTCTTAGACTTATGATAAAAATAATAGTTGACGCCATTAAGGCAGAGAGAAGAAGAAAGAGGAGATACCCTGCCACTAGATGTTAAGGTGTTCCAAAAAAGTTTGCAATCGAATAAATAGCTCTATGAATAAATGGATAAAATCGAATTAGAAAATGGAAAGATTTATATAAGATACCAATTATTGTTTAAAAAATGCCACTTATTTTCTCTTTATTTATTTTAAAAAGATAAATGTATAGAATAGAGATATTCTGACCACCCATTTAAAGAACTATTATAAATAATTAACAAACTAATAAGTTTAAATAAGAAGCAATATAAAATAAACCAAAATTGATACCTGAATATTTGGTTTGATGATCTTAAGTTACTCGCAAACTTCTTTTTCTGGATTGGAGATAGGTGTAAGGTGAGCTATAGGAGGGCTAGAACCATTTTGGCTTTTTTTTTTCTTATAGATCGAGGACTTCTTCTTCTTCCTCTTATTCAAACTCTGATTCAGATTTTCATAGAAAAAATAAAAAAATAAAAAATAAAAAATTCAAAACTTAAAAGTATATTGATTTTCCCTAATAATTGAATACTTTTGTCTGTAAATACTGCACATTTGAGTCCATCCATAAATATACTTTCTTCCTTATGAGTTCTAGTTTCGGAAGTCTTTTTTAAAGAAAATATTTAGGAACAGATAGAACATTTTCTACTTCAAGAGAAAGTATAAAGAAATTGATCCCTCTCAATATGGATTATAATCCTTAAAGTAGTTGTATATGTGCCATAAATACTATAGATCAATCAATCAAATGCTACTATAGATCAATCAATCAAATGCTACTAACATAAAACTTAACTCTTAAGGAATTAGTTAGGTTTAGTTAGTTTAGGTCAAGTTTAAAAACAAAGTTGAGTCATCACATCAGTAGCATTTGAATTGTGTACATGTGATATTTGTTCGACGACGTATGTTTTGATGTTATTTTGTAATGCAAGTTTAAGAGAAGAATTTTATGAAAAATTAAAAAAAGAGTTTTTTAGAATTTTAAAAATTAAAAGTTCTTCAAAAGTTATTTAAATTATAGAAGAATCTCGTATCTTTTATCCTAATTTTAATTAGAATTATAGTGTTACAATTGATTAAATTTTGGGAGGGCAAAATTGCAGATTTTCCGACCATAGTCTTCTTTTTTTGGTGTGACAAAAGGAATATAGTGGGGACAATTCTTTAATTCCCTCCCATATGGACACCAAACCTTATCTTTTCTGTTCCATTTCCTTGTGAGAATCACACCAAAGGTAACCCCGTCTTTTTCCGCTTCTGCTGAAGGCCTAACTTGATTATGTCACCGCACATTCGAAAACACAAGGAGTGATGCTAAGGGAGTGTTATTAATGCAAGTTTTATATGAATTAAGGATTACACTTGCCTTTACTGTTTTTTTAATGTAAAGATAGGATTTATCTACCTTAGATCATATTTGACATTGTGATAAATAATCAGATGCTATCCAGTGAATCAATTAGTAATAAACAATTTTAGTAAAAGTGGAGTACAAGTAGCATTAACTTAAAGCTTATAACATTCTTAAACCGTATGAATAGAAATTTATGTAAAACAAGGAATTAATACCGACTTCCAATTGTAGTTCAATTCTAATTCTGAAAGCATGCATGGAGAGAAGGAGAAGATAGAACGGTTCCTTTTAAAGGATAGATGCCAAAATTAAACATTAGTAAATTGATTGTTAACAAGAAGGAATGAATGCAAACGGAGGAAGATTGGTTATCGTGGTATATGTTTGACGTCATACCTTGGCAAAGTAATTAGTGTCAAGAAAACAATGATTATAATCTTTTCAAAGCGGTACCCTATACCCAATTAATTTTGGTAATGCTTTTATGGTTCGAAAAAGTAATTAAACAAAGAGCTATATAAGAAACATTATGTCAAAAGCAGAAAGCATATGTACTCTAATAACATTTTCGAAAACTATCCACAAAGTAGCTGCCCACAGGAACCAAGATCTAGCTTGGTAGGGAATAAAAGGTATTTAGGGAGGTGGATTAGGTATTATTAGTAACAAAGAGCACTGCCACAATCTTGCTTGAAGGAACATTACTCAAAAGTTGAATATTTAATCGGAGTAAGGACAATAAATTCAACGGCTCTAGGACTTTTTATGCTTCTTATAAATTATCAAGATTGATTTGAGTGTACTATATGCCATAATATTCCCATTCAGGAGGAATAATTAAAGTGCAAGATTAGAACATGAGATTCCTTATAACTAACTTGATTTTATTTAACAAAATCTTGTAATTGATGATGATTTTCCTCCCACGTATATGAAAAGATTTTGGGGCTGACAATGATATATGATGGTACTCAACAGCTGTTAAAGGTTGTTTTATTCACCTATTAAATTAAATTTCGACTCAATGAGATAATTATTAATTTCGTTTCTAAATATTTTCAATTAATAAAGTTAAATTCATCATAATTTTCAATGTCAAGTTTTCTATTAGGACATTATCTTTCTTAAAATTTTAATTTAATATTTTATTATATATGTAGCACTTTCCTTTTATTTTTATATGGGAAAACTAAAAGTCAAACTCCATAAGCCTTCTTACCCTTCACTTTTTATATTGTTTTATTTACTTTGTTAGCCTTCCTTTTCGTTTTGATTTGATTGATGTATAGAATTGAGATGGATATTATGATGATAGGATTTGGAATATTGATGATGTTTTGAACTATCCTTCGGGATTTTATTTTGATTTAAAGTTAATTTAGTTGGTTGTGTTATTTGGATGAATGTTATCATTTAATTATGTTATTGCATAATTCGGTAATAAACTGAGAGGGTGAATCGAATAAAAAATGATTAAATCAGATTAAAGAGAGTTAAGCGATTTAACAGAAACCGTAATAAGTTATATTGGTAATTGTGCTGAGAGAGATCCTCTATGATGTCCAATAGTTTATTAGAGTGCTTCAGATTTGATTAAGTTTTGGATAATTTGTGAATTGAGAGATTGCAAATTCCATAATCTGATTAAGGTTTATAATTTAGGGTTTAATGGTTATAACTCGAGAGAGAATAATCAACCTTAGGATAGTCTACAACCGACACTCCATTAACACATAATCAGCTAAGTTAGCATTAATATAAGTAATATTTCCTTTCTCGTAAATTGGTAAATTCCTTAGGTTGATTTCTATTGTGATTGCATATTGCCCAATTGTTAATTATTTTGTGTTTAATTTTTTATTTAAGTGGTTAAACTCAATTCTCGTGATTACTTTTTGTGCATTGTTTATTTTGAGTTTTATATATTGTTGGCCTTAGATTTTAGGATTAGATTAGTCCCTTTCCATATGGGATCGACACCTCTTATACTACAGTTGCGACCTATGCACTTGCGGTATTTGAGAGCTTATAAATTTAAAGCTCGAACGACAAAAACACAATGTCAGGTATTAGCACATCATAGAAATCTCCACAGTCCAATACATTAATGAAACAATTACATAATAAAAGATCAACCTCTTAAGGGTTTTAGGAGGATTTGAAACCTATATGCTAGTTTTTTGATATCGATAGTTACTAAGTGCTTCCTTAATTCTCTGATTCAATCTTATGGCCCATTTATTTTATTTACTTTAGTTTTATTTTCTTTTAAATTAAAAGTCAAAACTTATTATGTATACTAGATAATAGGATAATAATAATTACTAGCACTCATAGTCCTCATAGGATCGAATTGTACTTGCCAATACTAGCTACAACTACGTTTTGCATTTGTGGTTAATTCAACATTGAATAACTTGGAAAAAGTAAATCAAGATACGATCATGAAAAAGATAGACTGAAGCATGGAAAACACTTAATGGATCCTGAATTTCCCAAACTATTTTTTTAATCTATCTTTACAACAACTTATCAGACCATACTTCATTTTTGACTCAAATTGAAGCTGTCAATCTTAAGAAACCGTTTAGCCCTCCTTAAATAAGGATTATTTAATCTTTCCAGCTAAACAAGGTTTAGTCCTTCATAATCAAGACCATGGAATTGAGCTAGAGCAGTAAATAAATAACCCATGCCTAAATAGCTACTTTTCTTTAAAAGTCAAGTAATTATTATGACAAATATGAGTTATTATGTAAAAATTGATTTCATGATCCATGCACCAAAGTAAAAATAGATCCTTTGTGGAAATTTTATTACTTTTACTATTTAAAAACATAGTGTGACATATAAACTTATGTAGTAAAGTTGAATGCAAAACACACTATAAGTGTTACGCTCAAAACTGCAAGTATACAAGTTGTACTTGCAGTTGAAAGTGGATATCGATCCTACAAAGATTGTGCTTAGGCAACATTTAATTTAGGTTGTTCTTTATTTAAGAAATCGTTTCAATCGAATTTAAACAGATAAGTAAAATAAAGACAAACTAAAAGTAACAGGGAACAACGCAACCTTAACCAAAATTGTAAACTAAGACTTGGAGAGAATCAAGATTAAACATTAGGACTTGTCATTATCCCTATTTGCTCCCTTCTGATTAATTGATTCAATTTATGCTTGGCTCAATATTTCCTAAAATTCTAGCTGGCCTCTCTCAAGGAGTAACTAAATGTCCTAATTAAATAAATTAGAAATAACTTTAGGATCCCTCGATGTGCAAAGCCATTCCTAAACATTCAACTAGATATGAAGCTATCCTATTTAGAGTGTATTAATATATTGAAATCTCTTCCTAATAAATCAATAAATTTGATTTGATTGATGTATAGAATTGAGATTGATATTATGATGCTAGGATTTGGAATATTGATGATGTTCTGAACTGTTGGACCCTAAACTTTTCGTGAAAGATTAGAACTATTGAATGAGAAATTTTCGTGGTTAGTCACGAGTTAAGAACAAATGAAGGAAGAATTTTTGAAACAAGAAATGATAGACAAGAGTAAAGTAGGGAATGAGAAATGTGGATAGATTCATGATTTGCTATGGTGTTTTTGGTGGATAAGAGATTTTTGAAATAGAAAGAATTTAGGGTGAAAGTTAGAAATGATATGAAAGCAAAAATGAAGTTGAATATGTGGAGCAAGTTGATGAAGGATATGTACACATATGTATGTTCTGTTATTCGTGTTCATGATTATTCATGGATCTGATTTTCATTATGGATAATGTTGATTTGAAATGGAGTTGAGAATGAGGAGGAAATGAAGTAGAAAGAGTGATCTTGGTATGAGTTATGTAAGAAAAGATTTTGAAATAAAGAGTTGATCTGGAAAATGTTCATTGAGTATAGTTCAGTATTTTCGCCACAACGTCTTCTCTAGTTTTCCAAACAAGATAATTCTTAATTTGGATTAAAATAGAGATATATGGCTACATTTCGTATGAAGACATCGAATTTCAATTCTATCTCTAAGAATCCCAAAAATTTGTTATGAATTTAAGAAATTGGTGTAGTATGTTCATGGAAAATTTATCTTTGGACTTTAGGGGCAAAATTAGGATTGATATAAATAGATTTTGGCAAAATTGTCTTCTAGAAAATTATAGATCTTTCTTTCATCTTTCCAATGGTATGTAGCATGAAAATTTTGGACATCTGAGCTGAAAGTTATGATCTTTATAAGTGGAGACGTTCTGGAGCAAAAGTAAGACGAAGTTACCGTTCATCTTTTACTTTCTGTTCCATTTTTGATCCTTTAGAAGATAGAATTTGTCTTCTAGATCTTCATGGAAGTTGTATATCTAGAATTATTCTTTAAAACGGTCTAAGAATGACCTTAATCCGATATTTGTAGAGAAAGTTATGCCCTTTTGATTGCTTCAGTCTTATTTTTGCTGACGTCATCTTCGTCTTAGTTTTGTTCTTGCTGACATCATCTTCGTCTTAGTTTTACTGATGTCATCTTCGTCTTAGTTTTGTTCTTGCTGACGTCATCTTCATCTTAGTTTTGCTGACGTCATCTTCGTCTTAGTTTTGTTCTTGTTGACGTCATCTTCGTCTTAGTTTTGCTGATGTCATCTTCGTCTTAGTTTTGTTTCTGCTGACGTCATCTTCGTCTTAACCTTTGTGCTTCCTTCTTGTGTTCTATTTTTGACCCTTTTAGAGGCCGAATTGGCCTTTGAATTTTTCATAATAGTTGTAGCTCTTGAAATTATATTTCCAACCATATAAATAAATCCTTAATCTGATATTTGTAAGGAAAGTTATGGCAATTTTCCCAACCTTGAATCGTCTGATGACGTCATCATCATCTCAAAATGGCGTCATCATCGTCTGCTTTTGTTTTGACCCCTCAGTTGAAAGAATTGGCCTTTGAGGTCTTCATAATAGTTGTAGCTCTTGAAATTATCTTTCCAACCATATAAAGAAAACCTCAATCCGAAATTTCTACAGAAAGTTATGGCTGTTTCCCCAAAATAGGTTCAGTATAATTGAGTTCATAAACACGGTTGCTTCTTTTGACCATAACTTCTTCTCTAGACCTCTGAATGACTTGATTCTTGAACCATTGGATTCATAAGACCTTTCTCTACATCTCCACCAGGAATTAAAGCTAACTAAAATGAAATAAGATAGATTGAGTGAAAAGAGTGGGGCAGGTACAGTGAGTGTGTTCTTAAGTAGTATGAACTGGTGTTATCCCACTGAATATACTTCGGTAGTTTGATGATTT
>JANZLX010000213.1:20197026-20212559 GCA_025531955.1 Erythroxylum orinocense | reverse complement strand
ATTAATTAATTACAATATTTTAATTAATTAATATATTGTAATTAATTAATTACATTATTTTTTACAAACCAACCACTGTCAATAGTAAAGGTAATCATTCCTTTCTCTTAAACAACCATCATAATTATAAAAATAATATCCATTCTTATTATTCACTATATTCATTATCATTCTTATTACCATTCCTTTGTACTAACCAAGCGCCCCTAAGTACAAATAAATTTACATTATATAAGTTAAAAAAATTTAGATATATATGCCAAAATTTGAATTTAAAGCTATAACTGAAGTTTAATTTATATCCACGGATATAGTTGCATTCAATTCCCATTCCTTATGTTATATCCTTTTGCCTATCTCCTTCCATAATTGGTTTGTCTTCTGGGGACGGTTTTGTTGTGGCCTTGGTGCCTATTCAGGTTTCCGAACTTTAGGGGCACGATAGGCTCAAGATATTGTTTTCCTGGGAAGTTTCTCTTATCTTTGGGCAGGTTCTGCAGTCGTGGTAACCAGAAGGATACGTACTCTCCTTCAGGATCATACACTAGAGCCTGAAAAACATCAAGGGAAAATGTTTTAGGTTGAAATGTGTACCTGGAAAGAGCATTATTATAATGTGCAATTGGCTGTTCTATTTACGATCACTATTATTGCAAAATAGTGTCTATTCGAAAAGTTCAAAATAAATTTTCAGTTTTGAATCTCAAACGGATAGAAAGTATTTGTACAGTTATAAGAAATCAAGTATTTGAAGTGGACTTACTTGCTTGGGGATGCTGAAGTAACGATCCTCCCTTGGATCATTCCCGACTCCTGCGGAGGAAGAGACAATGAATGTCAAAAGCACTGATGTGCTTTTCCGTCAAGGCTTTCCGAAATTTCATAAAAAGACAAATCTTTAATCATGCAGACACAGAGAGACTCTCCTCTCTCTCTTAAAAACACTCCCTTGTTTTCCCGACTGAGCCCTCTCTTTCCCGGTTCGGTTACTTCTTTTGGTAACTCGCTCGTAACCCTCTTTGTCCCACCCGCAACTTTACCCTGACAGTTTACTGTTAATGGCAAACTACAACCAGACTCCAACCTTACCCTCTCATGGAGTCCAACCTTCCCTCGTAACAGACCAGAAAAACCACACAAACTCATCCCTCCATGCAACTCCAAACACTGAAACAACCACTCACCATACAAAGGAAGACCTCTCTCCTCCACCAGGAGCTCAGTCCAGGCAAACTCCAAGCCAGACGCAAAAACTCTCATGGATTAAGGTTGCAGGAGACTCTCATGCATTTTGAAGGCTTCAGTACATCCCGCCTTCTACTGGCCAAGTTGCACCACCGACATAAGTTCTTAACCAAGGAGCAAAAAATGGAATGCCTCTCCAATTGGAGGGTTTATGGACAAGAGACTGCCTTACCCAGTTGTTAATCACTGGGCTAACACAAATTGGAGGAAACTGGGGCTGGAAAATTGCCTTATCACTGAAGATGAACTCTTCATTTTCAGATTTGCCAATGTGAATATGACAAGAAGGATTCTTGACATGGGCAAATCCAAAGAAAGCTGGATCCTAGTACAAGTTCTGGATCCTAGTACAAGCAATCGCAAGTCTAGGAGAAAGAAAGCTGAATCCTGGAAAGGATAATTGACTTCATGGAACATTAGAGAGGGCTTAATTGCCCCAGTAATAAATGGCTTTGAAGGATATTCTTATTCCTAAAAGGCCTCATTTGTATACAGCAAAATTCTGAGTTTTTTGCACAAGGATTGGATCTGTTCAATATCTAACTGGGATTAGTTAGAACAACATATTCATTGTGAGACGACTATAAGACGCTCCAATTGCAAAATAGCTATCACAGTCACCTATACAGGGAACCGGGAGTTTCAAAGGACAAAGTTGTGGAAGGACCTCTTCAATTTGAAACCTAAAATTGACTCACCTTGAATATTTGCGGGGGATTAGTCCCTCAATGACTCAGATGGGGTTCCATCTATCTCCAATAGGAAGTTTCATCAATTGATTAAATTAACATTTAGGATTAGCTGGGTGGATCTGAAATTCATAGGACCCTTAAACACATGGAGCAATAAGCAACATGGTGGAAGGTTTGTGCAGAGGAAACTTGACAGGTGCCTAGTCAATGATGAATTTCTCAACAAATTCCAACAAAGTAGTGCACATTTTGGGCCAAACTTGATATCTGATCACTCTATGATTGAGGTCACACTTGAAAATGACAGAGATACTTGGAAAGAGCCTTTTAAATTCTTCAATTCTCTACTCCAACATCTTGATATGGAGCATGCAATTACCAACAGTCTCTCAAAGAGGTACCCAAGCATTCAAATTTATCAGCTTCCTCAAACATCAAAAAGCTTAATGCAAACAATTACTAAGGCACAATTCTGATCCTCTTCAATTTTGTAAAAAGAAAGCATCGGAATCCCTAATAAAGATCCAAGCAGAACTCAATACAGATCGTACCGATACAAGCTTTAAGGAGAAGGAAAAGATGGAGTCATTTAATTATTATACCAAGCTAGAGGAATATAATTCACAACTTAGCCAAAAAGCAAGAATACACTGGTTGAAACAAGGAGATAAGAACTACAAGTTCTTTCACAATATAATTATAGAAAAGATCTACTGCTGATACTTAGAAATTATGGCAGATTCTTAGGAATTGATGAGTTGTATTTTATGCATAAATTAGTCAACTCCATAAAATAGGAAAATTAGTTGTATGATTTTTTTCCTTTTTTAGCATTTTGTACTACCTATAAGATCTGTACATGTACTTTATTCAAAATATAGAATACTATTTTTTCTCCATATGGTATCAGAGCAGGAACTTAATTCCTAACACTCCCCCTTCTCGAAAAAATTCTTCCAGGACTTATTCTGTGGAAAGATTGAAACCCCAAACCCTCACCATGCCAAAAGTTACTTCTGAACCAACCCCTATTTCCTCTAGGGTTGCTGAAAATCGTAGCCTCACCTCTGACTCCCATTCTGTCCAGATAACCACCGTACGTCTCAATGGATACAATTTCCTGCGCTGGTCCCAATCAGTGCGGATGTATGTTCGGGGGAGAGGTAAGATTAGGTATTTGACTGGTGATAATAAAGCGCCAGATGTGAAGGACCCATCCTTTGCTACTTGGGATGCAGAAAATTCCATGGTTATTGCGTGACTTGTTAATTCCATGGATGAAGACATTGCTTCAAATTATTTGTGTCATTCAACTGCCAAAGAACTCTGGCATAATATTCACCAAATGTATTTAGACCTTGGTAATCAATCTCAGGTGTATGAATTGAAACTTAAACTTGGGGAAATTAAACAAGGGGGAGGCAATGTCACCAAACACTTCAATATCCTGAAAAGACTATGGAAAGATCTAGATGTTTTCAACGACTATGAATGGAAATCTTCGGATGATTACAACCACCACAGGAAAATGGTAGAAAATGATCGCATCTAAAAATTTCTTGCTGGGTTGAATGTAGAATTTGACAAAGTAAGGGGAAGGGTAATTGGTCGTGGTCCTCTTCCTCCACTTGGAGAAGTATTTGCCAAAGTCCGAAGGGAGGAAAGCCGTCGGAGTGTTATGCTTGGTAAGGAGTCTAGGGCATCAATTGAAAATTCTGCCCTGGTTGTAGCAGATGCAAATGCAAGCAGAACAGCCCACATGCGTGAAACAGCCAACAACTAGCATAGAGCAGAGGACAAGCCACGGGTATGGTTTGATTTCTGCAATAAACCTCACCATACACGTGAGATTTGTTGGAGAATTCATGGCAAACCTGCCAAATGGAAGAGTAACAAGTCTAGAAATAGAATTGCTAGTGCAAACAAGGCTAATTCAAGTCCCTTTAGTAAAGAACAGATGGATCATCTTCTTAGGCTGCTAAAGACCAATTCCCTTTCTAGTATTCCTAGTGTTTCTCTGGATCAAACAAGTAGAGAATCTAATTCCTTTTCCTGCCATTCCACTTCCCCACCTTGGATTATTGATTCAGGTGCTTCAGACCACATGACAAACCTTTCTCATGTTTTTCTTTCGTACTCACCTTGCTCTAAAGATAAAAAGGTCAGAATTGTAGATGGAAATTTCTCATCTACTGCAGGGAAAGGACCTGTAAAAATTTCTAAAAAAATCACCCTTAAATCTGTTATTCATGTCCCTAATCTTGCTTATAATCTCTTGTCAGTGAGTCAACTATCTAAAGATTCTAATTGTTGTGTTATTTTTTCCAATTCTGACAGTGAATTTCAGGACCTGAACAAGGGGATGATGATTGGCAGTGCTAGAATGGTGGATGGTCTTTATTACTTTGATGAAAACCTTCTCAAGAATAAACAAGCTCAAGGCTTGAGTACTAGTATGAGTTCTCTTTCTACTCGTGAAAAAATTATGATTTGGCATCCTATATTAGGACATCTTAGCTTTTCATATTTGAAATACTTATTTCCAGATTTATTTAAAACTGTGGATTGTTTATCTTTTAAATGTGAAAGTTGCCTTTTATCAAAAAGTTATCGTTCCACTTACAATCCCAAACCATATTGTGCCTTAAAACCATTTAGTTTGATTCATAGTGATGTAAGGGGCCCTTCAAGAATTGCCACATATTCAGGAAAAAAATCGTTTGTAACTTTTATAGATGATAACACTCATTGTGTTGGATATATGTGATGAATGATAAATCTGAAGTAGAAAATGCTTTTAAAAACTTTTTTCATATGGTTGAAAACCAATTTCAAACAAAAATAAAGATATTTCATTATGATAATGGAACATAATATTTCAATCATTTGTTGGGGAATTTTTTAAAAGAAAAAGGGATTCAACATCAATCTACTTGTATTGACACTCCTCAACAAAATGGCATTGCAGAAAGAAAAAATAAACACTTACTTGAAGTTGCACGTGCTATTATGCTTTCAATGAATGAACCTAAATACTTACGGGGAGATGCAATTTTAACGACATCCTACTTGATAAATAGGATGCCTACTAGTGTGTTAAAATATACAACACCTTTAGAGTGTTTTAAAAAAAATTTATCCAAAAACTAGACTCTTTTTTTATTTACTGTCAAAAATTTTTGGGTGCTATTTGTCCACATACCTAGTTGAATTCGATCTAAACTTGATCCGAGGGCAGAAAAATGTGTGTTTATTCGATATGCACCAAATAAAAAGGGATATAAGTGTTATAATCCTCGAACAAAAAGGATTTTTGTAAGTATGGATGTCTCTTTTGTTGCCGATCAACCATATTTTGAAAAAAACTACCTTCAGGGGTAGATAGGAAACGAAGATCAACTTTGGAAAACATCTATTCCACCACCTAACATGTTTTTTTCTGAACACAATAATGAACAAGAGGAAAGTACTAATTTGCCAATGTCAAACATAGATGATTTACAAACAGGGGGAGAAATACTAGGATAGGAACATATTAATCCTACCATAGAGCTTCGTGTTTATACCAGGAGACATACTCATCAAAATAAAGATCTATCCACTACTCTAGTGCAAGACCAACCACTATCTTCGAGCGATGGCTCATCCAACACTTCAGGTAATTCTGATCCTCCTCCTTTGACAACTCCAACTCCTACTATTGTTGATCTTGATGTCTCTATAGCACTTAGAAAGGGAGTCTGAACCTGTACCAAACATCCCATTGCTAAATATGTGTCTTACCACCGACAATCTACTTCTCGTAAAGCCTTTACCTCAAATATCTCTAATTTGTTTATCCCAAGAACCATTCAAGAAGCCTTAGATAGCTCGGATTGGAATTTAGCAATTTTAGAAGAAATGGATGCTTTGGAAAAGAATGGGACATGGGAGATAGTTGATCTACCAAAGGAGAAGAAAGTGGTAGAATGTAAATGGGTGTTTACAGTTAAGTGTGAAGCTGCTGGTAGTGCAAAGAGGTGCAAGGCACGGTTAGTGGAAAAAGAATTTACACAAACACATGGTATTGATTACCACGCGACTTTTGTCTCGGTTGCAAAAATTAACTCAATCCGTGTTCTACTTTCATTAGTTTTTAGCTTTGACTGGCCTTTACATCAATTAGATGTAAAAAAAAATGCATTCTTTAATGGGAACTTGGAAAAGGAAGTTTTTATTAGTCTATCACCTGGTCTTGAAAAAATTCTTGGTGAAGTGAAAGTGTGTAGGTTGAAGAAATCACTGTATGGACTCAAACAATCTACTAGAGCATTGTTTGAGTGATTTGGAAAAGCTGTAAGGGCCCATGGACATAAGCAAAGTCAAGCAGATCATACGATGTTTTATAAACATTCAAAAGAAGGAAAATTTGCTATTTTGATTGTTTATGTTGATGACATTATTTTAACAGGTGATGACCTTGATGTACTCAAAAGACTCAAGGAAGGCCCTTGCCGAAGACTTTGAGATCAAAGACTTAGGAGCTTTGAAGTATTTTCTAGGAATGGAGTTTGCTAGATCTAAAAAAGGTATCTTTGTCTCTCAAAGGAAGTATGTATTAGATCTTCTTAAAGAGACAGGTCTACTCAGATGTAGGGCGGTTGAAGCACCCATTGACCCCAATGCGAAACTTCAACACGCCAAACTAGAAGTGAAGAATAGAGAACAGTTTCAGAGATTAGTTAGTAGACTGATTTATTTGTCACATACTAATCCAGACATAGCCTTTGCAGCGAGTATGGTAAGCTAATTTATGCACTCTCCAAGTCCAAAACACTTTGAAGTCGCGTACAGAATCCTAAGGTATTTAAAGAGTGCACCATGGAAGTGCTTACTATTCGGAAGGCATGGTCACCTACAAATTGAAGTATACACAGATGCAGATTGGGCTGGAAGTACAATTGAAAAAAGGTCAACATCTGGTTATTGTAATTTTGTTGGAGGTAATCTTGTTACTTGGCGAAGCAAAAAGCAGAATGTGGTGGCAAGAAGCAGTGTTGAAGCTGAATTAAGATCAATTGCTCATGGAATTTGTGAGGTGTTACAGATTAAAAGGATCTTAGATTAATTGATGGTCATAAGTACTTCTCCCATAAAGGTATACAGCGATAATAAAGCTGCAATCTCAATAGCTCATAATCCTGTTCTCCATGATAGAACCAAGCGTGTTGAGGTAGACAAGCACAACATTAAAGGAAAGATAGAGAATGGACAGATTTGTATGACATATATATCTACCGGTGAACAGGTTGCACACGTTCTTTCAAAAGGACTGCCTAAGAAACAATTTGAGAAGTTAATTGGCAAGCTGGCTGTGGAAGATATCTTTAGACTAGCTTGAGGGGGAGTGTAGAAAAGATCTAGTACTGATACTTAGAAATTATGGCAGATTCCTAGGTATTGATGAGTTGTAATTTATGCATAAATTATAAGCTTAGTCAACTCCATAAAATAGGAAAATTAGCTATATGATTTTTTCCCTGTTTAGCATCTTGTACTGCCTATAAGATTTGTACATGTACATTATTAAAAATATAGAATACTATTTTTTTCTCCGTAATAATCAGGGGCAAAAGGAACAAGAATAATATAGTATACCTGAGGGCTCTAGATGGCTCATTAGTTAATGACTAGGAGAATCTAAAATCAATGGCTTAAAGCTACTATGCAAATTTGCTTGGAATAACTCCCAAGGTTAATTCAATTCCATAAGACATTTGAGAATCCTTAAGGGAAACAATCACAATTCTACAAACTGTAGAACTAACAAGGAGAGTCACTTCAGAAGAGATCAGATCCACTCTTTTTTCTTTCAACCCTAACAAAGCCCCAAGTCTAGATGACTTCAATGTAAAATTCTTTCAATCCTCTTGGAGCACTACTGGTCCTTTATTCATGAAAACAACAACAACAACAACCAGTATGAATCCACTGATATGCAAGGTCTGGGAAGGTCCAGTAGTACGCAGCCTTATCCTTAACTAATAGAGTTATTCATCAAAATAGTCCAAGAATTATTTGATTCCAATTATATGTTTCTTGAGTTAAACAAAACATACACCAACTTGATTCCTAAAGTTTCTAATCCAGAAAACTTGAACGAATACAAACAAATTTCGTGTTGCAATGTCATTTACAAGGTAATCTCCAAGGTTTTTAGTTAAGAAACTTAAGGAAACTCTCCAAAGTTTCATCAATCCAAGTTAGGGAGCATATATAAAAGGCAAAATCATTGGTGATAACATCTACCTAGCTTAAGAAATCTTTAGGGGACATTCCAACAATAAACATATGATAAGTTGTGCAATAAAATCGACTTCACCAAGGCATTTGATACAGTCAGTTGGGAATTTATACTGGATACTCTCCAAACTCTCGGATACCCTCAAAGGTTTGTAGACTAGACCACTCAATGCCTAACAACAGTCTTCTATGCACTTATCATTAATGTTGAACCATCCAATCTATTTAAAGTAGGAAGGGTCCTAAGGTATGGGTAGGGCTCCCTTATCCCCATTCCTTTCACTATTATAATGGAGATACTAAATAGAATTACCAACCTTAAAAACAAGAGGAATTCAAGTTTTAAGTTCCATTACAGATTTAAGGAACTCAAGATGATTTGCTAATGTTGTGTGGAGCAAATAAAAGTTAATTGACATACGGAAAAACTCATTAAACTCCTTCAAAGAGATCTCAGGGCTGGAGTACAAACCCGATAAGAGCTCGATTTATCTTTCATGCAATACAGGATTTCAGATTCTTGAAATTAGAAGTCAGAAGTTAGAATCACTTCCTTTCAAGTATCTAGGAGTCTCTATCTTCTTATTGAAAATTACTTCTAAGGATTCCAAGCCTCTTATCAATTCCATAGAAAGAAGAATCAACTCATGGAACAATAAATGGCTTTCCTATGGAGGAAGAATCCAGTTATCACTCAATGTGCTTAATAGCTTAATTACATATTGGTTATCCCACATGGTTCTACCTAGAGTTGTGCTGAAAAGTATAGACAAGCTGATAAGAGAATTCATATGGAAGGGCTCAACCAATTCTTCTAAAGTCCCTAATGTAAAGTGGAGCACATTTTGTCTTCTTAAGAAAAACCAGAACAAGATCCAAAACATTACTGGCTAAGAGACTTTAGCTCATCTGTACAACTAAAGACAACCTGTGGGTCAAGTGGATCGATGAATATTACACAAGGAATGAAAGCATCTGGTCCCTCAAAGTGAAAACAAATATGTCTCACACAATGTAGGGAATCCTCACAACTAGAAGTTTCATTAGAGATGGTTTGGACACAAGTTTTTGGTATGATAATTGGCTCTTAATTGGCCCATTATACAAATTGCACAACCTTAGTACGCTACAATCCATTATTCCTCCCTCAACTTAAGTAGCTCACATGATCTCTAATGGTAAGTGGCATTGGCCATTCCGTAGTTCTCAAGGCTCTTCTACAGTGATACTACTGCTGAATGAGTGCTCTCCCTACAGAAAGAGGAATGGTTGGATCATATGGACAAAGGACTCCACCAAGTTATTCACCACCCTTCGTGTAGGAGACTCATACAGGATTATGGTTAGAGAATAAACTGGACAAATCTAGTATGGGATACAACAACTCCACCATCAATCTCCTTCCTCTTATGGCTTGCAGTGCTCCAGAAACTTAACCCTAGAGACATGATTAAGTTTGAAATAGAAAACAGAATGTGTGTGTTGTGCAGACTATCTGAGGAAAACCATTACCACTTGTTACTTAAATGCTTTTACTCAAAATGTTTATGGCTCACCCATTTGGATGTGTTCAGTATTTCTTCACCATCTGTAGACTGCCCACAGATCATCAACTGGGCTATTGCACTCAAACTAAACACTAAATGGGACAAGAAGGTGTTCATTCACAATTATGCAGCTAATATGGAGGACCAAGAACAACATGATACGTAAACAGGAGCAACAAAAGTCAACAAATGAAGCAAAAGGTAAACGTTTCCATAAGAGGAGACAATTGGTTACAACAAATGACTTAAGGGACATAATTTCGTTAATTGTAAAATTAATGCTCTTTTAGATGATTTAGTGACTAGCATTCTGCTATTGGCTATCTAGATTCCTTTCCATTGTTATGTTTGGAAATTTGTATTACTTAGTCTACTTTAAATGAATCAATTACCTCCAAAAGGAAAAATCTTTAATCATGCCTATATGTGCATTCAGGGTCATAAATTCAAGTCTATTTGAACTACATACACAATTCTTAGATAAGCTTGAACAAACAACCATATGCATCACCTGCACCATAGGTCCAGTTCCCATAATTGGAACAAGGGTCATAATCCAAAAGGCATGTCTCAAACCATTCAGCTCCCATCCTCCAGTCAATGCCCATATCTCGAACAAGAAAGGAGCAAACAATCTGTGAAATGTTAGAGAAGCATGTTCGTGGTAGATGGTTAACGAACATAGTCACTTGTTGATAGCTAAGTTGTCCAGATAAAACATAATAGACCAGAACACTGCACATGTTATTTGTGCATAGTCATGTATACCTGCCTTCCTCGATTAGACATGAAGCCAGTAGAGGCCAATTCTTTCATATTGGCGTCTATGAGAGGGTACCTACAAGTTCAAAAAGCTGACCATATTTAGACGGCTTAGGAAAAAATCAGAATGTGCTATTGTAAATTCAAAGTTATATCTCTTTAAGGCAGTTGGATGTCAATGAGAATGTAAAGGAGTTAACAGATAACAAAGAATGTGATAAATCATACCCTGTACAGCCATCTCTCCAGGAATCGAACAATTTCTGGTCTAGACTCCACGGACGTTCCACTTTTCTTGGTCCACCTACAGACAGAAATTGAATTCAGGAAGTGAAATAGGAGAATATCTGGATTCACTTTTATGCTATACGTTCTACTTCAATGCTTATCTAATCACTGCTTTAATTATTTTCAACAAGGTAAATTTAGTTTAAAGTTGAGGTTTTAATAATCCGTATGTGAATTGAATTCAAAGGAGACCTTGTACCTAAATAGAAAAGAGAATTCCTATATTTGACCGAGAGAAATCTGAAGTAATCCCTCCATATCAATTCAAACAAGACCCTGAAACATAAACTGATTTCAGACATTGTAAAACGATAGAGTGTGATGATGGAGAGTGCCAGCAAGCAAAAGAAAACGCATTTATGATTTCTGGAGATGATAGAGAAAAACCAGTATGTGGAGTCATTAGCATGCCTTTCTTTCTCGTATCTCCTTACCTAAAGAAAGTCAATCCAATAATCTCATTAAACAATACACAGAACATAAAGGTAAAAGCTACTAAGCAGCAGTACGGATCAGAATTCACGAACCTCTTCATATACAAAACGCGGCGAAAGGCTTCCTGAAGCCAACCATGGAGAAAATTTTGTCGAGTAATCAGGTCCCAACATCCCATTCCTTGTCTCCTTGTATACCTTTAGCAAATCCTGTTACACAAATACAAGATTCTGGAAATTACCAATTGCTTCGGAAAAAACATGCTGGTCCAAAACATCCAACTTCAAAGGAAAGTAAATACTGCACGCTCTCAATGGTTCTCATCTAATCAAGCACTAAAAGAGATAGTAGTGAGCAATTTCCACTTTACCTTCGCCCAGAAGTACTCATATACTCTGCTCAGAGCCGCACTTTCGCCTCCCAAAAATTTCATTCCTCTGCTAACCTTTAAAAGGAGAAGCAAGATACGGAAAGAACTGAATCCCTTTCTATATATTTAAGATCCATATCACATTTGATCAACGTTGTAGATTTTGTTCGTAAGTGTAAAGTAACCCTTGCCTTCTGAGGTTGAAGACCAAGCTGATCAATTGATGGAACACCTCCCCAGTCCTCAACAGGGGGAGGTGGTCCAAGACACACTGGAGCTTTAACACACCCTCGCGGAGCTCCTTTCGCTTCCACAGACTGCAAAGTTTGGTAAGGTAGCACCATCCATAAACTAAATATAAAGAGTAAAGACCTTCGAAGAAAAGTTGAAATCGAATTAGAAGAGGCATGCCTTACGAAACTGAGTATACACATCAGGTACACTCTTCGCACTGAATGGAAGGTCATCTATGTGGTACATTGTGCTGCCCCACACCAGCTGAAGTATAGGCATCCTTGTACCAGTCTGACTGCTTGACTTCTCTGGAATAGGTGGTAAATGTACTCGTTGAAGTGCTTTATTCACCAATTTCTCGACCATTAGCTCTTCACTACAGGTTTCTTTTTGCGCAAACACCTGAATAGATTGTACTTTGTGTATCAAATAACAGAGTTATGGATGCAGTAACATAAAATTCATATAAAGGAATATATTAACAGATTGATGAAACAACACATGTATTGAACTGCTCAACTGTGTGGGCTGCAAAAGCTTTGGCAAGAGAAGGGAGGACTTCCTCTGGTTTTCCTTGTTGAATGAGCAGGTTGAGTCCTTTCTTTATCAGATTCTTCCTCAAGTCAGCTAAACTCTCCATGAGAAACTGTGCTCGCAAAGCTGTTCAACCATGAAAGCAGAACGTCACACTTAAGATAGTGCGCGCCCAATTACAAGAAAACCAAATCCGAAATTCAAACAGAACAGGGACAGCCACATTCCATTCTTATAATAAGAGTCAAAACCATCCCGCCGAGAAAATCTAAATACAGTAAAAACAGGTTTAGTGTGGATGCGAATGTCATGCGCATACCTCCTGTTTTAGGGAATCCAAAATGGTAAGTAGTTTGGAAAAGTCGAGGGTCTACACAGTAAACAGGTAAAACCACCTCCGATGAAACCCAAGCCTTGTACAAAGCCTCATTGTCCAATACTCTTAAATCATTCCTGAACCAGACAATGGCAGTCCCTACACCGTTCCTCTTCACCGTCTTTGATGTGTATCTTTCAAAGGTTTGTTCAACAACATGGTCTATCTCTTCAACGTCTAGCCCCGGTACCTCGTACATTACGGTACCAGATGATGTAGAATGCAAGCTCATGATCTTGAAGCAAGCACGAGGCCTGTATTGGGTAAGGAACAAAAGCGTTAAAGCGTGGTTAGAAGGCTGTAATAGCTTTTCCCCGCGAAGAGAACAGGAAAATAAAGAGAGACTGCCCATTCTTCCTAGTTGTTAAGAGTCCAGAGATTTAAGCAGTTGGAAAGATGACACGTGGCATATGTTTACTGGTGATGACGTGGCTTATTCATAGCCCTGTAGCTGGTGGTCGGGTGGGATGGGCCTCATGTCGTTTCGTTTCCTAACCTATTAGGCTTGGACTTAGTCTCAGGTCACATACATTAGGCTGGATTACTTAAATAACAATTCTGGGTCGAGCTTGAGTCTTAGACTAACTTATTGCTAACCCTATCTTATAATCATCATTATCAATATAAGAATTTGATAAAGAGTGTACCTTATCTTTATTAACCATAAAGCATGTACTTGTCACTATATTTTTGGATTCTCCACTTAATAAACTAATAGTTTCATTCCATATGGCCTTAAATTCTTTTTTTTTTTCCAATTATTTGTCCCTTTTGTTCTTTAGGAACTTGTTGAATTTCTTCTTGATAAGCTTTATATCATCTGCATCACTCTTACTTATAGAGGTCTCCTCCTCATTAACTTTTTCATCCTTTGATACTTTAAACACCACATCTCTTCTTTTTAGAGCCACTTCATTTTCATAAAATTCATTCATCTACATCTCAGATGTGAGGAGTGATCCAACTATCTATTCCAATTGCAAGGTGCTCAAATCTTTGGTTTCTTGTATAACTATTAATTACCTTTGGTTCCCAAAACTTTGATAAAGAATTAAGAATTTTCTCAAACAATTCAAGATTAGTGAAATCCTTATCTAGAACTTTAAAAGCGTTAATAATATAAATGAAACAAGTACTAATGAGTTATAAATATATTAAACAAAACACAAGATATAATTATAATTTACATAAGTCTACTTATCATTTCCTATAGTATATCTCAATGAATCGAGTGTTGATTCCATGAAGACTATAACTACTAGTACTAACTTTCTACCTATTACCTAATCTAACGAAACTAGTGAATGATTTATATAATAAAAACTAATTTAGATCACAAAATTAAGGTAATGAATAATAGTAGAGCAATCAATATTTAAGTAATATATAAGTAAGAATTGCCTAGAACCTTTCCAATATCTAGAACTTATGTTGAATCAATGATTAATATTAATTCCTAAGACAGGTAAGAATTCCAATTCTACAACTATATTGACTCTTGATAAATATAGCTCCAATCGTTAAGTTGATTGAATAAAATATCTTTCTAATTAAACCCTTAAGAACATATTACTTTGCTTTATAAATTCCCATAATAGGTTTGACCCTAACCTAGAATATTTATAAGTAATATATAACCATAATATTTTTAGCTCCAAAATTGATCTTCAAGAAATCTATTCAATTTTCTATAATCCTTCTCTTAAGATATGAAACCTTAGAATTTTCACCCAATACAGCCCAAATACGAGACCATTTTAGAATTTTGTGTTGCGTAAGACCCCTCTCAACTTCTTTTACATAGTAAAAAAACTACCAACATGAGTCCGTAAATGAGTTCATATTTATCCTATGTTGGCAAACATAGCTAAAACACGGTCGGTTGTCACAAACGCCTAGAAAAACCAAAGGATGTTAGTATCCTATTAATCATACAAAAACTTCTATAAAGATAAAAATATGGCATGAATGAATACAAGGAGCAATATGGCACTGTATTGATACCATGTTCTAAGTCCTTTTCTAAAAGTCTGCAAAAGTAGCTACAACTTAACTCAAATCACCCCAATTCTAATATTTTTCCTTCAAGGGATTGAAACAAGACCTTAAGTAAACTATAAGTCATTTCGAATAATAAATACATTAAAAAAAACGTTAAGACACAAGCATATTTCTATCCAAATTCATGGTAAAGATATAGTGCAAGTAACACTTATCAAATTCCCTAACATTTAAGCATTTTCTTATCCTTAAGTAAATCAACTTCATTACTCAAGACTTTAAAAGGAGGAAATTCTAGAAAATATTTTAATTAATCAAATATCCAACAATATTCTTAATTACTTATTCAGTTGCAAAGCTCAAGAAGTTGTCAAACCTTTAGCCACTTGCACCAATTTATTAATCAATTTAATCTACTACACAATCCTTCAAAGTTTAATTCAATTCATAAAATTCAAATCATTGGATAGAATGAAGATAAATAAGAAAAAAGTATTTCCACTTTCAAACATCTTCATAACCTTTATTGAATGACAAGTAAACAACAAATTTAAATCAATACAAGAGTATTTGGAACTTGAATGAAAAATCACCTAACCTTTTGACATAAGAATAACACCTTTTCATAAATACCCTTAGTTACTCAATAAGGTTACCATTTCAAATGGCTATTAGTACCATTTGTTGGACCCCGAATTTTTAGTGAAAATTAGAAATAGTAAATGAAATTCAATGAGTGTTTTTGTATATGTATTATGTTATAGATG
>JANZLX010000213.1:20151082-20162772 GCA_025531955.1 Erythroxylum orinocense | reverse complement strand
ATTTTCTCACCAATTTCTTTCTCATTTAAATTTATTTTAATATTTCTAATTTTCATCAAAAGTTCGGGGTCCAACAAGTTTAGCTCCTTATAATCTAAGGGGTTTATAATTTGCCTCCCTTTTTTGTCTCTAAAGTCTTCATACCTCACTTGGCCTCATAAATGCCCCTTTATAGTAAAAATTAAGGTTTTATCATAAACCAATGTCAACTAAATGGGCATATAGGTGGTCGTGTATATGAGAATTGTAAGAATCATGAACATACACTTATATAGTGAGTTACACGATCGTATAGTTCATTTAAAACGTTATTTAAGTGCACACACGAGAGTGTAGGTTGTAGAGGTGCTTAAAATGGAATCTTTGTGCTCCCACATGCTTCCAGTGATTTATATAGTCTCATATACGACATTGTAAGTTGTAATATATTCATTTCTTGTATTCTTTGTCCCATATTCACCCTAACTCATCTCTTTCTTACTCTATGAAGGCAATTAAGATTGAGTATCAATAGGATGACTCCAAGGATATGTTTTTACCTTGTTTTGGTTCTTATTTCTTCAACTTATTCCTAAAACAGAATATGAATTAAAATAAGTATCTTAAGCATAGCATAACATAAAATTAATCACTAAACATTAAGAGTAAATTTATAGCCAAACATTTATCATGAGGACCAGTAAAAACCACTCTCCAAGACCCTACGAGCAACCTTTTTTGCTCCAAAATGCACTTCATATGCACAAGAGTGATTGAAGGTTAAAATAGAAAGAATCTTACTCTCGAGAACACACTTTCTTCTTGCTTGGATAGCACAATGCCTCTAGAGATAGGGGTTATCTCACATATAGTACTTGATCACTCTTCAACTTGTCCCTTTGAGCCTTTGACTAACCTGCAAGTAACTTATTAGTAACTAGAAAATTCACAAATTTTATATACCATGGAGGTGTCAAATTGTTAGAAAATAGTTGTTCAATTACAAATGTTTCTCGCAAAGGAACATCATTTTCCTTTTGGACCAAACGACTAAGGTAAGTAGCAACCACATTCTCCATCCCCTTCTTGTCTTTTATATCTAAATCAAATTTATAATACCAAAATAAATAATAAAGTTTGCACACAGATAGGATCAAAATTTTTAAGCAAATACATCAAATAAAAGCTTTTTTCATTGTAGAAAATTTCAGTTAGGCTAAATTCAAAGTTTTCAAAGCATAATAAATAGTGTGTCTAGTCTTTTCAAGTCTTTGTCCTAGAACCACCTCCATTGCATAATCACTAACATCACATATAATCTCAAAGGGAAGGCTCTAGTTCAGAGGTATGTTGGAGCTCCTTAAGCTTGTCAAACACTTCCTTGCACTTTTCATCAAAATTAAAAGGGACATCTTTTTGTATCTGCTTGCATAAAAGGAGTGCCAAGATTTTTATGTTTGCATGAGTTTCTAGAAATGCATGTAAGGAAAGTTTAGTCTATTTTGGATTGTTTCAATTATGTTTTGCTCGCACTTCCAGAACTTCTCGTTTGCATACACCTATTACACATAAGAAAAGAATATCAAATAAAAAATAAAAAGAAAGCTCAAATCAAAACGATTCAAATTACACTTGATACTATGTGCAATCCCTGAAAATGACGCTAAAAACTTAATGGCTACTTCATCTTTAGGTCAAAGTTTTAAAATTAATTGAATTTGTCATACTGTAAGTATACAGCCCGTATAAAATAGTATAACAAGGTATCATTCCCTTGAGGATTGGTTAGTCACCTTATAATTCAAATTGAATTTTGTTTAAGTAAATCTAATAATGAGAGATTAAAATCACAAAAATTCACAATTTAAAAGCTTATAAACACACTTCAAAATGTCACAAAAATAAGAATGTAATTTTGGTTTAGAGAATCAAATTATAAAGGTTAAGGTCATTCTCTCCATACCATGTAATCCCTCACTTTGGTAATGTAATCATGCTTAGTCCTAAGTATTCTAATGTATTGGGCCTTTCTCTCACAATACGATAATGTAATCATACTTAGACCTAGGCATTCTAATGTATTGGGCCTTTCTCTCTCAATACCAAAACATTGACATACAACCATGCAAAATGTATGTACATTAAAACACATGAATATCATGCAAAACCTAAGTTAAAAACCTTCATTTATAACCTAACATGCAATTTATCATATACAATCACATACATATGCAAGTTATATAAAAATAGCATAAAACCTAGGCTAAACATCCAAGTTTATATACTAAACATACACATTATCACATAAAATGACCTAGACAATCTTATATCAAATATCACTTATCATTGGTGTAATAGAAGTTTCATGTTTTTTTGGTAGAATATAACTTATATATTTAGCACTCAACTCTATACATGTTTATTAGTCCTCACATCTAGTGTTTTCGAAAAGTTTGATCAAAATAATAAGGAAGATGCTCATGTGTTTAATGTGGTTAGGAGCTATCATAAGGAAATCTATTGCCAATGTGAAATGAAGTGATGTGTGTATGCTGAAGGAGGAAGGGGGATTGGGGATTCTTCCCATGACACTCATTAATAAGGTTTTAATGTTCAAAAGAATACGAAGAATTTTGATAAATAAAGAAACCTTATAGGTTAAATAGTTCTATACTCAATACTTGAGGAGGAAGAACTTTTACAATTTCAATTCAAAAACTAACCCCTCTTAGACTATGCTTCATTTTCTAAAGCTAGAGGAGCAAGTGAGATTAGAGTTTAAGCGCAAGCTTAGAGATGGTTCCGCCACATGGTTTTGGTTTGATAATTAAAGCAACATTAAGACACTATATGACATCAGTAAATTCTCAACTCTTAGAGATTCAATTCAAGATAATGCAATAGTTAAAGAAGTCTTAAGATACAATCAAAAGTGGATTAATAAAAGGATTTGGTCTTATTTAATGGAAATTGAACAAAATTACAATCCTAACTTAAACAAAGAGGATTTACAATGGTTAAGGCGCTCTTCTCACTATTTCTCTAATAAATCTTATAAACAACTACTAAAAACTAGAGCTCCAAAAGTTCATTAGCACAAAATGGTATGGAAAGCAGGCAATTCCAAAGATTTCATTCATCTTATGGCTTGCTATCAAGAGGAGACTAACTATGATGGATAGACTATTTGGCAACTCCAATTTAATCAACTATTATACACTCTGCAAATAAGAGTCTAAATTTATAAATCACCTATTATTCCTTGCAACTTCTTTTCATACTTCAGGGAGGAGATTCCATAGCTTTGTATTCTTACTTGTCTAAAGTTATATTGGTTTGATGCCATTTATTAGATTAGTCAAAGCCAATAGAGATGTAAAGATGATTTTCTTATCTTTAAAATATCATTTAGGATGATGATTTATAATATAGTCGAAAATGGCCTCTTTACTACGTAAGGGTAAGGTTGTATATTATCAGACCTCTGTAGATTCCACGTCTTAGCGGGACTTCAACTGAGTGTTGATGACGATAATGATTTATATAATATAGAGGGAAAGGAATCAAAAAATAATTTCAAGAAAAATTTACTCAAAAACAACTTTTATGTAGGAGTTAAAAAGCTTAATAAGAGAGTAACTTATAACTCATCAAGTACATCTATAATGTAGCAATATTATGATGGCAAATTAGTGGTATTTCTATGTGAGAATTATGTTTGACAATATTGGGGTGCTACATATTAAGGAGGAACAATTCTCTCCATAACAATAATGAGATCTAAGTTATAGAATTGTAACGTCTCAGTAAAATAACACTTTTATATTGTAATTCAA
Organism: Erythroxylum orinocense; assembly: GCA_025531955.1. Classification (NCBI taxonomy): domain Eukaryota; kingdom Viridiplantae; phylum Streptophyta; class Magnoliopsida; order Malpighiales; family Erythroxylaceae; genus Erythroxylum; species Erythroxylum orinocense. Next base: position 20,158,957 of record JANZLX010000213.1, on the reverse strand, counting down.
ATATATGTAAAGAACACTAGTTACATTGAATGACCTCTAATCCAAAGCTACGAAGAATCAAAACTAGGAATTAGGATGTAGGGTATCTCATTTGATTATATACCTAACAAATGTAATTTTCATTATGTTCTACCAAAACAATATAAACAATTCTCGGTAAAAATATCCCTGAAATGCGAAATTTAAGTAATTTCAGTAGTACACACTCTTACTTTTATTTGGTAAAGAGATTGTTTCAATTGTCATTGCTTTTTACCTATTCTTATAAATTTCATGGGACTCCTTATTTGATCATATAATCTTTTATTTTCTAAAAAATTGATAACTTCACATCTTTTGTTAGAAATATTAGATCAATAATTAAGTATAAAATATTAAATAATTTTTAAAATTAAAAATATAAAAAAATAGTTATACTGTAAAAGGTCTATTGTGTTTATCTCTCGTAAATATACACATCGTGTTACTACTGTGTACTATGAATGAATATAAATATCTCGTCCGCAAAATGAAATAACAGAAATCTACAACAAAGAAAATAATGACAAGGACAAAGAGGTTGCGCGTGCACACGCGTCTGCATTTGTCGTGGAGCCCTGTCGGAGCCTAGCTGGCGATTTTATCTAGTTGGAGAATCGTAGCCTCCTAATTTCCTTTCACACGGTACACAAAAAATTGAAAACCCAAAATCGATCTCCACCGTCCCTTTAAAATCCACCAATGTAAAATGCGCGGGAAGACTAAAAGATTATCTGTCACGCACAAGAGCAGCAGTGCTATTGCAATATCAGACAACTCTGTCTGTCTCTGTGCGTGCGTGTGTGTGTGAGAGAGTCTCATAAGGTTAGAGGAAAAGAATAAAACTTTTATCGTCGGTACGGGACTCTCTCCTTAAATGGCGCCGAGGAAGCGAAAGGCAGAGGTCGAGGGCGAGGCTGGAAAATCGAGCACGGACGCGCTGCTGAGGAGGTCTTCTCGGCTGGCAAAGTCGGCACCGGCGCTGAAGACCGTGCTTCCAAAGAAGAAAGGAAAAGCTGCTGAGAAGAGGGTGCAGAAGACTGTAGCGAAAGAAGAAACTGAGGAAGAGGAAGCACAAACAGAAGAAAAAGAAGAGGGTAAGGAGGAAACCAAGACAGATGGCGAAAAATCGTCGAAGAAGACCATTATTGTTGAGCACTGGTGAGAATTTTCTCTAGTTTCATTTTTGTTTAGTTTTTCTTTTTTTCATTGTTGACAATCTAGAGAGAAGTTGTAGAAAGAGAAAGAGTGAACGTTGAACTTTTCTGCCTAGGGTTGTTCTAAATTTGAGGTTTTGAACAGAGACATTCTTCTTTCACTTTGCTGCGATGAGGCTAAAAGAAACTGTTCAGTGTTTTCATATTTGATTTTCATTTCTTAAAATTATAATTTTTATATTGTAAATCTTCTCATTGTCCAATATTACACTTGGAGACTGAAATTACAGAAGATGTTTTCTATGTCAAGTCTTGGAGGACCTCAAGGAAACATGTTCAAGATTTTGTTTTTGCTACATAGGTTGATGGAATTTTGAACCATAGTAGATCGAAAACACTGGTATTTTTATTCATGCTGTACTTACGTGTAAACAAAGAAAACAACGAAAGATGATTTTCAACAATATTTCAAGAGTGTTTTTTAATAAATATTTGCCATTTTTAACCACCAATCAAATTCCAGTACTTTATTTTGTTGTCAACCAAAAGAAAAATGAAAAATATGCCTCTGTTTTCTGGTTCAAAAATAGTAACGGTTCTTGTTCTTAAGTTCCTATACTCCTTTTTCCTCGTGGCAGAGAATTTTGGACTAACTTAACTCAATGTTTCTCGGTTTTATTTGAATTTTGACTGCAACTTTGTTGCTAAATATAGTAGTTTGCTGTTTGTTCTGTTTCAATCTTGACATATTGTTATAATTTTTCTGTTTAGTTCTGGACAGGAGAAAGAAGTATTTCAGTAATGGCTTGACTTCTGTTGGTTGCATCCTTTTTTCTATCATATAATCTTATATTTGAAAGCTTGATAACTTCTTCAAAGCAAGGAGGTTTCCACTTATAGGTCAGATATTTATTCTTGTCATATGAATGGTTTCGCTGCATGCCCTGAAAACTTGAGGAAATATTGCAAGAAGCATTGACCACAATTTTTGTGATACTCTTTTGGCTATTACTCTTTTAGCAGAAATGGCACGTTTTCTATGCTTGGACATTTCTAATCAATTTGTTGGTTCTTATAGCAAACAATGCAATTCATTTAAGACAAGGGCTATGCAAGTCAAAAATGGATTGGAGAAAGCTGTTCCTGGTGTCACTGTAATGCTCAACCCAGAAAAGGTATTACCATCAAATACTTGTAAGCTTTATTTAGTAATTGATTGATGTGTTTGTTGCAAATTTGTTTGATCATTATATATATGACCTGTTGAATAGCGTAATGTTATCCAATTGCGTTTCATCTGCTTGGTGAAATTGAAGGATCTTTTCCAATGTAAAATTCATTACTAGTCTGCTATTAAAAACATTGTGATTTAGGTGGTTTTCTGTTACAAGGGTTGCTAATCACTTTGAGAGGATGTTTTGAGTCTTCCATCAAATTTGACTAGGAAATTTAAGGATTGTCTTTATGGCATATCGAATTGCCTTCAAGCAATATGGAATCTGATGAATTCATGCTCGATATAATTGATGTGTTATGGACTAAACTTGTGGAACCTTGTGCTTTTTAAGTTCCATGCTCCCAATTTGGATTTTCCACTAAGGCATTTGCTCTCCTGACAGCCCAGAAAAGGTTGCTTTGAGATAAGGAAGAGAGATGGAGAGAAGTTCATCAGTCTTCTGGTAATTGTTACCATAACACTATTTATAAACTGCCTATCATTTGTGTGTGTGTGTGTGTTAGGAAAGCTTATTTGGTTCCTTATATGCATTTTATATATGTGCACTATCTATATGTTATTTGAAAACAGAGGAAACTAGCAGTCACAGACTTGTGTGATCTCCGTGAACCAGGAAAAGCACATATGTTTCATAAGAAGATAGTTCTAACTATTTAATAAGAATGTAAATGCCATTATGTCGATATTGGACCAAAAGGATGCACGACTCTTTCCATTTTTATAGTTATTTCGTTTAGGCTTGGCAATTAGGCTTGAAATCCTCTGTTCCACCTATGCTGTGCCCCCTGTGCCACAAGTGATCCCAGCCATTGATTATGCCTGGGCTAGTTCTGTCCGGGTTGAAGTCAGTAGGCTTGGCTTGGTTTGATCAGGCTTTGGGTTGGGCTTGAGTTTTTTCTTTTTGAAAATTTTAGGCTTTAAGTTGGATTCGAGCTTGGGCTGTCTCGTTTTGCCTGGCTTGAAGCCCGAACGTTTCAAGAAAAATGACATCAATTTTCATGTTTTAAATTTAAAAAAAATTGGGCTAGGCTTGGTCCTGGGCACTAATTTTTGGGGTGGCCTGTTCTATTGCCATTCCCAGTTAGATCTAGTTATTATGCCCTATTGTAAGGAGTGGTGGACTATATGAACCCTTGTAGTAGAGAATTGGGCATCGGCTGGATTAGGTTGGGGACAAATATACTGTGTCAATTTAAATGGCAGACAAAATAAAAACGATTTTATAATTTGATGTCAAATATTAAAAGAATTCTTGCTGATTATGCTTATAGTGGTTTATGTTGGCTTTGTATGTTTCTTGGTTCCTGCTACTGTGATCTCCAATTTTATGCTATCTGAATATGATATGCAATTAGACATGCTTTCTCTCATTCATTTATTTCACCTTCTGTTTTCTTTTTTCTATTGAACACTGAAATTTTACTTCCGTTTAAGTTGTTTTGCATTTTTGTTGTATGGTCATGTGGAGTCTGTTATATTTATTTCCTGCTAGAAGTTACTAACCTTAATGATATCTGGTGTCTTGACTATTTTACATGATCTCTAACATATGCAGCAGATGAAACGGCCATTTCAGCGAATGAAGGCACTTGATATGGATCAAGTCATTTCAGATATAATTGACAAGATTATATGATCCCAATTAAAGGATGAGCACATGCCTGCAAGCCATAGGCTGCAAAGCAATTTTGTGGTAGCATTTGAAGTTACCAGCTGTATGCTCAAAAGCAGGTGGTAGTACCAAATTCTATCGGTTTTGAGATTCCCACTACTGTTAGGCTGTTTCCTTGTTCTGTTGATAATGGTTAGTGAACTAGTCTTGACACATTTTTTGCATATTCTTGACTGGCTTATAGGTGAAGCAGTGCACACTTTGTTCACGAATTGATTTAATCTTGCAGCTTAAACCAAACTAATTGCTTGCTTGGTTATTATTTCTCCTAAATCATGGAATATGCATTTCTCGAATATTTTATTATTGTTATTTCTCAATCGTTGCATCTAATCCAACTGCTGGAATCTATACATAATATTGTGAAAGCTAAATGGAGCTGTAACGCCATTTCTTGCGATTGAAGTTGCAGATTGGTTTTTCCTATTCAATGGCTTCGACGTCTTTTAAACAGGAGTGCACATTCATGCTTAAGCGTTAACGGAAAAATCTAATTCAGGCCATTCTGATCAAGACTTTTTTAATGTGAAAGTTGTGCATGATTTCTGTTTTGATATAGTTATTATCAGTATATATAAACTGGTAGCTTCTAGCTTGTGGACGTGAAGGGTTTATGGATTCCGAGACGGTAATGTGGTCCCAGCATGTCTGAATTGTTGTTGACTGTGTTAATGAGTCATATGTCTAAAACTAACATAGTTTAGAGGCTTACCAGGCAATTATTTTCATCCGCTATAAATCCTAGTACCAATTCGTAAAATAGAAAACTGCTTATAAAATTACAAGTTATTTTCCATTCCGTTGAAAACACAAGTTCGAGATCCCAATGCAATCGTACGTAGATGTCTTCTTCATTGATCGCCATTATAGGGCCATCATGGACCATGCAACAGTCAAAGCCATTGCCGTTGAAACTCCAACTACACTCGTGCTTGGGTAACCATTGTTGGTCTTACCATCAGCTGTCCCTTGATCATCCTCTGAAGGTCCATCAGCGGCTGGTCCATCACTGGGTGCATCAGCGACTGGCGCGCCTGTGGGTGCATCGGCTGTTGGTCCATCCGCAGGTACTGGCGCGGGCGTCTCCGTTGGTGGTGCTTCTTTGGATGATGGTGCAGGAGCTTCAGCCGGAGACTCCTCGGGAGTTTCAGCTGGTGAAGGTGGAGGCGACGGTGACTTTGTTGGAGCTCCTCCGGCACCATCAATCCCTGCGGCCTCGATAATGCCACTCACTTGGAGCACCGAAACGTTGTAAGGCTGGTTAGTCACGGACTTTATGAGTTGTGAAGTTTGAGAAGAGCCCTTCATTGCAGAACCAAACATGATTCCATTTGGGGTTTTAGTAATGTTCACGAACCCTTGTTGATCGTCTGCAATACCACTTGCTTGGTACAAAGTGGTTACGGTGGTGATCTTCTTTGCTAGTTTTGAGATCTTTAATGGATCGTAGTAATCAAGGATTACATGTGCGCTAAGTATCCTCTTCAGAATGTCCTCTGGCTTCCCTGCGACACCGCCTGCCACACCGTTGTCCACGGCTAGGACAGTGACGGTGCTGCGGCTGTTGATTTCCTTGGCAAGGCCGGTTTGGCTGAGGATGTTGTTGAACGTGTCGAAGTCAGGGTAGTTGTTAAGAATCCTTGTAATGTTAAAGCCTGTTGAGGTAGAAACGTTGAGGCACAAGAAAACAAGGAAGAGGAGGGTCACAACCTTTGACTCCATCTTGGCTTCTTGGGTTATCTTCCACAAAGCACCTACCATGCATGGAGAACTTGGAGGCCCTTTTATACAATTGTTACTTGAGAAATTGGTGTACAAAGAGATATGGACTGGGATTGTTGGTTGAGAGTAATTCTCTGCTTCTATTAGTCATGGTAACTATTGACACTTAAGAGTGGAATTTACCTATATCGGGAAGGTTTTGAATGTTTTGTACCTTCTGCGAATAGCCTTTCTTTTTTTTTTGGCCCTAAATATAGACAACTTTACAACATCTTCCTGCCCTCACATACAATGAAGAAGAAGAATTGGTTGGTTAGTGTTAACTGTTATTGTAGATTATGTTGGTCAAGTCCAAGTCGTTGAATCAGTTATCTTCTCAAATCAAGGATTTATTTCTGCCCATTAATGGATGGAATTCTCAGAAGTTATGTTTAGAATCCGGTAAAATCAAAATTTTAATTTGACACAATCAAGTTCAAGTTCCTACTTTGTCAATAGAAGCAGAGATGCGCATTTTTGACATAAACTCTCAAATTTCGTAGCTTGGGAAACGCTTAAAGGTATTATCTCTGTATCCAAGGCTACGTTTGGAATTGGAAGAACGCCATTACACCGTGAATGGAATGAATAGAATCATCCAAAAGCAGAAAATCTTTCCGAGTCTCAAAGAATGATATTATATTGGGGTAAAATGCAATCTTTGTGTTATCTCCATGATACAGTGTTCAGATCTCTTGTTCAATATTATAGTATTTTATTGTATCCAATAAATTTCAGCCATCCATTCATGTGGGACCTGTATAAAACTCACGTAGGACCTGTAAAATAAATGACTGAGATTTCATGAGACAGAATAAGACAAAGTAAAACTGGACAGAAGATTTGAACTCCATGACACAGCCTAGTCCATCCTTCCAACACAACATGATAGTACGTACCTCTGCAACTGGTGAGATGGGTTGACAATTTGATCGTGCTCAAACGCAGATGCTTGATATCTTAACCGTGACCATCCATTTTTTCGTCACTTCTCTAACACATCATTAATATTAACTTTAACGACATTATTTAAAAAATCCAAATCAAGATGAGATCCAATTCCAAGCATCAAGGAATAATTACAAAAACTTTTCTTTATTTAATTTTCTGAAAATTGAGATTACTTAAATTTTATAAAATAATAACACATAAAGCGTAATAAATTATTTCTCATAATTCGTATCTTATTATGAAATTTGATTTCTTTTCTTTTCATTTCCCTCAAATTGTTTCTAAAATGAGCTTAACTTAACCAATATAGTCGTATAAGTATTTGGCTTCTAATATTATCTACACAAAGTGTTGAGAGAACTTTGCAGCTATTGCAAAGAGGACTAGCCAAGGAGGCTAGCTATTTTGGAGTCAAAGCTCATTTATAATAAGTTTGAGACATTTTAGTTATTTAATTTTAAAAAATATAATTTCAACTAAAAGTTTGATTAAAATTATAATTTATTCTAATTAAGTATCAATTGTGCACAACTAATCTATTACATTGGTCCTTATTTATCAAATATCGGACACTTTATTGAATATAAATTATAATCATAAATCATATTTAAGATTAAATAAATTAAATTATCTTAATTTATCTTTAACTCTTTAATTAAATAATTTACATCTATAAATCAAGATTAATATCTACTAATACATCACGACTACCTAAATATTTAAGAAAGTCAAAATGGTTTTGATTAACCTTTCTATGTATGATTTTTTGGTATAATTCAATCATTTTATTATACAATGTTCCGACTTCACAAAGATTGTGATATTAATGTCTATTTTATTTGAGTCCAATCATATTAGTTTTTTACCGTTAGCAATTGATTCAAATAATAACATTTGAAAACTAGTTTTAATGTATTATTTCACCTTGGTCAAGGATTTTTTTGAATCAATACTAATTGAGATCAATAAAACATCAATACTAACCGTGATTAATGGAACATTTGTTAAGTCATTTAAAATACAAATATTTTGGACTTAATATTTATTGATTTGAGAAATTGTGTTCGTAAATTAATTGA
>JANZLX010000213.1:20134665-20146112 GCA_025531955.1 Erythroxylum orinocense | reverse complement strand
ATGAAATTTCTATTGATGCTTTATAGCAAATATTTATATGATGCCACGTGGAGTGAGTGTAGTTTCGAACGTAGCGTGCCTTTATCGTGGGATATGTACCAAAGTGACCTTTGGGCATCCCAATGCATACTCTGCGGTAAGGGGGCGTTACATCAATAATTAGTAGAGCAGAAACTACAAATATTACAATCATCATTGGCAAAATTTACTGAGAATGTGCCCAAACATCATAATGCTATGAAACTCCACCAACTCTATTAACATAATTTCCATCATTCTTTCACCTTGAAAGCTGAAGTGAACATGCTTTATTAATTATTATCATTTGTTTTTATTTTTGTTTATATTTTTTGAAAGCATGCTCCTTTAATTACCTTAAAAGACACCCCCACACTTCTTCCTTTGTATACCTATCAATAAGAAAATTGGATGTACAACATTTATAGCTCTACTAACAATTGAACAAGGGTGAATTTGGTTTTCTTGGTTCAAGGTTCTTTGGGATGGGTTTACAAAGAACAAGACTTAAATAAAATCACTAGGCACAAAAGGTTCACTAGGGGATTGATGTATAAAAACGGTTTGCTATTTGGCTCAAGCTCAATCCTAGTGCCTTTTATCACTTTCATGAACATTCCATAATATGATTATGTAATCTCGAAAAGATGCAACGCAAGTTCTAGAAGTAAACATACATAAAAGAGAAAATTATATCACTCATAAGAAAAATAGGATTGAGTGTAATCCTTTAGGCTCAAAATAGCTCAATCTATGATGTTTACTCATTCAATCAATTTAACATTACATCATCCAATTGTGTCAAGGTATGTAATCAATTTAATTATATTATGTATCTTATTTAAGACCAATCTTATCCATAATGCAATTAACTCATTAAATTAGATTATAGTGATAATTAGAGCGTGAAAGATGTACTAGTATGCAAACATGCCTAATGAAAATATGCACAATTAATTAATGAAAAAAAATAGAAATTGTAAGATAATTCAATGCAAAATATTGTAAGCACGACCATCAATTTATCCTCCCCCATACTTAGAATCAACATTGTCCTCGGCGTTAGGTAAGATAAAAAAATTAAAACAATTAACAGAATGCGAAGTAAAGGTTGGGAAACCCTTGGAAATAGTCGATTGACTAAATTCTGCACCCTGTATTCATATCTCCCATCAAACTATACAAATTATGGAGGTAGAGCAAAATAATACTAAAGTTAGTATTACAATTTACCAACATAAAATCAAAGCTGGGGTGAGATTAAAAGTAATTTGTACAATGACATGTATAAGAGTTCAATTGCAAATGCAATAAATTGCATAATTACATGCATGAGAGTTCAAATGCAAATGCAATCGTATTACCTTATGATATCATTTTCCCTTAGGAGGTGGTTGTTGCTCCATAAAAGCTCCCAACATGTCTTCTATTCTAGCTTGTGAAGTTGTGAGATTACTCAGTTCTGCTTGAAGATCTCTAATTTCTGCTCAGACTGCTTGCATTTAAGCCAGAATTTGATTATCCCCAAGAGCTGGATTAGCTCTTAATTGTCATGTAGCAGGGGCATTTGGATTGTCCCTCTCCTAATGTGGATTGACCCACCAATTAAGACCATTTTCTCTATATTCAAATTCCCTCATTTTATTGGCATTGATGACATCCACCTTAGTAGTATAAGCTACTTCTTCATCTCTGTTAAGGACCTTGAGATGCCTAAACAACTAGCTTAATAATACTGGAAACACAAATCTCTTCGTCTCTGCCTTGTGGTGCACCACTTGCCACATAGAGGTCATTATTATTTGGGCAACAACAATGCCTTAAAATTGATCATCTTAGGAAATCATTTTATCCAGAATGTATAAGTATTTGTTATGGAAGTATCCTGAATCATTGGCTTTGGGCATCATATTGTGTGCCAACAGGAAAGCATCCAACCTAGGTCCGATGTCAAGGTATTTGCAGTGTATAAAATAACACTGATTTGTAAATAGCATAGTGGCTTTCATCCCGAGTCAAGACATAGCGTCATCTTTATCCCATTGGCTAAAACTTTAACATTTTTCTCGTTTGTCAAAGGATGGGACATTGCCTCCCATTGGCAGCTCCAAAAGTCCATTAATCAGCTCCTCTATGATAACCACTAATCTCCCATTGACTTGTGAAGTGAGCACAGGTGGTTTTTTACTAGCTTCCACACTGAGGTTAGCATAAAATTGTTTGATTGCAGCTGGGTAGAACGCACCCTTGAGGGTTAACAATTTGCCCCAATGGAATTTCTCTAAGTTTGACCTTATGTTGTATGCTGCATCAATACCCTCCTCCACTGAGACTTTGATTACGAACTTGTTATCCTTTTTCTTGTTAAATCAAGCTTCACATTGTTCATTGATGAACATGGCTTGCTTAGAAGTAGGTTCCTCTACTTCGTTGACCAGATTTTTACCCCTAACAAATCGAGAGGATTAGCCTATATTCTTTATTGTCACTTGCTTAAAGGCGTGACATTGAGTGATAGCCTCACAACCCGCTACAGTTTCAACCAATGGACCTCAATCCCACAAACCAAGCAGTAATTCTCAACCTAACAACTTCAACACAAATCAACCCCTTTCAAATTTAAACACAACCTAGTATCTCACTTCAACCTCAAACTTACAATTCCAACACAACCTAGCCTTTTCAAATTCAAACATAACCTAGTATCTCACTTCAATCTCAGTCACACAATTCCAACACAATATAGTATCTTACTTCAATCTCAATCCCACAATTCCAGCATAACCCAACCCAACGTCAATAACAACCACAATCGTATAATTTTCAAGCATTAATTCATAATATGACAATGTGTAGAATACTTACCCATACCAAATTGAAGTATAAATTACGTATAATTCACCCACAACCTTAAGAAGAGTTCTCAAAATCATCAAACATGAAGTATTATTGTGGCAGAAGAGGGAGGGATGGCTTCAGAGATAAGAGTTTGGTTAGGGTGGAATGTTATGGGGATGGGGTCTATGAATGCAAAGAAAGGGAGAAGAATGAAGAATCTTAGGTTAAAAATGGCTAGCGTGGATGAAGGAAGGAGAGAACACAGGGGTGGCGGTGCTAGGTTGGAGAGAAAGTGTGGGAAAAGGGAAGAGAATAGGCTATTTTAATTATGAGTACAGGTAATATCCGCTTAGTGGACCTTTACGGGTCTTTTGGTTGTTATGAAGCTGTAGGTTCGTTAAGCAGACGTAATATTTGCTAAATGGACCTTCTCGGGTCTTTCTGTATTATGTTAAGTTTGTGAGTCCATTAAATGAACTTCATGTCTGATAAATGAACTTTCTCGATGAATCTAAGGTTTTTACCACCTTGTTCACTCTTCTTTTGGTCCCTTCTACTCATTCAATTTCATAGGACTATATATATGATGTATGAGTGTTAATAATGAAGAGATTAAAGAAAACAAAGAGACATTGTTACTTACCTCCCCCACATTTAGGATGGGTCTTACCTCTAGGATCGAAAAGTCGTGATCACGCTATTCCTCATGCTAAAAGGAGCTATCATTGGGATGTCTCATAAACACTAGCCCTATGCAACACACAACAAACTAAAATAAGAAGATATGATAAAAATGAAATTAATAAAATAATAAAAAGAGTTAGAAATGTTAGGTTGCCTCCCAACAAGCGCTAAATTTAATGTCTTCAACTGGACTCGGCCGTCATGATGTCAATTTTGGAATACGATGGTAGAAATACACCAAACCATTTGTCCCTCAAAATAGTGCTTGAGTCATTGTCCATTAACCATAAAGGGTTGTTGATCATCCTTTTTAATCTCTATAGCTCCATATGGGCATACTTTTGTCACCATAAAAGGTCCAGAACATCTTGATCACAATTTCCCTTGAAACAATTTCAAACGAGAGTTAAATAACAAAACTTTTTAACTAGGTTTAAATTCTTAACAAAGTATGTGCTTATCGTGGAAAGCCTTAGTTCTCTCCTTGTATATGCGAGCATTCTTAAAAGCATCTAGGCGAAATTACTCTCTCATTCAACTCCATCAGTCTCTTTTGTCCAGCTTCTTTGAGATCATAGTTCAACTTCCAGATTGCTTATAACGCCTTGTGCTCAATTTCAACTAGAAGATGACAAGATTTCCCAAAGACTAATCTATATGGAGACATGCCCAAGGGGGTGATCTTGTATGCTGTCCTGTACACCCAAAGAGTGTCATCAAGCTTCAATGCGCAATCCTTTCTTGAGGTATTAATAATTTTCTCCAAAATTTTCTTCATTTTCCTATTAGATACCCTAACTTGCCTACTAGTTTGAGGGTGGTAGGTGGTTCCAAACTTAAAATGACACCCATATATTTCCAATGGAGATTTGAATTGATGATTTTGAAAATATACCCCATTTTCACTGATTATAGCTTTTGGAACACCAAATCTTGAAAATATGTGTTTCTTGACGAATTTGATAACACTAGCTCTAGTGTTGTTTGACAAAGCTATGGCTTCCACCCATTTGGACACATAATCAACCGCTACAAGGATGTATTCATTACCGAAAGATACTTGAAACGGTCCCATAAAGTCCAGACCCCATACATTAAAGACTTCAACCTCTAAAATCCCTAACTGAGGCATCTTATGCTTCCTACCGATGTTCCCTATTCTTTGACACCTATCACATGTCATGACAAAAGTTCTAGCGTCCTTAAAAAGAGTAGGCATATAAAATCTGAATTGTAAAATCTTTGTCATCATTTTGTAAGCCCCGTGGTGTCCGCCATAAAGAGAAGCATGGCAATGATGCAACACTGACCACATCTCCTCATTAGGTATACATCTTCTAATTACCCCATCAGCACACCTTCCAAAGAGCAATGGGTCTTCCCAAAAGCAATTCCTCACCACAGATAAGAATTTCCTCCTCTTGTGGTATGAATAATCACTAAGAATGATGTTAGACACCATAAAGTTAAAATGATTAGCAAACCAAGGAACATTTTCCTTAACAGATAATAGATTCTCATCAGGAAAGGCATCATTGATCGATTCCTCTCCCATCTTATTACCTTGCTTAAGTCGTGAAAGGTGGTCAGCCACCGAGTTTTCAGATCCCTTCTTGTCTCTAATTTTCAAATCAAATTCCTGTAAGAGTAAAATCCATCTGATTAACCTTGGTTTGGCATCTTTTTTTCGTAAGCAAATATTTCAGAGAATGGTCTGTGTAAATAATGACTTTAGACCCAACAAGATAAGATCTAAATTTATCAAATGCAAAAAATACTGCTAGCAATTCCTTCTCTGTATTAGCATAATAATTTGAGCATCATTAAGAACTTTGTTAGCATAATAAATGGCGTGTAATTTCCTATCCTATTTTTGTCCTAAGACAGCGCCAAGTGCACAATCACTAGCATCACAATCAGCTCAAAAGGGGGATTCTAATTTAGTGCGACCATTATAGGAGCTGAGGTAAGTTCCTTTTTCAACTTGTTGAAAGCATCAAGACATTCATTAGTAAATTCAATATGGAACTTCCTTTTGCAAAAAAGCACATAAGGGTTTAGAAATCTTGGAAAAATCTTTAATAAATCTACGACAAAACCTTGCATACCCAAGAAAACTCCTTATTGCTTTAACCGAATTGGGGGGTGGTAATTTATTGATGATTTCAATTTTCACTGGATCGACCTCTATTCCATTATTTGAAATTTTGTAGCCTAGGACGATTCCTTCTTGTACCATAAAATGACACTTTTCGCAATTTAGCACGAGATTGGTTTTTTCACACCTCTGTAGAACCTGTGCTAGATTGAGCAGATATGCATCAAAAGAAGAACCAAAAATAGAAAAGCCGTCCATAAATACCTCAATTATATTCTCCACCATGTTGAAGTATATAGACATCATGCAGCATCAGAAAGTGGTAGAAGCATTGCACAACCCGAAGGGCATCCTACAATACGCAAATGTACCATAGGGACAAATGAAGGTGGTTTTCTCCTAATCCTTCAGGGCTATCAAAATCTGGTTATACCCTAAATTACCATCTAAAAAACAATAATAGTTATGCCCCGCTAAACTTTCCAACATTTGATTAATAAAGGGAAGAGGGAAGTGATCTTTCCTAGTTGCTGCATTTAATTTCCTATAATCTATACAGACCCTCCACCCTGTCACAACCCTAATGGAAATTAACTCATTACTATCATTAAGTATGACAGTCATGTAACCTTTCTTTGACACTATTGGGCCTCATTTTTTAAGCCCAAAAATCACTCCAAATATCATAAACATAAGACGTGAGCGTATTTCCTATAGGGTTATTTCTATGGAATCTCTTTAGCCCTCATCGTTTCATCCTCATTCTCATAATATCCCAATCACAAAGTGCGAGCCCACACCAGTCAGACACCTAAATCATCACTTGAATTTTTATAAAAATTGTAGATCCATGTATCTAATTCATTTTGAAACAAAAATCACCTCATTCGGAGCTCTATAGCTCATGATATGTGTAAAAATCCAAAGTATATTCATAACCTAGTTATGCTCTTCCAACTGATCCCTCATTTTCTTTCCATCAATATTTTTCAATTCATCACCAAAGGCTATCAATTTTTATATAAAGGTAGAAAAACGTGTTAGGAATCTATCGCTTCAAGAATCACCTCAATCGGAGGTCGAACAAAGAAGTTACGGCCAAACGAATCCAACATGTTCATATCCTTACTCCTATTGAGCATGCCTTAACGCAATCACCATAACTCTCACTATAGGTTTCGGACTGACTTCAGTTTTAGACGGTTGGAAAGAAACAATCTAGGGCTACAACTTTCATGAAGACACAAAATTGAAATTCTGTCTTTTAGAGGGTCAAAACATACGGGCCGTATAACCCAACACGGGCAGGCCGTGTAATCTTTGGATGTAACAGTGTTCCTGCGCTGGAAACACACGAGCAGTGTGATTTTACACGGTCAGACTGTGTAACCTTCGGGTGTAACAAAATTTTCACCCTCCAAAACCCCGCCAAAGGATACTAAACCCATCCTAACATCCCCTTTCCTCATACTCTTCTCCAGTAACACCTTTCTAGTGCCAAAAACCACTTCAAATCCATTTAACTACTAAAAACATCATTGAATCTCAACTCCAATGGATTCATCACCCACAATCTTTCCAAACTCACTTCTTCTAATGTAATATCACTCTTTAAACATTCAATTACCAATTTGAGTGCATTAAACTTCCAAACCTCAACTCAAAAGACTCATAACATACACAAACTCTCATCATTCCCCATAGCTGTCTTGTTCATACCTCCTATGTAGCGTCATCACTTATAATGCTCATATATCTTAACTCCGATACCCAAAATTTACATACTTTATAGCGTTGGAAAGATAAGATGATAAACTACAACTTTCATGAAGACAACTTTGGCTAATTCTGACCAGATCAATACATTTTTTCCCTTGAGTTCAAAACACAATTTCTACACCTATGAACTTGTAAAATGCAATATCTATCCATATCAATTCAACTACTAAATACCTTTCGTTAAACTCTTGAATCTCACCTCAAGTGATTCATCCTATAAAACCTTTCCAATCTCTAACATCCTATTCTAAAAAAAACAATTCGCAATCTCAACGAAGAAGCATATGTATATACAAAATCCACTTCCAAAATCATCATACTCAACCTTTAAAAAGACATATTCATATACAAAATGAAATACTCAAATTCACATTATCATTACTAAGCAAATAAATATATGAACAAGCTTTATTTATATACCAATATACACATCACAAACTTAAAACAAATACAAATGGATGCTCAATACTTGGCTTGCTTAATAAGCTATGCAAAAGTGTTCGAACTAGCTTAGTACAAAAGTAACTATCTCGGAGTTGTCCAATTGCCTTACAAGGATCGCTAATCTTCTCGTTCTACACATGAGGAGGAAAAATGATGGGTTGAGCTACATAGCTCAGTGGCTAATATATTTATAGCCATTGGTGATGATGTTAAGTCAAAATGACTTTACGATTAATAATTTTGATGATAAACAAAATGCAGACAAATGAAAAGCACACGAACGAAAAAGTAGACGCAAGCTATTTGAAAAGCAGACGGAAGCCAAATAGAAAAGCAGACGAGTGAAAAACAGACGAAAGCTATTTGAAAAGCATATGGGAGCCAAATAGAAAAGAAGATGAATGGAAAACAGACGAAAGCTATTTGAAAAGCAAACAGAAGCCAAGTAGAAAAGCAGACGAATGGAAAACAGACGAAAGCTATTTGAAAAGCAGATGGAAGCCAAATAGAAAAGCAGATGGAAGCAAAAGCAGACGAAAGCAGAAACAGACGGAAGCGAAAAACAGACGGAAGCTAAAAGTAGACAAACAGACGAAATAAAGTAGACGGAAGCATCAGTCTGAGTTAGTTATAGAACTCAACTGAATAACCGTTTCTTTAAAGAATCAAAAAGCAGTTTTCAAGAAGCAGTTGAAGACGAAGACTATAAATATTAGTCGTGTCAAAGAGCTTAGAGACTTTTTGTCAGAGCGAGATTAAAAGCTTATCAATACTTGAGAAATACTGTGCAAACAATTAGAGCAATACTTTCTATAACATGCTCGAAACACTTTTTAGTTTGAAAGTGATACATATAGCCTGACGAGGCAAAGTGTTAAAGATTACTGATTGTATAGAGACTTGAAGAGGCTCAGAGAAAAAGAATACTTGTAAAGTTTTGAGAGATAATGAAATCTCAGAAAGTCATCTGAGGACTGGACGTAGCCCACGGTTTGGGGTGAACCAATATAAAAATTACTGTGTCGAAATCTCTCAACTCTCTCTCTCTCTTAATCGTAATTTTTGATATTACTGTTTTACGCAAGTTTTAGAAAAACTTTTACAAACATGATTTACAGTACTTCTTTTGAAACAAACAAGTTTTGTTTTAAGTAAAAGAATTTTTCAAAAAGGGGTTTAACGAAAAGTTTACCACAATTCAACCCCCCTTCTTGTGCATCTGTCTATCACTACTAAGTATTATATTAACGTATGATTCACTTCAATCGTGACCCTGGCTGGGTAGTTCTGTGACGATCGTGACTGGTATGTCACGATCGTGGCCTTGGCTCCTCCTTTGAGCTTTCTCCAAATCTTCTCCAATCTTCTTTACCTGATCTCAAATACTAACAAACTCATCAAAACACCTCAAATACACAAAATTAAAGCCTAATAACATGCTCTAAACCACATAACATTAAAAAACATAAACACATAATCAAAATGACACAATTCTAAACCTAAACATGCACAAATCTTTTAAGTAACAACTAAAAACATACTAAAATATCCACTAAAACATAATGCAAACTACAACTATAAATAAATTCATAATCTTATGGAATTTTTTTTATGAAGGTATTTACCAAAGAATTTCATTTCCTACAGATAACTAAAAAATTTGAAACTCACTACATCGATCTATTTAATTTCTGTTTAGATTTAAACAATTTGAACTTTCTAAAAATTTAAATTAGTATTTCATTTAATACTTATGACTATATCATATAAAGCCATTATTACTTCTAATAAAATATATGAATCATCCTTCTATGAATTGTTATTCTAATCAATACATCACATGTACAAATTTAACAATTCAATACCATCATCATCCTTTCACCAAAGGTTGATTATACTTCAATTGAACAAGTTTTACAAGTTCTATACCATTCAAAATGAAAAGGATACATATGACTTAATATGTAACTTTATAATTATCATTTTATTGAATTTAAACAATATGGCATAAAGGATAGCCTGGCTATCCAACTTTGTATTCTTGCCATTTATTGTAAGCATAAGTATCTTTTGTTCCAATAAATACAAACTATTTGTATAAACTTGGATCAATTAATTTTGCTTAATAAATCTATTTCTTATCAAGCCTTAAACATTGTAGTAAGGTTAAATCTAAATTAAGTATCAAATACTCATACACATGAATTAGAAATATAAATGATCTCTATCATATCACGTATAGGCCAGAAAAGTCATATAATCAATTTTCTTCTTTTGAAAACTATTATCATACTATACAAAGCCTTTAATTGGAATTCATATTTATGTTTTTAACAGGCTGAATTTAATGAAATAATTCCATCAAATAACTATACCTTTTAGCTCCACTCCATGCAACTATTTACATTTTGCTATCATGACGTTGACATACATCATACATGTCATCAAAGTTTATGATACATTAGTCAACTTAAAATGTCATTACATTTTGTCATCTGTATGATTTTCACACATCTCCAAAACTTGAATACCAAATCCTTAATAGTAATTAATAGCAATATTTTATAATGGACATATAACTTTTCTACCAAAATTTGATAACTCTTCTCAAACTTATCCTATGTCTAAGAAATTAACTTCACTAACTCAATCTCAACTTCTATTATCTAATTATCTAATTTAGTTTTAAACTTATTAGATAATATATGCTTCAACTAAGAATCATAACCACAAATCATTAACTTTGATTTTTTTCAAAGTCTTAGCAATCTACATCTAATATGGAACTTTGTTAATTGATTTAATTAAAATTTTCTAAGGTGACTTATTGTATTTGGACATAACTATATAATAAATAAATATTGCATATTGCATTTTCCCCTTATAAAAAATCACTCAATCTTAGAATTTAGTTTAAAAGTATTCTTTAGAGGAATCTTATACCTTATAGACAACCAAATATTTTAAATCTCACTATATTAATCTAAAAAAAGTTCATTCTCAATTTTTAATTTTCACTTAGATTTAAATAATTTAAAATTTTAAATCAATATTTCATTTAACACATATTACTTATCATATGAATTCATTAGTAAATATAATGAAATATGCGTACCCTTCGTTTAATAAATTGTTATTACATACATCACATATATAAATTTAACAATTCAATATCATCATCATTCTTTCATCAAAGATTGAATTGGTTATTCTTCGACCTTACAAGTTTCACACAATTCATAATTAAAAGGATATGTATATCCCTATATGCAACTTTATAATCCTTATTATATTGATTTAACTAACATGGTACAAAAGAATAGTTTCAGATTCAACTTTGTGCTCTTTTTGCTTATGTTAAGCATAAGTCTTTGATTGAACCCAGATTATATTATTATTTGGTCCCACTTTCTTATATGTTTATGCACTTGTTGACTCCCATTTGATACTTTTTGTGCTTAAATTGGTTCCTTACTCTGAGCTTTCATAATTTGCAATTTGTCAGTACCTTGTCGAGTTTTGATATTAATTTCTCGATAATTTTCATAAGGACAATTGATACTGCAAGTGCGTTATTTTGTAGGAA
>JANZLX010000213.1:20110276-20127327 GCA_025531955.1 Erythroxylum orinocense | reverse complement strand
TAATGGGTCGAAACTTATTGGGCTTCAATGGGATTAGGTTTTCTCTATAAATAGAGAAACTTAGGTCTCATTAGAAGAGAGGACACTATTGATTCACGAAACCCTAGCCACCACCCGAGAGGAAAATTGTGCGGCGTCTGGAAATAGTTTTAGGACGTGCTAGCACACCATAGCCGCAGCCCGAATTGTGCATACTCGTATGGATACCGGTAGAGGGCATTCGCGTATTGCAGTGTCTTGGAATCCAAAAAGAAACAACCAATCCATGACATAAAGGTATTTTCGTACATTCTGAGTATTTTCGATTATACTTCACATTATTGTATGGTCTTTTCCACAGTACATTTTGAATATTTGGGCCATAGGCGATCCAACACATACACACACACACACACACACACACACACACACATATATATATATATATGATCTTTATTAGGGATGGAAAATCTCCTGGTTGACTGTGTCTCAGGCTTAGCCTTAGGTCTAGTACGAAGATAAAAATCAGGCCTCTAGTTGGCCTCAGGCTTGGTGCCTTAACCTAAAAAAATGACTTTGTTTTGTTTAGAAACAAATGACATTGTTTTACATTACTTCCATCCTTGAAACTTTTGTGAAAATTCTTAGAACTGTAACAAGTGAAGTAATGGAATGATAATTAGCTCTCAAGAATAGGAGTAGATCATCTACAAAATTGAGGTTTAAGATTCTGCACTTCTTGTATTTAGAGTGAAATTTAAAAAAGGGCCCCCTCTCTATAACCTTAACAAGCAACCTGCTCAGAAACTCCATTGCTATAAAGAAATGGAGAGGTGACATAGGGTCCCTTTGGCACAATCCTCTAGCCCCTTTGATTTTGTTGGAGGGTTCTCCATTAAATAACACATTGTAGGAGAATCTTGTTATACAATGTTATATTTTTCCTATATATAATGATTGTAGAAAAATTGTACACTTTTGTGCTATTGAGGATGAAGTTCCAATCTAAGCAATCATATACTTTTATAATGTCTATCTTAATTATGCAATTCCTTTTTCCTCTTTTTCTTGAATAATTCCTCAACATCGCCTATACTAGTAATATATTATCTTCAATCAGTCTACTTAAAATGAATGCATCTTGTTGCTTTCCTATATGATTAGGAATCACACTTTTCATTCTTTCTAGAGCATCTTTGTTATGATTTTATAGAGTGTGTTACAACATGCTATAAGATGAAAATCATTAACTTCTTCTTGTCCCCCCCCTTTGGTATTCCACAAAGTAGGGTTCTGTTGATCTTTGACAATAATTGCCCATTTTTGAAGAATTCCTCAATTGCCTTATACACCATCTTCCTTGTCATTCTCTAAGTTTTCTTATTAACAAAAACAAATTTGTATCATTTATCCTTGGAGCCTTATCAGGTTTCATCCTTTTCAATGGTGACTCAACTTCCTCTCTAGTAATTAGTTTGGCTAGTAAATTGCTTTCCTCTTCGATGAGTTGATTTTGGAGTACCTCCTTTAAGAAATGTACTGTGGATTTTGCCTTGAAGGGGGTACCTAGTGTTCCAAAAAAAAAATTTCCACCTTTTTTTTTCTAACTTATTATCTAAGATCCTCCCATCTTTATTTAATACAATAATCTTATTAAAGGCTTACCTTGAGATTATCTTCCTATAAAAGTAGGTTGAGTTCCTATCACCATCTGTCAAGCACTCTTGTCTGGCTTTTTGCTTCAACATTGAATGTTCTATGGAGAGGTGTTGGGAATACCTAGACAAAGCTTGTTTCTCCTAATCCTATAGTTTTCATCTATAGGATTCTTATAAGGTTCAGTTTGAACCTCTACAATTCTTGTTTAGCCCTAAAAACACTTGCTTTGTATTCCCTATTTTATCCCTGAAAGGACATTTAAGTTATTCCTTGATCACCTGTGTCTTCTTAGCACAAATGTATTATTTGATACCCCTCACTTCTTTGTTACACCCTTTTTTCAAAGACTTTTCAAATCTTGCCATATCTACGAAAAAATTGTTTAATTTGAATAAGGATTTCATCCCCCTTATATTTTCTCTTATATAAACAACAATTGGAGTGTGATATGAGCATTTAGGTTTAGGGTAAGAAGCAAGTGACTTTGGGTATATTTGAAACCATTTCAAGTTGGCCATAGACCTATCAAGTTTCTTCCTTATAATCTATTGATTCTTCAATTTATTAGTCTAAGTAAAGAATTTGCCACCTTGTGGAAGATCTTAAATATTGATGCTTTGGACACACCCCTTGAAATCATCACTGTGATTTCTACTAATGATGTTACGCTCCACTTCGTCATGGTTAAAAGTTGTATCAAAGTCTCTAAGTAACAACCAAGGATGAAATATGCGGTTTAAGCCATAGACAAATGTCACCATATATTCCTTCCCCATTGGCAGGCATCTTACTCTTATATGTATGTATTGTTCATTGTTATCAAGCTCTTTAATTTCTACCTTATCCTTATTGAAAAGGATTAGGATCCTCCTATTATAGTGGGATGCAAAATTATAAATAATCCCCCATTTTGTAGGAAAACATCGGAGTATGGATCTTGTATCCTTCCTTATCCTCCTTTCCAAAAGTCTAAAATCATCTAGATTGAAATCCTAAATTATTTCCTTGATATTAAGTTGTTTTGCAAGGGAATTAAAACCCCTGGCATTTTATGATGCTATAATCATGTGGTGATGCTGTCGTCTGCAACCAAATATAAAAGAAAACACTTCCGATAAAACAAATTAATGTAGTAGCGGTAAGCGGATATCGTTCCCACGAGGAATCTCTAATGGTAAAGGTTAGCTAGTTCAAACGAAACAAATAATAAAAAGGGGGTTTTTTTTTGTCACGACAATAAAAATAAAAATCAAAGGACTTTGCAAATTAAAATAATTAAGTCGACAAGAAAATTAATTAAGCATAATTAAATTGAAATAAAAAGAAACAATAAAATAAACAAACTCCATAACTGGTCTTTAATAAAATACTAAAAATCCCTAATTGAAATCTGCAAAAATAAAAACAAGAAACCAGAAAATTAATTTAACTAAAATTTCCTAAGCCTACGCATGAACTATTACTGGAAATTGTAAAAGAAACAAACTATAAAAACTAAATAAATGGAAATTGCGGCAGCATTGAAGAATGGATATGCGATGATGATTGTTGAATGACTTGAAAGACGTGGACCAGCGTAGACCCATCGTGCGGCAGCCTTCAAGAAGAAACGATGATCAGTTCACTAATAAAATACAAGAAAAAGTTATGATGCGGGAGCTGCTGGAGATGGAGAAGGACGTGCGTTGATGTTGGCAAAACAAGAAGAAAAGGGCCTTGCTGGAATACGATATGCGATGGCAACGAGAATAATAAAACGATGATTGCGGCAGCCCAAGATGATTTACTATGATGATGCTACTTTTGAAGAATTGGAAACGTGGATGATGAAGAACAAGGGATTAAGGGAAAAACAGTGGGTGCGCGGCTGTCTAAGAAAGCAATGAAGAATAAAAAATCTAACCTAACCTAAAACCTAATCTAATTTACGACTCCCTTTGTTTAATCCAAGCCCATATATATAAGGCAATCTCAGCTTCCTTCTTGAATTGAACATCTTCATTATCTTGAATTGTTCTTGATCTAGATTGAGTAGTCTTTCGATTTTGGTCAGAAACATCTTGAAAAGAGTCCAACAGATCTTGGATGGTTGTGTTCTAACTGAAGACAATTTCTGGAAATTTGCAGATGTGAGATTCTGTCATTCTTTTGCGTCTTTTTGGTCCTTTTTCGTCCTTAGGGTGTTGAAAACCATCTGTAAATAATTATAGAACAATTTCATTAATTTTGGATAATAATTTCAACACCTTAAAATTAATTACGCCCAAAATATATGTAATTAAATTGACTTATCATCATGCTTTCATATCAGATGAAGAAATTTTCTTCTTCTTTCTAGATTTTTTCCTGTTATACATCACAAAATCTTCTTTATTGTTCTCCATGTTCATTTCCTTAGTACTGCCTACATTGTAGGAGGTGTTATCTCCCATATGTTCAAACCTTGTCTTTTATTATTTATATTTTCTCCTATATCTTTCTTAGTATGAATTGTTTCCACTTTCTCCTGAGCCAAATTTGTCGTCAATTCCTTAAAATCCCCAGTTTTGAAAGTTCTTCCCGTGAGTTTCCAAGCTTTTTTAACTTATGTCTCTAGCTTCTAGGCATATGAGACCTTCACAACATCCTCTACTAGTTCCAAATTTTCATTAAGTCTCATAATAAGGATTTCTATAGAAAGATCCCTCATTGCTTCGACAAGAACACGTACCTTTGCAAAATTTATTCTTCTAATTTCTACTGTAGCGTGGTCTAGGCAGATAGGTTTGCCCACATAACTACACAGGTTACTTAACCCTTTGGTGGTCTAGTACTCAAGCTGTACATTATGAATACACATCCAAATTGGTACGTCAGAAGTTCAGAATTGATCCAAAACTAACCTAGGTCTCCAAGTTTGTAAGAATATTGGTTTGTTACAAATGTGCCATGGTCCAAACTCAATTACCTTCTATATAGCCTCCTTGCTGGAAAATCTGAAGAAAAAGATGTCCTCCTCATTCATCAACGCTTCTGTGAGACCATATTGTCTCCAATTCGCAAATGCCCATGCCTTCATTACAGGGAACACAACTCTTTTATAATTAATTGAAATGATCACTTCAATTATAATCCTTTTTTTATTTCCTATAATCATATACTCTATTATTAATGAATTTGGTTTCATTTTATTAATATATGGCATTTTTATATATTCATTCATCATAAAATCTCAAATTTTCTTAATCAATTAAATTCATAATTATAATTAATTGAATTACTCACTTCAATTATAATCTTTTTTATTTCCTATAATCATATTCTCCTTCATTAATGAATTTGGTTTCATCTTATTTATTTTATCACTGTACGTAAGTTTTATATATTTATTCATTATAAAATCTCAAAATTTATAATTTTATTAATCAATTGAAAACTGTAACTTTAATTAATTGAATTGATCATTTTAATTTTAATCTTTTTCTTTCATTGTCTATAGTTCTATCCTCAATTATTAATTAATTTAATTTTTAAAATTTTAAAATTTTAATAAAAGGCCCTGAGCATCATACCTGAATAATTTAGCCTGATTGGGTCTCGAGCTGTCGAACAGGCTCAAGGCTTAAGCCCGTCTGAACTATTGCTATCCCTAATCTCTATCATGTATTGATAAGAAAAATCATGCAATAATTTTTTTCTTATGACAACTATTATCATACTAAAACAAATGCCTTCAATTATAATCCATTTTTATGCTTTTAGTAGGCTAAACTGAATGAAATAATTTTATCAAGGCACTATATATTTTAGCTCTACTTTATGTAACTATTTGCATTATGCTATCATGGTGATGACATCTAACTCACGTGATGCCAATAAAATTTGTAAGACATTAGTCAACTCAAATTATCATTAAATTTTGTCATCTATATGATATTGACATATATTTAAAACATTGTCACCAAATCCTCAATAGGGAAATATGACAAAGCACATAATGGACATACAAATTTATATCTAATTTAAGAAGTTTGTTCACTAAAACTTAGTATCAACCATACTAAAAAAAGATAGTTTCTACTTAGAACAAAATAAAAATATAAGAACAATAAATAATAAGTTATATGCCATGACATCCAAATAAGATTGAGATTTTAATCATATGTTTAGTTGCTCTTACTATTTTATTCAACATAATGGTTTTCAATACCATTTTGAAAAGATTATTCTAATCTTTATAATGGGCTACAATTTCATTGAAATTTAGTTAATTTTAAGTTTTCTCAACAAACTACCTAAACTTAAAATTAGGTAGATAATATTATTACCAATCATATTTGATGTGACTTCTAGATTCGTTAAGTAACAACTCTTGTCAAAAACATATCCTATGTGTTATTTATAACCATGTCTCTAAATTCATGTGATAATGAGTTTAGTCATTGAAATCACATAAATTTAATTAAGTAGGACCAATTTTTATAAAGCTAAACTTTTTCAGGATAAAGATGTCTTGAGTTTTGCTCAACTAGAGATGCTAAAGGGGTCAGGCAAGGCCTGGTTGGCCCGACCCTCTACCAGACCAGACCTCACACTTTTTAAAATTTCTTTTTACAAAATGACGTTATTTTTGTGTCTTTCCGTCGGGCCACAAGCCAGCCTTAGCCTCAGCCCCAGCCCCAACCCCAGCCGACACTTGGCCTAGTCAGGCCAAGCAGTCCCGACCCATTGCTTAGTTAACCAGGGCTAATGTCAACCCAGGTTGGGCCATATTTGCCATCCTCATGCTTAACAATTCTATCAATAAACATAACTTCTAAATTATTTTTATAACAATGGAAGATAACAATCACGCTCTAAACAAAATAGAATAATAACTCTCGAAACAAAATAAAATAATAAATTTAATTTATCTCAATTAAGTTGAAATAAATAACCTTAATTAAAAAACACTTTTCCTAATTACTTAAAAATACTTTTCTTAGCTTTAAATAGTATAATTAATTAATTATAAACTAATTAAAATATTTTTCTAATTCTATTTTTTTAAATTTCTATTAGGGATCAATATAATTATTAATTTTAATCACATTAAAAAATAATTATTTTAATTATTAAATTGATTTTTGAATTTTAAAGCTCTTTCAAATTAAAATTGATAATTGAGTTAAGTTAGGAATATGCTATTCTAAACTTAGAACAATTTTATTCAGATTTTAAGATTATATTAATTCTAAAACTAAATAAACTTAATATCCAACTTAAAATGTCATATTCAAGGAACCAAACATTTTTAATTTAGTTCTGGGATTACTTTAATCTTGTGATCAAATAAGCATTATTTTATTCTCAGAATAAGGTATTTTAGACCTAAATAAATCCTTCTTATTCTATAAACATTCATCTCGAAAATAAGATCCTAGTCTCCCTAACTTTATTTGCCATCGACACTACCGCGAGTCCTACCTTGCGCTAGCCTGCCTAACTTCTAGAACATGTTGCCTTCTCCAATCACACCATGCCTTCAAAATCACAACCTCCAATCACCATTCCTATTATCGTTGTATTCATAACAAAACAAGTGCCTTATCCAACAACAGCCAAAAACTCCAGACCATGGCAAGGACTCCACTCACAACGACAACAATAATATAATTCCACAAACAGTGTCACAACACCCACAGAATCTCATCTCTTCGAACCCATCCACGAGAAAAAAGCACTTTTTCACAAACCTAAATAAAAACATAACAATTTGTTCATCAAGTCCCCATTAATCATCAAAAACACAATTTCCTCTAACCAGCAAAGACACCTCCATCATAAGTTCATGTGGTAGCTTTAAAGTTTCCAGATCCTAGGTTTCTGAAGTTTTAATTTAATTCTATTTTGTAATTAAGGTCGGTGAGGGCTTTAATATGAACCTTTCATATTGTTATTCAAATTCATTTTTATTTTATGATTAAGGTTTACATTTAATATAATTTTAAGACATACATTTTTGTCTTATGTATTTTATACTTTTCATATTCAAAAAAGTATGATTTGTCTTTAGTGAATTAGGATTTGCAATTGTTGCATAATTTTTCAATAACAATTATACAAATTTAATCAAGTTATATAATTAAAAAATGACTCTGATATTACTATTAGAAAATCAAGATGAGACTAGTCATATCTTAGTAACTTATAAGATAATTCTACAAGAAATGTTGACTCCTTTAGATCTTAAGGGTTTTTATAATAGGATTTTGATTTTTTAGTAATTTAATTAAAATAAAAATTATATGTTTAATTAAACTTCAAGTAGAATTACAATTAATTCTAATTAAGCACTAGCTAGTTGCATCCAAACAAAATCTAATATCTCATATTGATTCTTATTTATTAAATATCTCATATTCAATTATAAAATATCTCAAATTTTATAATCAAATCTAACTTGATTAAATTACCATTTTCTTTCATTAACCATTGTTTTTGTGTAGCCCATTCGATTCTTAAAAATGTTGACAAAATGGTTATGATTTATAACCCAAAATCATATTCAAGATTAAATAAATTAAACTCTTTTTATTTATCAATTTTCTAATTAAATAATTTATATATGTAGATTAAAATTAGTATCTAGCAACACATTATGACTATCTGAATATTAAGAATGTAAAAGTAATTTTGACTAATCTTTTTGTACATTATTTTTTATATAATTCATTCATTTTATCACACAATGTTTCAATTAGACATAGAACATAACATTAATGTCTACTCTATTTAAGTTCATTCATATTAATTATCTACTATTAGTTATTAATTCTATTAATGACATTTAAAAATATTTTCAAAGTGTCATTCTACCTTGACTAAGGATTTTTTGAATCAATACTAATTAAGAATAAAATAACAGTCTCCTTAATCACTTTAGAATAATAAATTCTATATTGATCACTCAATTACTTAATATAGTTCAAGTTATATCCGATGGCTATCATTTGAGCTTTTATGACTATAATTGGACATAATTAGTAATAAAACATAATGAGCACTATAATAGATATTTGAGTTCTCAAATTAAAAGAATTACTTATACAATTATCACAATGACAATTTTCATAGACATATATGTATTGATCCAAATAGAATTCTAATATCGGATTAGTTTATTGAACTTGTTCTTTAACTATAGTCTATGAAATTGACTACTGTTTGTTTAAGTAACTATACTGTAGTCTATGAAATTGACTACTGTTTTCATAAGGAAGAATATAATATGTGATAGTTTTTTTACGCTTTATTAATGTCCTGCCTCGATAAAGCAATGATCATAAATAATTTAGGGATAATATATAAATACAATATGAATATCATAATTATGATCTTAATATAATTTCATTTTCAATATATGTTTATCTTATAGACTTTATCTTATACATTTTTAAGTAAATATGCACAACATAAAGAATACTTTTAAATAATTATGTCATTAAAACTACAACCAACTAATTAGCTGTAGGGCATGAACTAACATGTTTAACAATAATATCATCTGAACCTAACCAAAGTGGGATTGTCTATATTCTTTCTAGGCGTCTCCAACCTCTTTCCTTTGACAATCTTTTTCAATTATTATAAAGAAGTATATTCTTCCTAAAAAATTGCTAGAATGCAAGGTTTGTTTATTCTGAGTCCACATATTATTTTAAGTGCTTTTGTACTAAGAATTTAGAAGAAAACTTCACAAGATTTGATTGCTAAAAGATCAAGGTTCCATTTATTTTTTACTTGGTGCTCATCTCAATGTTTTATGCTAGAGGATATGAAGCTAACATAAGCTCTCTCATAGCTATTAGTTTGATTTCTTTGAAATTATACTTGCCTTTGTATTCAATAAGAAAATATCATGACCAACACAAACATAAATTTAGTTGGTGAAGATTGAAGAAACTTTGCTAGATACCCATTTCAGTTAACCTTGATTTTACCACTTAGATCCCTTTCAAAGGAATTAAGATTTTGTAAATCAAATATCACATAATTTTTTATTTCTTGTATTGTTTTGTCCCTCAATGGCTCAATATTGTTATTAATCTGTGACCATTGTTGGACCTATTATCCACTTTTCTAAGAATATCTCACTTGTAATTTACCAAAGGAGAAAGATATCATTGTAAATTGTTTGCAGTTGTACGATGATTGTTCTGAAGTATGTATAATATACATCTCAATTCTATTCATTGTCAATAGCAATAGGACAAATATTCCTTTAGTTCGGTAGACCTTCACCAATATTTCAGGCTTAGTTCAAATGACATCACATGAACACGAGCAAATTGAAAACAGGAAGTGCAGTTCTTTCTACTTGTAGTAGTAATCTCAAGCTGCTTAGAGGTAATTATAGTACATCAATATCTAATAATCAGTTTTTTTTTATGCATTCAGCAGGTTGAGTGGGTTGTTTGTCATGTTTTCCAAAAGAGTGTCAAAGCCAAAAAGTTTCCTCATCAATCACGTGGCCCCTATCACCTTGCTTGGTCCCAAGTAAATTATCCCTACCTGGAATGGAATCCCAAGTAAATTACCCCTGTTGATGGTAGAGGTTGCTTCACAATACGAGGGTTAAACTTGAATCTCAGAGGAGCTGCCATCAAATATATTAAATCATCCGATCATGAACAAACTAGACGTAACTTCTTTTACGATGACTAATGGAAGTTCATTTGCTGCAGAAGCTAGCTATAGTGTAGAAATAATTAATGCAAATGAATCAAGAAGGTACATTGGGGCTGATCATTGCATGGACTTAGATAACTACTGGCCAGTGTACTAAATAATCAAGCGGAGAGATTCAGATGAGCAAAGTACGTAGAAAATTTTATCAATATAGGTTACAACAAATTGAGTATTTTAGCTCTAGGAGCTTTTGTTTTGATATATAAGCAAGCACCCTGTTAGGTGGCAGCGATCCAAGGTTGATTAGCCTGCACTATGAGGTAGTGGACTCTCTGCCTAGTTGAGCACTTTTATATTTCTTTCACTCTTCAGATTGTAACAACTTATATGTAATTCGTGATAATTATTCATGTTTTATCTTTCTAGGGATTCTTATTGCTAGGATAGGCATGAAAACCTCTTTTGTATCTCACAAATGGGAACCATTTTTGTCTCAAAAATATTTCAATCCTATTATCTTTTGTCATGCACTCTTAAAACTATCCGTGCAATATTGTGCCATTCAATTCTAGCAGATAGGATTGATTATTATCGATTCATAATTTATATTACAGCTCAAGAAATAGGTTTTGACAATCCTTCAAAATATAAGATATGATTAACACTACAAGAATTTCTATTATAATTGAACTCTTTTTCACTTTGTCTCCTAAAATTTAAGAATTATCACAATTCCTCTTATATTTAATTAAGGATTTCAAAAGCCACCTTACTATCAATGGTAGTTTAAGTATTTAGGGATGGTAATGAACTGACCCATTGGTCCAAATTTAGGTTTTTTTAATGCGCCGACTTAGGCTCAGTCATTTTGTTTAGAAGAGTTAAGCCTCGAGCAGGCCGAAGCCTGGACATTCCAGGTCTGAATTTAATTAAAAAAAAGATGTTTTTACACTTTTAATTTTAAAGAAAGTTATTTAAAAAGATTTACAGGTTGGCTCATGGATCGGACCATTGCCATCCCTACAAGCATTGATGAAAATTAGTCGTTTACATGTTGAATAATTATTACAAGTAAGACCAAATCATTTTTAAAAAATAAAAAAATTCCCTATATGACATTATTGTATGGTAATCCAAGTGTATACCTTAAGTGACATCTATTTGACCTGTAAATTGTCATGTGTGTTATTCGATCTGAATGCAACATCCACTACAACAAAAGGGACCTTTACTCCTTGGATATGGAATTTTATACCTTGAAAAATGGCTTCATTAAATCCTTCCAATTCTATAAGAAAGTTGTTAAATCTAAATGGAATCATTCTCTTAAAAGCTCTGTAGATTTCTTATATAGGAATAGGTAAATTGGAATCTTAGTTCCATAAAACGTGCTTTACTCTCAATGAATCTTGACAACTATTCATTATTAACTAGGACTCTATGTAGTTTCTTGCTTATTAATCATCTGAAACTTTGCTTATTACTCTATTAACAAAGCCATCCTTTAAACCTCATATTAGTTACTGTTAGAAAACAAACTCTCCTTTCTTTTAGACAATTAGAAATCAACGTGTGTGGCTCCAAATGGTTGCTTTATAGCTAAGAATAGTAGGAAGTATCAAAGTGTTAGTGGTAATTTGTTGTGTTTAGAACACATGTGGAGATACTTGTTATCCCCCTCATTTATTACTTTTCCCACTTGTTATCCCCCTCATTTATTACTTATCCCTTGTCGGTTTAAGCATGCCTATATAAAGGCTAGTCTCATCTCTTGTACTTTAAGTGAATGAAGAAAGAAATAAAAGAGTGGAGTAGCATATTGTGAACAAGGAGTGTGCAACGTGAGGAAGAAAGAACAAGAGTCGTAACTCTTATAACAAGAGGATAATTTTTTCTTTTGAATATTTTCAGATTTCTTTGGAGCCTATCAAGCTTCCAACAAGTGGTATCAAAGCCTGGTTCGTTGTTCATGAATTGGTGAAGCAATGGCCAACTTGATCCATTCTCAAGTTCCAAAATTGATAAAGACAAATTATGAGAATTGGAGCATCCAGATGAGAGGGATGTTTGGTTCTCATGATTTATGGGATATTGTCGATGATGGATATACTGAGCCTGTAGATGCAGCTGCTGAAGTAGCCTTATCAAATGCCGAGAAAAAGACATTGAAAGAAAATCAAAAGAAAGATATGAAGGCGTTGTTCTGTATCTTTCAAGGTATTGATGAACCCATGTTCGAGAAAATTTCATATGCAAAGACTTCAAAAGAAGCATGGGAGATTCTGTAGAAATCTTTCCAAGGAATCGAAAAAGCTAAAAAGGTACGTCTTCAATCACTCAAAGCTGAGTTCGAGATGCTAAAAATGCAAAGCTCAGAAAATATTGGCAATTATGTCACTCATTTGAAATCGATGGTTAATGAAATGAAAAGAAATGGTGAAACTCTAGACGATGTTCGAGTAATGGAAAAGCTTTTGCGTTCATTTACAAACAAATTTGATTACATCATTGTTGCAATTGAAGAATCGAAAGATTTGTCAGAACTTTCGATTGATGAACTTGTTGGTTCTCTCCAAGCATACAAATAAAGAATGAACCGGAATGATAATACTGGAAACTTGGAGAAAGTCTTGCAAATCAAATTATCAGTCGGCGAAAATCAAGTAAGAAGTAGCCAGAGACAGGACAGAGGAAGTCAAGGTGGCTACAGAGGTGGTTACCAAGCAGGACGTGGTCAATGGAACAACCGAGGTGGACGTGGATGTGGCCGACAATTTTTTGAAAGGGGAAATATAAATGAAGGAAATCTAACATATGGTCGTGGAAGAGGTTATAGAAATAGAGGACGAGACAGATTTTAACAAAGAAGAGATAAATCTCAAGTATAGTGTTATAATTGTAATAAATATGGTCATTTCAGTTACGAGCGTAAATCGAATCCTGAGGTGAAGGAAAGAAGTAATTTTGCAACAGTAGAAGACAACAAAGATAACGATGTTATGCTTCTCTTCTTACCAGTAAATGAGAAAAGCAACAATTATGATTGGTATCTTGACACAGGTGTCAACAATCACATGTGTGGATATAAAGAGTTGTTCACAGACTTGGATGAGACAGTTCGTGGAGAAGTTATGTTTGGTGATTCAACAAAGATTCTAGTAAAAGGCAAAGGTAAAATTACAATTTCATTGAAAAATGGAAACATGACATATTTCTGATGTTTATTATGTGTCTGCTTTGAAAAACAATATTATCAGCCTCGGTCAACTCTTAGAAAAGAAGTATGTTACAGTATTAGAGAATCACCATCTTACCATCAGAAACAAGAAGGAAGAATTAATAGTAAAGGTGAAGATGACAAAGAATCATATTTTCACACTTGACGTACGAAATGAGTTGATAAAGTGCATGAAGTCAGCTATTGAAGATGAATCCTGGTTGTGGCATTTAAGGTGCCATTAACTGGAGGAAATAGGTACTATTTAAATTTTATTGATGACTTTAGTAGAAAATGTTGGGTGTATATTTTGAAAGAAAAATCAGAGGCTCTTGATAAGTTTAAAGAGTTCAAAGCGATGGTCGAAAAACAAAGTGGACAATATTTGAAGATACTCAGATCTGATAGAGGAGCTGAGTATACCTCAAAATTGTTTGAGAACTTTTGTAAGAGGCATGGAGTCATTCATCAGCTGACAACAAGATATACACCACAACAAAATGGTGTAGCTGAAAGAAAGAATCGTACAATTCTTGATATAACAAGGAGCATGTTAAAAGAAAAGCATTCATTAAAGAATATGTGGGCCGAAGCCGTTGTATGCGTAGTCTATTTGCTGAATCGATGTCCAACAAAAAGTGTCAAATTTATGACACCTAATGAAGCGTGGAGTGGAAGCAAACCAGGTATTGGACATCTCAAGATTTTTGGGTGCGTTGCATATGCCCATATTCCTGACCAAAAAAGAAAGAAATTGGATGATAAAGGGGAGAAATGCATTTTTATTGGCTACGAAAATAGGAGCAAAGCATAT
Source organism: Erythroxylum orinocense (assembly GCA_025531955.1). NCBI lineage: Eukaryota > Viridiplantae > Streptophyta > Magnoliopsida > Malpighiales > Erythroxylaceae > Erythroxylum > Erythroxylum orinocense. Next base: position 20,113,009 of record JANZLX010000213.1, on the reverse strand, counting down.
AAATTGTATAACCCCTTAACCAAGAACGTAATCATCTCTAGAGATGTTGAGTTCGATGAAGTAGACTACTGGAGATGGAGGGAAGAAGAAAAGAACATTCAAGGAATGTTTTATGATGATAAAGATGAAGATGACCTAAATGAACAAGAACAATAAGATAATCATTCTCCTCTACAAAGTCCACCAACAACACCTACATCGACATTGTCAACGCCAAGTAGTAGCAGCAACAACAATTCAGGGGGAGCATCAATTAAAACAAGAAATCTTAGTGATCTCTATGATTATACTGAACGAATAGATACATTTGACTATTCATTGTTTTTTTTTAATGGTTGTATGTGATCCGGTAACATACGAAGAAGCCGCTGGAGACAAAAAGTGGAAAAAAAGCAATGAATGAAGAAATTGGTGCCATCCAAAGAAATGATACATGAGAATTGACCAGCCTTTGAAAAGGGCATAAACTAATTGGAGTCAAGTGAGTATATAAGACAAAAACCAATCAAGAAGGAAAGGTAGAAAGATATAAGGCAAGGTTAGTCGCGAAAGGTTAAAAACAAAAATATGGAATTGATTATGAAGAATTATCTGCTCCAGTCTCAGGAATTGATACAATCAGATTTCTCATATCACTTGCAACACAAAACAAATGGAAGATTTACTAGATGGATGTTAATTCAGCTTTTTTGAATGGCTACTTAGAAGAAGAAGTTTATATTGAACAACCACCTAGATATGTCAAAAAAGGTCAGGAAGACAATGTTGGACCCCGAACTTTTCTTGAAATTTTGAAGTGTAAATTGACATTAAATGAGGAATTTGGGGTGAATCATTCATGTGCAAAGAAAATTTAAGAATGTAAAATGTTATATGAGTTAAGATAAGTGAAATATGTTTTTTTTTATTGATGTTTATGATTACTTATGGCCTAAAATGGTGCTTTGAGTTGAAATAGAATTGATAGTGAATAAATTGTTTTGAATGGTATTGGAAAGCAAGAAATGAATAATGGAAGTGTTAGATTTTAAAGAATTGAAAATCTGAAATTTTGAAGATGAATAGTAGCAGAAAGTGAATTTGTAAGCTAAAAACTTTGTGAATTTTGTTGGGTTGATTAAGGCAAAATTTGATAAAATGATCTTCATGAAAATTGTAGCTTCTGTTGAAAGCTTTCTATCGCCATGAAGTATGATAGTTTTCGATATCGGGATTGAAAGTTATGATCTTCCGAAGATAAGGTTATTTTGTTTTGTTTTTGAAAAATGCTATTAAGGGTAAGTTTGTGTGTACTGCTTTGAGGCTAATTTCTGTACTGATGTGGTATGAATTAGAGTAAGTGGTCTACATGAAAGTTATAGAGAAATTGCATAGCTTTAAAATGATGTATCATATGCTATTTTTGATTGTGGAAATTGGAAGATGTGAAATTTGAAAGTTTGGATATTGTTTAGGTGATTTTTAATAGGGCAGAAACTTTGATTGAAAAATTGACCTAGTTAGAGGTTGAAATTGCCTTCAAATGCTTCATGAAAGTGTTAGATTATGTTTTGATCTTTCCATTGATGTAAAGTATCGGTTGGAATTGCCCTCAAACTTGGATAGGATCCATAATGTATTCCATGTCTCTATGCTTAAAAAGTACTTACTGGATCCATCTCATGCTTTGGAGACGTGTCTCGTAGAGTTGAGAGAAGGCCTGAGTTTTGAGGTGAAACCGGTGCAAATTTTGGATCGACAGAGAAAGAAGTTACATAGCAAAGAGGTACCTACAGTTAAGGTTCTTTTGAAGAGCGATAAGGTCGAGGAGATGAAATAGGAGCTTGAGGACACTATGAGATGTCAGTACCCCTATTTATTTATGTCCTCGACTTATGAGTTTTGAGGACGAAACTCTTTTAAGGAGGGGAGGACTTGTAACGCCGGACTTTCAAAGCCCTTTTATGCTTTACTGTATTTGGAGATACTACTGTATATTGATATATACATGGCTGTATATGAGTTCAAAGATTTATTTGAATCCTTATGGTACATATGCCAGTGATATATAATGATATATGCCTTTACATGAACTTAGAGTTCATTGATATGCGAAATCTTGGAGAAATCTGACATGTAAGCTTTTAAGTGTGTAAGAGTCCATTGGATGGATATGACCATGGTGGTTGAATTAAATGTGTTCTAATACCTTAGAGGTGATTAGACATGATTTATAGACTTGTTGGACACTTAGAAAGTTTAATTGGAAAAGTTGAAGTACATAAGGGTTTATTTGCAAATTATTAAAAGTTAAAGGACTTAATAGTAAATTTTCAATTCTTAGAGGACCAATATGTAATTTTATGAAGTTAAAGGGCTTAATTATTATTTCTAAGAGTCCAAGGAACAAAATAAAAATAAAAGTTTTGGAGATTTCTAAACTTTGGGCTTGATTGCAAATTTAGGAAAGTTTGGAGGGTAAAATGGTAACTTCACATAACTAAGGGTAAAATGGTAATTTCACCCCATTTGGTTAAAGAAGAGTCAATATTCTAGACATTTCTAAGGACTTAAAACACTTAGATTTAATTAAAAGAATGGAGAAGAAAGGAGAGAAAGAAGCAAGTTTCTATAATCACCTATTTTCCACCAAGTTTTGGATTCTTCAACCTCAATGAAGGTGTTCTAAGCTAATTTGGGGTCAAGGAACTCAAATCTATCATTAGATTTGAGAAATTCTCAAAGGATTGGAAG
>JANZLX010000213.1:20051588-20061753 GCA_025531955.1 Erythroxylum orinocense | reverse complement strand
TGTGTCTATATAACTAGGTCAAACCAGAACGACCAACGTAGCCCGTCTCTAACGGTATCCACGCAGAGGTCAGAGAAGTGTACAAGTCGACTTACACTAACAAGATGATGCGCAAAACATAGAAGAATAGGAGAAATACAGAAGACGCACAAAACACAGAACAAGTGCAAAACACAGAAGATGCGCAAAACACAAAAGAAACACAAAATACAGAAGATTTGCAAAACACAAAAAAAGTGCAAAACACATAAGAAGAGGAGAAATATAGAAGAAGCGTAAAACACTGACGAAGTGCAAAACACAAAAGAAACACAAAATGTAGAAGATTTACAAAAAACAGAAGAAGCACAAAACACAGATGAAGCGGAAAACACAGAAGAAACATAAAACCCAGATGAAGCGAAAAACACAGAAGAAACGCAAAATACAAAAGATGCCCAAAACACAGAAGAAGCACAAAACACAGATGAAGCGGAAAACACAGAAGTACAGGAGAAACACCCAGATGAACCCAGATGAAGCCGAAAACACAGAAGAAGCGCAAAACATCGATGAAGCGAAAAACACAGAAGAAGCACAAAACACAGATGAAACGTAAAACACAAAAGAAGCGCAAAATATAGAACAAGCGCAAAATACAGAAGAAGCGCAAAACACAGAAAAAGTTCAAAATATAGAAGAAGTGCAAAACACAGAAGAAGCAAAAAACACAGAAAAAGTGGAGAAACGGAGGAGAAGCGCAAAACGCAGAAGAAGTGTGGAAACACAGAAGAAGCACAAAACACAGATGAAACGTAAAACATAGAGGAAGAGGAGAAAATTAGAAGAAGAGCAAAACATAAAAGAAGCGCAAAACATAGAGGATGCGTAAAACACGAAAGAAGTAGAGAAACACTAAAGAAGTGTAAAATAGAAAAGAAGTGCAAAAACACATAAGAAACGCAAAACATAGAAGAAGCATAAAACACAAAAGATGCACAAAACACAGAAGATACACAAAACACAAAAGAAACACAAAACACGAAAAAATGAAAAACACAAATGAAGCGCAAAACACAGAAGATGCGTAAAAAGCAGAAGTGGAGAAACACAAAAGAAGCGCAAAACAAAAAAGAAGCAAAAAATACAGAAGATGCGTAAAACACAGAAGAAGGGGAGAATCACAAAAGAAGCGCAAAACACAGATGAAACGCAAAACAAGAAAAAAAGCCCAAAACCCAGAAAAAGTTGACACAGACAGAAGAAGCGCAAAACACAGAAGATGTGGAGACACACAGAAGAAGCGTAAAACACAAAAGAAGCACAAATCACAGATGAATCGGAAACCATAAAAGTAGAGGAGAAATATAGAAGAAGTGTAAAACACAGATGAAGCGCAAAACACAGAATATGCGCAAAGCACAGAAGAAGTGGAGAAACACCAAAGATTGACAAAACATAGAAGATGCACAAACACAGAAGAAATGTAGGAACACTGAATATATACAAAACACCGAAGATGCTCAAAACACAGAAGAAACACAAAATACAGATGAAGCGTAAAAGACAAAAGAAGCGCAAAATACAGAACAAGCGTAAAACACAGAACAAGCTCAAAACATAAAAGAAGCGAAAAACACAGAAGAAGTGGAGAATCACAAGAGAAACGCAAAACACAGAAGAAGCAAATACACAAAAGAGGCCCAAAACACAGATGAAGCACAAATGATAAAAAAAGAGGAGAAAAATAAAAGAAGCGCAAAACACAAAAGAAATGGAGAAACACAAAACAAGTGCAAAACAGAAAAGAAGTGGAGAAACACAGAGGAAGTGCAAAACACAGAAGAGGCACAAAACACAGAAGATGAGAAAAACACAAAAGAAACACAAAACACAGAAAAAGCGCAAAACAAAGAACAATCACAAAATACAGAACAAGCGCAAAACACAGACGTAGCTCAAAACAAAGATCTCAAAACACAGAAGAAGCACAAAATACAGAAAAATTGGAAATCACAAAAGAAGTGGAGAAACACAGAAAAGCACAAAACACAGAAGAAACGCAAAACACAAAAAAAGCACAAAACACAGAAGAAGTAGGGAAATACAGACGAAGCACAAAACACAGAAGAAGTGGAGAAACGCAGAAGAAGCGCAAAACACAAAAGAAGCACAAAACATAAATGAAGTGCAAAACAAAGAAAAAAAGGAGAAACACAGACGAACCGCAAAACACAGAAGAAGCACAAAACATAGATGATGCCTAAAACATAGAAGAATAGGAGAAATACAGAAGACGCACAAAATACAGAATAAGTGCAAAACACAGAAGATGCGTAAAACACAAAAGAAGCACAAAATACAAGAGATTTGCAAAACACAAAAGAAGTGAAAAACACAGAAGAAATGCAAAACACAGAAGAAGCACAAAGCATAGATGAAGCGAAAAACACAGAAGAAGAGGACAAATATAGAAGAAGCATAAAACACTGATGAAGCTCAAAACACAAAAGAAACACAAAATGCAGAAGATTTGCAAAACACAGAAGAGGCACAAAACACATATGAAGTGGGAACCACAAAAGCAACACAAAACTCAGATGAAGCGGAAAACACAGAAGAAGTGCAAAATATAGAAGATGCTCAAAACACAGAAGAAGGACAAAACACAGACGAAGCGTAAAACACAAAAGAAGCACCAAATATAAAACAAGTGCAAAATACGAAACAAGCGCAAAACACGAAAGAGACTCAAAACATAGAAGAAGCGGAAAACACAGAAGAAGTGGAGAAACAGAAAAGAAGCGCAAAACGCAGAAGTAAGCGCAAAACACAGAAGAAGCACAAAACACAAATGAAGCGCAAAACATAAAAGAAGAGGAGAAAATTAAAAGAAGCACAAAACGCAAAAAAAGCACAAAACATAGAAGATGCACAAAACATAGAAGAAGTGGGGAAACACTGAAGAAGCGTAAAACAGAAAATAAGTGTAAAAACACAGAAGAAGCGCAAAACATAGAAGAAGCACAAAACACAGAAGATGCGCAGAACACAGAAGATACGTAAAACACAAAAGAAGCACAAAACACAGAAAAAGCGTAAAACACAGGTGAAACGCAAAACACAGAAGATGCACAAAAAATAGAAGAACTGGAGAAACACCAAAAAAGCGCGAAATACAAAAGAAACACAAAATACAGAAGATGCGCAAAATACAGAAGAAGTGTAGAATCACAGAAGAAGTGCACAACACAAATGTAGCACAAAACAAGAAAGAATCGTAAAACCCAGAAAAAGTGGAGATAGAAAGAAGAAGCGCAAAACAAAAAAGAAGCGCAAAACACAGATGAAGCGAAAAACACAGAAGTAGAGGAGAAATATAGAAGAAGCGTAAAACACAGATGAAGTGCAAAACACAGAATATGCGCAAAGCACAGAAGAAGTGGAGAAACACCAAAGATTCACAAAACATAGACGATGCACAAAACACAGAAGAAATGTAGGAACACTGAATCTGCGCAAAACACCGAAGATGCTCAAAACACAGAAGAAGCACAAAACACAGATGAAGCGTAAAACACCAAAGAAGCGCAAAACACAGAAGAAGCGCAAATCACAGAAGAAGCACAAAACACAGTAGAAGCACAAAACATAGAATAAGCGCAAAACACAGAAGTAAGCGCAAAACACAGAAGAAGCCCAAAACACAGATGAAGTGCAAAAGATAAAAGAAGAGGAGAAAAATAGAAGAAGCGCAAAACACAAAATAAGTGCAAAACATAAAAGATGCGCAAAACACAGAAGAAGTGGAGAAACACAGAAGAAGCACAAAACAGAAAAGAAGTGGAGAAACATAGAAGAAGCGCAAAACACAGAAGAAGCACAAAACACAGAAGATGCGCAAAACAAAGAACAGGCACAAAAGACAGAACAAGCGTAAAACACAGACATAGCTCAAAACACAAAAAAAGTGCAAAACACAGAAAAAGTAGAAATCACAAAAGAAGTGGAGAAACACAGAACAAGCACAAAACACAGAAGAAATGCAAAACATAGAAAAAGCACAAAACACAGAAGAAGTAGGGAAACACAAACGAACCACAAAACACAAAAGAAGTGGAGAAACGCAGAAGAAGCGCAAAACACAAAAGAAGTACAAAACACAAATGAAGTGCAAAAAAAAGAAAAAGAGGAGAAACACAGAAGAAGCGCAAAACACAGAAGAAGCACAAAACACAGATGATGCGTAAAACATAGAAGAATAGGACAAATACAGAAGACGCACAAAACACAGAATAAGCGCAAAACACAGAAGATGCGCAAAACACAAAAGAAGCCCAAAATACAGAAGATTTGCAAAACACAAAAGAAGTGGAAAACACAGAAAAAGCGCAAAACACAGAAGAAGCATAAGCATAGATGAAGCGGAAAACACAGAAGAAGAGGAGAAATATAGAAGAATCGTAAAACACTGATGAAGAGCAAAACACAAAAGAAACACAAAATGCAGTAGATTTGCAAAACACAGAAGAAACACAAAACACAGATGAAGCGAAAAACACATAAGCAACACAAAACCCAGATGAAGCGGAAAACACAAAAGAAGCGCAAAACACAGAAGATGCTCAAAACACAGAATAAGCAAAAACACAAATGAAGCGTAAAACACAAAAGAAGCACAAAACATAAAACACGCGCAAAATACAGAAGAAGTGCAAAACACAGAGGAAACTCAAAACGTAGAAGAAGCGTAAAACATAGAAGAAGCAGAAAACACAAAAGAAGTGGAGAAACAAAGAAGAAGCGCAAAACACAAAAGTAAGCGCAAAACATAAAAGAAGTGTGGAAACACAGAAGAAGCACAAAACACAACTGAAGCGCAAAACATAAAAGAAGAGGAGAAAATTAGAAGAAGCACAAAACGCAAAAGAAGCGCAAAACATAGAAGATTCGCACAACACAGAAGAAGTGGAGAGACACTGAAGAAGCGTAAAACAAAAATGAAGAGTAAAAACACAGAAGAAGTGCAAAACATAGAAGAAGCACAAAACACAGAAGATGCGCAGAACACAGAAGATACGCAAAACACAAAAGAAGCACAAAACACAGGTGAAGCGCAAAACACAGAAGATGCTCAAAAAGCAGAAGTGGAAAAACACAAAAAAAAGCGCAAAACACAAAAGAAGCACAAAATACAGAAAATGCGTAAAACATAGAAGAAGTGGAGAATCACATAAGACGCGCACGACACAGATGAACCGCAAAACAAAAAAGAAACGCAAAACCCAGAAAAAGTGGAGACAGAAAGAAGAAGCGCAAAACACAGAAGAAGTGGAGACACATAGAAGAAGCGCAAAACACAAAAGAAACACAAAACACAGATGAAGCGGAAAACACAGAAGTAGAGGAGAAATATAAAAGAAGCGTAAAACACAGATGAAGCGCAAAACACAGAATATGCGCAAAGCACAGAAGAAGTGGAGAAACACCAAAGATTCACAAAACACAAAAGAAATGTAGGAACATTGAATATGCGTAAAACACCGAAGATGCTCAAAACACAAAAGAAGCGCAAAACATAGAAGAAACACAAAACACAGAAGAAGCACAAAACACAGATGATGCGCGAAGCATAGAAGAATAGGAGAGATACAGAAGATGCACAAAACACAAAACATGCGCAAAACACAGAAGATGCGCAAAACACAGAACAAGCGAAAAATACAGAAGAAGCACGAAACACAGAAAAAGTGAAAATCACAAAAGCAATGGAGAAACACCGAAGAAGTGAAAAACACAGAATAAGCACAAAACACAGAAAAAATGCAAAACATAGAAAAAGTGGGAAAACATAGACAAAGCGCAAAACACAAAAAAAGCACAAAACACATAAGATGCACAAAATATAGTAGAAGTGGAGAAACAAAGAAGAAGCACAAAACATAGAAGAAGTGGAAAAAGCAGAAGAAGTGAAGAAATACAAAAGAAGCGCAAAACAAAGAAGAAGCAAAAAACACAGAAGATGCGCAAAACACATAATATGTGAAGAAACACAGAAGAAACACAAAACACAAAAGAAGCAAAAAACACAGATGAAGTGCAAAACATAAAAGAGGAGGAGAAATACAGAAGAAGCATAAAACATAAAAGATGCGCAAAACAGAAAAGATGAGCAAAACAAAGAAGAAGTGGAGAAAGACAGAAGAAGCACAAAACACAAAACAAGCGCAAAACACAGAAGAAGTGCAAAACACCTGAAGAAGCTCAAAACACAGAAGATGCACAAACCACAAAAGATGCGCAAAACACAGAAGAAGCATAAAACACAAAAGAAGTGCAAAACACAGAATATCCGCAAAACACAGAAGATGCGCAAAACACAGCAGAAGTGGAGAAACACAAAAGAAGCGGAAAACATAGAAGAAGAGGAGAAACACAGAAGAAGCGCAAAACACTGAAGAAGCACAAAACACAGAAGATACTCAAAACTCAGAGGAAGCGGAGAAAAACGGAAGAAGCGTAAAACACTGAAGATGCACAAAAAACAGAAGAAGCGTAAAATATAGAAGATGCGCAAAACAAAGAAGAAGTGGAGAAAAACTGAAGAAACGCAAAACACAGAAGAGGCAAAAAAATATAGATGAGGCGTAAAACATGGAAGAGCTAGAGAGAAGATGTACAAAACACAGAAGAAGTGGTGAAATGCAAAATACAGAGATGTGCAAAACACAGAAGAAGTGGTAAAATGCAAAATACAGAGATGGGCAAAACATAGAAGAAGCACATAATACAAAAGAAGCGCAAAACACAGAACAAGCGCAAAACAAAGAAGAAGCTCAAAACACAGAAGAAGCGCAAAACACAGAAAAGGTGGAAATCACAAGAGAAGTGGAGAAACAGAGAGGAAGCGTAAAACACAAAGAAGTTGAGAAACAAAGAAGAAGCACAAAACACAGAAGAAGTGCAAAACACAGAAGAAACGCAAATCATAGAAGAAGGGCAAAACACAGAAGAAGCGTAAAACAAAGAAGAAGTGCAAAACACAGAAGATGCGCGAAACATCGAAGAAGTGGGCAAAAACAGAAGAAGCGTAAAACATAAAAGATGAGCAAAACACTGAAGAAGTAGAGAAACACCAAAGAAGCGCAAAACACAGAAGATGCCCAAAACACAGAAGAAGTGGAGATACACAGAAGATGCGTAGACATAGAAGAAGCACAAAACACAAAAGAAGCGCAAAATGGAGAAGAGGGGCAAAACAAGGAAGAAGCGCAAAACACAAAAGATGCTCAAATCACAGAACAAGCTCAAAACATAGAGGAAGTGCAAAACACAGAAAAAAGTAGAAATCACAAAAGAAGTGGAGAAACACAGAAGAAGCCGAAAACACAAAAGAAGTGGAAAAACACAAACGAAGCGCAAAGCACAGAAAAATCGTAAAACATAGAAGAAGAACAAAACACAGAAGAAGCACAAAACACAGAAAATGGAGAAAAACAGAAGTCGTACAAAACATAAAAGAGGCGGAAAACACAAAAAAAAGTGGAGAAGCACAAAAGAAGCGCAAAACACATAACAAGCGCAAAACGCAGAAGATGGGTAAATCACAAAGGATGCGCGAAACACATAAGAAGTGGAGAATCACAGAAGAAGCGTAGAACACAGAAGAAGCACAAAACATAAAAGAAGAGCAAAACATAGAAGAATAGGAGAAATACAGAAGAACCACAAAACACAGAAGAAACGAAAAACACAGAAGATGCGTAAAACACAAAATAAGCGTAAAAAACAGAAGAAGCTCAAAGCACAGAAGAAGCGCAAAACACAGAAAAGTAGAAATCATAAAAGAAATGAAGAAACATCGAAGAAGTGCAAAACACATAATAAGCACAAAACACAGAAAAAGCGCAAAACACTGAAAAAGTGGGGAAACAAAGACAAAGCACAAAACACAGAAAAAGCGCAAAACACATAAGATGCGAAAAACACAGCAGAAGTGGAGAAATAAAGAAGAAGCGCAAAACACACAAGGTGCGCAAAATACAGAAAAAGTGGAGAAACACTGAAGAAGCGCAAAACACAGAAGAAGTGGAGAATCACAGAAGAAGCGCAAAACACAGAAGATGCTCAAAACACAAAAGAATTGGAGAAACACAAAAGAAGAACAAAACACAGAAGATATACAAAACACAGAAGAAGTTGAGAAACACAAAAGAAGCTCAAAACACATAAGAAGCGCAAAATACAGAAGATCCGAAAAAGAAAGCAGATGCGGAAAACACAGAAGATGTGGAAAAATACAAAAGAAGCGCAAAACACAGAAGAAGCACAAAACATAGATTAAGCAAAAAACATAGATGAAGAACTGAAATACAGAAGAAGCATAAAACACAGAAGATGCGCAAAACACAGAAGAAATGGAGAAACATAGAAGAAGCGCAAAACATGGAAGAAGCACAAAACATAGAAAAAGTGAAAAAAACATAGATAAGCATAAAACAAAGAAGAAGTTGAGAAACACAGAAGAAGCACAAAACACATAAGAGGCGTAAAATACAGAAGAAGTGTAAAACACAGAAGAAGTGAATAAACACATAAGCAGCGTAAAACACAAAAGTGGAGAAGCATAGAAGAAGCGCAAAACACAGAAGATGGGCAAAACACAGAAGATGCGCAACACACAGAAGAAGTAGAGAAACATAGAAGAAGCGCAAAAAACAGAAGAAGCACAAAACACAGATGAAGCGTAAAATGAACAAGAAGAGGAGAAATACAGAGTAACACAAAATATAGAAGAATCGCAAAACACAGAAGTTGTGCAAATCACAGAAGAAGTGGAGAAACGCAGAAGAAGGGCAAAACATAGATGAAGAGAAAAACACAGAAGAAGTAGAAAATACAGAAGAAATGCAAAACACAGAAGAAGCACAAAACACAGAAGATGCGCAAAACAAAGAAGAAGTTGAGAAACACAGAAGATGCGCAAAACACAGAAGAAGTGGGAAGCATAGAAGAAGCGCAAAACACAGAAGATGCGCAAAATTATGATGATGCGCAAAACACAAAAGAAGTTGAGAAACACAGAAGAAGCGCAAAACACAGAAGAGTTGCAAAACATAGAAGAAGCGCAAAATACAGAACATGCACAAAACACATAAAAAGTTGGGAAACACAGAAGAAGCGCAAAATATAGAAGAAACACAAAACACAGAAGATGCGCAAAACACAGAAGAAGTCAAGAAACACAAAAGAAGTACAAAACACAGATGAAGCGTAAAACAGAGAAGAAGAGGATAAACACAGAAGAAGCGCAATACAAAGAAGAAGCGCAAAGCACAAAAAATGCGAAAAACACAGAAGAAGTGGAGAAACACAGAAGAAGAAGCGCAAAACGCAAAAGAAGTGGAGAAACTTAAAAGAAGCGCAAAACACAAAAGAATCCCAAAAAACATAGAAGAAGCACAAAACACAGAAGAAGCACAAAATTATGAAGAAGCGCAAAACACAGAAGATGCGCAAAACAAAGAAGATGCGCAAAACAAAGAAGATGCGCAAAGTACAGAAGAAGCTCAAAACACAGAAGAAGCGCAAAACACAGAAGAAGCACAAAACATAAAAGAAGTGGAGAAACAAAGAAGAAGCACAAAACATAGAAGATGCGCAAAACACTAAAGATGCACAAAACACAAGACAAGTGGAGAAACACAGAAGAAGCATAAAACATAGAAGAAGCACAAAACACAGAAGAAGTGGAGAAACACAGAAGAAACGCAAAACATAGAAGATGCGCAAAGCACAAAAGAAGAGCAAAACACAGAGGAACTGCAAAACACAAAAGAAGTGGAGAAACACATAAGAAGCGCAAAACAGAAAAGAAGCAAAATGTCAAGGTAGCTTCTAGGGTGAATAAAGGAAGGAAACCAATGTTGTTTCAGCCTGGTGATTGGGTTTGGGTTCATTTTCGCAAAGAACGATTTCCACAGCAACGAAAGTCTAAACTAAATCCACGAGGAGCTGGTCCTTTTCAAATCCTTGAACGGATTAATGATAATGCATATAAAGTGGATTTGCCAGGTGAGTATAATGTGAGTGCTTCATTTAATGTTGCTGATTTGAGTCCTTTTGATGTAGGTGATGCTTATGATTCGAGGACGAATCCTTTTGAGGAGAGGGGAAATGATGCAAA
>JANZLX010000213.1:20037130-20051488 GCA_025531955.1 Erythroxylum orinocense | reverse complement strand
TTTGTTAGTCCATATCTCATATGGAGTAACATCAACTGTCTTTGATGGAACTCTGTTTAGCAAGTAAACAGCTGTCTCAAGTGCATACCTCCAAAAGGATTTTGGTAACTGTGCAAAACCCATCATCGATCGTACCATATCTAACAAGACTCGATTTCTCCTTTCTGCCACACCAGTGGAAAAACACAAAAGAAGTAGAAAAGATAGAAGAAGCAAAGAAACATAGAAGAAGCACAAAACATAGAAGAAGAGAAGAAACACAGAAAAAGTGTAAAACACAGAAGAAATGTAAAGCACAGAAGTAACGCAAGACACAAAACAAGTGCAAAAACAAAGATGAAGTGCAAAACACACAAGATGTGGAGAAACACAGAAGAAGCGCAAAATACACAAGAAAGGCGAAACACAAAATAAGTCGAGAAGCAAGGAAGAGGCGCAAAACACAAAAGAAGTGGAGAAACATAAAAGAAGCACAAGACACAGATAAAATGGAGAAACACAGAGAAATTGCAAAACACAGAAGAAGCACAAAACAAAGAAGAAGTGTAAAACATAGAAGAAGCCCAAAACACAGAAGAAGTGGAGAAACACGGAAGAAGTGCAATAAATAGAAAAAGGGGAAACAAAGAAGAAACAAAAAAACACAGAAGAAGTGGAGAAACACAGAAGAAGCGCAAAACAAAAAAGTAGCACAAAACATAGAAGAGTGGCAAAACACATAAGAAGTGAAAAACAAGGAAGAAATCGAGAAAACAGAAGAAGCGTAAAACACAGAAGAAGTGTAAAACATGAAAGAAACGCAAAACACAGAATAAGTGGAGAACCATAAAAGAGGTGCAAAACACAAGAGAAGTGGAGAAACACAGAAGAAACACAAAAGGTAGAAGAAACGCAAAGCACAGAATAAGCGCAAAACACACAGGAACTGGAGAAACACAGAAGAAGCGCAAAACACGTAAGAAGTGAAGAAATACAGAAGAAGTGCAAAACACAGAATTAGGGGAGAATCACCGAAGAAGCGCAAAACACACAAGAAATCGAGAAACATAGAAGAAGCACAAAACATAAAAGAAGTGGAGAATCACAGAAGAAGCGCAAAACACAGAAGAAGTGCAAAACACAGAAGAATCACAAACCATAGAAGAAGCGTAGAACACATAAGAAGTGGAAAACACGGAAGAAACGCAAAACACTGAATAAATGCAAAACACAGAATAAGTGGAGAAAAATAGAATAAGCGCAAAACACACAAGAAGTGGAGAAACACAAAAGAAGCGCAAAACACACAAAAAGTGAAAAAACACAGAAAAAGCGCAAAAGACAAAAGAAGCACAAAACACAGAAGAAGTGCAAAACACAAAACAAACTGAGAAACACAGAAGAAGCGGAGAAATACAGAAGAAGCGCAACATACAGAATAAGTCCAAAACACACAAAAAGTGGAGGAACAAAAAATAAACGAAAAATGCACAAGAATTAGTGGAGAATCACAGAAGAAGCACAAAACACACAAGAAGTGGAAAACACAAAAGAATCGCAAAAGACAGAAGAAACGCAAAACATTGAATAAATGCAAAACACAAAATAAGTTGAGAAAAATAAAATAAGCGCAAAACACACAAGAAGTGGAGAAATACAAAAGAAGCACAAAACTCACAAAAAGTGAAAAAACACAGAAGAAGCACAAAACACAAAAGAAGCACAAAACACAGAAGAAGTGCAAAACACAGAACAAGCTGAGAAACACAGAAGAAGCACAAAACACAGAAAAAAAAGGAGAAATACAAAATAATTCCAAAACACTTAAAAAGTGGGGAAACAAAGAATAAACGCAATACACACAAGAATTAGTGGAGAATCACAGAATAGGCACAAAACACTCAAGAAGTGGAGAAACATAGAAGAAGCGCAAAACACTGAAGAAATGCAAAACAAAGAATAAGTGGAGAAACACAAAACGAAGAAGAAGTGCAAAAATAGATAAGAAGCAAAGAAACATAGAAAAAGCACGAAACGAAGAAGAAGCACAAAACACAAAAGAAGTGGAAAACACAGAACAAGTTGAGAAACACAGAAGAAGCACAAAACACAGAAGGAATGGAGAAATAAAGAAGAAGCGAAATACATGGAATAAGTGGAGAAACAAAGAATAAGCACAAAACTCACAAGAATTGGAGAAACACAAATGAAGCGAAAAACACAAAAGAAGTGGACAAACACAAAAGAAGCGCAAAACATAAAAGAAGCGTAAAATACAAAAGAAGTGGAGAAACATAAAAGAAGTGCAAAGCAAAGAAGAAGCGCAAAACACTGAATAAGTTAAGAAACACAGAAAAAGTGCAAAACACAGAAGAAGAGCAAAATACAAAAGAAGTTGAAAGCATAGAAAAAGTGGAAAACACAAAATAGGCGTAAAACATAGAAGAAACGCAAAACACGAAAGAAGTGGAAAATAAAGAAGAAGTGGATAAACATAGAAGAACCACAAAACAAAGAAGAAGCGCAAAAAATAGAAGAAACGCAAAACACAAAATAAGTGGAGAAACAAAGAAGAAGCGCAAAACACACAAAAAGTGGAGAAACACAGAAGAAGCTCAAAACAGAGAAGAAACGCAAAACACTGAATAAGTGTAGAAACACAGAAGAAACGCAAAAACACACAAGAAGTGAAGAAACACAGAGGAGGCACAAAAGACAGAAGAAGTGGAGAAACACGGAAGAATCGTAAAGAAGCGCAAAACACAAAGGTGGATAAAACACAAAAGAAGCGCAAAACACAGAAGAAGCACAAAACGCGAAAGAAGTGCAAAACACAAAAGATGGATAAAACACAAAACAAGCGCAAAACACAAAAGAGTAAAAAATAGATGAAGGAAAAAACACAAAAAAATCGCAAAACATAGAAAAAGTGAAGAAACACATATGAAGTGAAAAGGAAAGAAGAAGCGCAAAACACAAAAAAATTGCAAGAGACAAAAGAAATGCAAAACACAGAAGAAGTCGAGGAAAACATAAGAGGCGCAAAACACAGAAGAAGCGTAAATAAAAAAAAACATAAAACACAGAATTAGTTGAGAATCACAAAAGAATCGCAAAACACAAAAGAATCTCAAAACCCACAAGAAACGCAAAACACATAATGAGTGGAGAAACACAGAATAAGCACAAAACACACAAGAAGTGGAGAAACACAGAAGAAGCGAGAAACACAGAAGAAGCACAAAACACAGAAGAGGCACAAAACATAGAAGAACCGCAAAACACAAAAGAAATGGAAAACACAGAGGAAGTGGAGAAACACAGAAGAAGCACAAAACATAGAAGAAGTGGAGAAACACAGAAGAAGCGCAAGAAACAGAAGAAGCGCAAAACACATAAGAAGCTCAGAAGCAAAAAAGATGTGCAAAACACAGAAGAAGCGCAACAAACAGAAAAAGCAGAAAACACATAAGAAATGGAGAAATACAAAAGATGTTCGAAGCACAGAAGAAGTGCAAAACTCAGAAAAAAAAAACACAAAACATTGAAGAAGCGGAAAACATAGAAGAAGTACAAAACATAAAAAAAGTTGAGAAATACAGAAGAAGAGCAAAGCACAAAAGAACGCAAAACGTTTAATGTGTGGAGAAACACAGAAGAATCGCAATACACAAAAGAAATATAAACTTCAAAATAAGTGGAAAACATAAAAGAAGCGCAAAACACACAAGAAGTGGAGAAACACAGAAGAAGCACAAAACACAGAAGAAGTGGAAAATACAGAAGAAGTTGAGAAACACAAAAGAAGCGGAGAAATACAGAAGAAGCACAAAACACAGAAAAAGCGGAATACACGGAATAAATGGAGAAACAAAGAATAAGCACAAAACTCACAAGAATTGGAGAAACACAGAAGAAGTGGACAAACATAAAAGAAGCGCAAAACACAGAAAAATCGTAAAATACAAAAGAAGTGGAGAATTATAGAAGAAGCACAAAACAAAGAAGAACCGTAAAACACAGAATAAGTGGAGAAACACAGAAAAAGTGCAAAACACAGAAGAAGAGCAAAATACAAAAGAAGTTGAAAACACAGAAGAAGCGTAAAACACAGAGGAAGCGCAAAACACCAAAAAAGTGGAAAATAAAGAAGAAGTGGATAAACGCAAAAGAACCACAAAACACAGAAGAAACGCAAAACACAAAATAAGTGGAGAAACAAAGAAGCAGCACAAAACAAACAGGAAGTGGAGAAACGCAGAAGAAGCTCAAAACAGAGAAGAAACGCAAAAGATTGAATAAGTGGAGAAACTCGAAAGAAGTGTAAAAAATAGAGGAAGAGCAAAACACAGAAAAATCGCAAAACACAGAAAATGTGAAGAAACACATAAGAAGTGAAAAACAAAGAAGAAGCGTAAAACACAGAAGAATCGCAAGACACAAAAGAAATGCAAAACACAAAAGAAGTCGAGGAAAACATAAGTGTCGCAAAAAATAGAAAAATCGCAAATCCGAAATGAAACACAAAACACAGAATCAGTGGAGAATTAAAAAAGAATCGCAAAACAGACAAGAAACGTAAAACACATAATAAGTGGAGAAACATAGAATAAGCGCAAAACACACAAGAAGTGGAGAAACACAGAAGAAGCGAAAAACACAGAAGAATCGCAAAACATAGAAGAAACGCAGAACACAAAAAAGGTGGAAAACACAAAAAAAGTTGAAAAACACAGAAGAAGCGCAAAACACAGAAGAGGCGGACTAGCAAAAAAGATGTGCAAAACACAGAAGAAGCCCAAAAAATAGAAAAAACGCAAAACACAGAGGAAATGGAGAAATACAAAAGATGTGCAAAACACAGAAGAAGCGCAAAGCACAGAAGAAGGGTAAAACACAAAAGAAACGCAAAAAATTGAATGTGTGGAGAAACACAGAAGAATCGCAATACACAAAAGAAACGCAAAATTCAAAATAAGTGGAAAACACAGAAGAAGCGCAAAACACACAAGAAGTGAAGAAATATAAAAGAAGTGCAAAACATAGAAGAAGCAAAAAACATAAAAGAAGTGGAAAGCACAGCACAAGTTGAGAGACACAGAAGAAGCACAAAAAACAAAAGAAGCGCAAAACACAGAAGAAGCACAATACACGAAATAAGTGGAGAAACAAAGAATAAGCACAAAACTCACAAGAATTGGAGAAACACAGAAGATGAAAAAAACACAAAAGTAGTGGACAAATGCAAAAGAAGCGCAAAACACAGAATAAGCAGAGAAACACAGAAGAAGAGCAAAATACAAAAGAAGTTAAAAAACACAGAAGAAGCGTAAAACACAGAGGAAGCGCAAAACACGAAAGAAGTGGAAAATAAAGAAGAAGTCGATAAACGCAAAAGAACCATAAAACAGAGAAGAAGCGCAAAACACAAAAGAAACACAAAACACAAAATAAGTGGGGAAACAAAAAAGAAGCGCAAAACACACAAGAAGTGGAGAAACACAAAAGAAGCTCAAAACAGAGAAGACATGCAAAACACTGAATAAGTGGAGAAACACAGAAGAAGCGCAAAAAACACAAGAAGTGGAGAAACACAGAGGAGGCACAAAACATAGAAGAAGTGGAGAAACACAAAAGAAGCGTAAAAGACAGAAGAAGCACAAAAGAAACAAGAAGTGCAAAACATAGAAAAAGCACAAAATGTAGAAGAACCGTAAAACACCGAAGAAGTGCAAAACACAAAACATGGATAAAACATAAAAGAAGCGCAAAACACAGAAGAAGCACAAAATGCAGAAGAAGCGCAAAACACCGAAGAAGCGCAAAACACAAAAGATGGATAAAGCACAAAAGAAGCGCAAAACACAAAAGAAGTGGAGAAACTCGGAAGAACCATAAAAAATAGATGAAGAAACACATAAGAAGTGAAAAACAAAGAAGAAGCGTAAAACACAAAAGAATCGAAAGACACAAAAGAAATGCAAAACACAGAAGAAGTCTAGGAAAACATAAGAGGCATAAAACACAGAAGAAGCGAAAATCATAAAAGAAACACAAAACATAGAATCAGTGGAGAATCACAGAAGAATCGCAAAACACACAAGAAACATAAAACACAGAATAAGTGGAGAAACACAAAATAAGCGCGAAACACACAAGAAGTGAAGAAATACAGAAGAAGCACAAAACATAGAAGAAGCGCAGAACACAAAAGAAGTGGAAAACACAGAATAAGTGGAGAAAAAAGAAGAAGCGCAGAACACAGAAGAAGTGGAGAAACATTGAAGAAGCACAAAACACAAAAAAAGCGGAGAAACAAAAAAGATGTGCAGAAAAAGCGCAAAGAACAGAAAAAGCGCAAAACACATAGGAAATGGAGAAATAAAAAAGATGTGCAAAACACAGAAGAAACCCAAACCCCAGAAAAAGTGCAAAACACAGAAGAAGTGGAAAACATAAAAGAAGTTGAGAAAAACAGAAGAAGCGCAAAGCACAAAAGAAGTGTAAAACACAGAAGAAACTCAAAACATTGAATGTGTGGAGAAACACAGAAGAATAAGCACAAAATTCAAATTAAGTGAAAAACACAGAAGAAACGCAAAACACACAAGAAGTGATGAAACACAGAAGAAGTGCAAAACATAGAATAAGAGCAAAACACAGAAGAAGCGTAAAAAATAGAAGATGTGCAAAACAGAGAAGCACAAAACACAGAAAAAGCGCAAAACACAGAAGAAGCGCAAAACATAGAAGAATTGGAAAACACTGAAAAAGTTGAGAAACACAGAAGAAGCGCAAAACACAGAAGAAGTGAAAAAACACATCAAAAGCCCAAAAAATAGAAGAAGCGAAAAACAAAAAGAAAAAGATAGAAGAAGTGTGAAACACAGAAAAAGCGTAAAACACAAAATAATGGAGAAATATAGAAGAAGCTCAAAACACAGAAGAAGGGCAAAATACCAAAGGAGTTGAAAAAAGAAGAAGAGAAAAACACAGAAGACATTCAAAACACAGAGGAAGCGCAAATCACGAATGAAGTGGAAAACACAGAAGAAGCACAAAACACAGAAGAAGCGTAAAACACAAAAGAATTGGAAAACACAGAAGAAGTGACGAAACACCGAAGAAATCCAAAACACGGAAGAAGTGGAGAAACACAGAAGAATCGCAAAAAATAAAATAAACGTAAAACACATAAGAAGCGTAAAGTACAAAAGACACAGAGAAACACAGAAGAAGCGCGAAACACAAAATAAGTGGAGAATCACAGAAGAAGCGCAAAACATAGAAGAAGGGCAAAATACAAAACAAGTTGAAAACACTAAAGATGTGAAAAACGTAGAAGCGACGTAAAACATAAAAGAGGGGGAAGACATGAAAGAAGTGGAAAATACAGAAAAATTGGATAAACACAGCAAAACCACAAAACGTAAAAGAAGAGGAGAAACACAAGAGAAGCAAAAACATAGAAGTAGCTCAAAACACAGAAAAATTGCAAAATACAGAAGAAGTCGATAACACAGAAAAAGTTGAGAAAAATTGAAGAAGGGCAAACACAGAAAAACACAAAACACATAATAAATGGAGAACCATAAAAGAACCGCAAAACACACAAGAATTGGAGAAACACAAAAGAAGCGCAAAACGCAGAAAAATGTGAAACACAGAATAAGTGGAGAAACACAGAATAAGCTCAAAACACACAAGAATTGGAGAAACACAAAAGAAACGCAAAACACAGAAGAAGTGGAGAAACACAGAAGAATCGCAAAAAATAGAAGAAGTGTTAAGCACAGAAGAAGCAAAACATACAAAAGAAATGGAGAAGCACAGAAGAAGCAAAAAATACAAAAGAAATGGAGAAACACAGAAGAAGCAAAAAAAAAAAAGAGGAAGCATAAAACACGGAATAACTGGAGAAACACAGAGGAAGCGTAAAACACAAAAGAAGTTGAAAACACTGAAGATGTGCAAAACATAGAAGAAGCGTAAAACATAGAGGAAACGGAGAAACACAGAAGAAGCGGAGAAACGTATTAGAAGCGCAAAACATAGAAGAAGCGCAAAACACAGAAGAAGTGAAGAGACACCGAAGAAGTGCAAAACACAGAAGAAGTGGAGAAACATAGAAGAAGCGTAAAGCACAGAACAAGTGTAAAATGCATAAGATACACAAGAAGAGGAGAAACACAGAAGAAGCCCAAAACACAGAATTAGTGGAGAAACACAGATGAAACACAAAACACACAAGAAGTGGAGAAACACAGAAACATCACAAAACATAGAAGAAGCAAAAAACATAAAAGAAGCAAAAAAAAAAAAGAAGAAGCACAAAACACAGAAGAAGCAAAAAACATAGAAGAATCACAAAACACAGAAGAAGTGGAAAACACAAGACAAGTGGAGAAACAAAGAAGAAGCGCAAAACACAGAAGAAGTGGAGAAACAAAGAAAAGAAAAAAATAGAAGAAGCACAAAATGCAGTAGAAGCCTAAAACATAGAAGAAGTGGAGAAACAAAGAAGACGTGCAAAACAAAGAAGATACGCAAAACACCGAAGAAGCACAAAGCACATAAGAAGTGGAGAATCATAGAACATAAAAGAAACACAAAACACGGAATTACTAGAGAATCAAAGAAGAAGCGTAAAGCACACAAGAAGTGGGGAGAGATACAATAAGTGCAAAACACTGAAGAAACGCAAAACATAGAATAAGCAGAGGAACACAAAATTAGCGCAAAACACATAAGAAGTGGATAAACACAGAAGAAACGCAAAAGAAACAAGAAGTGCAGAAACACAAATGAAGCGCCAAGCACAGAAGAAGCACAAAACACAGAAGAAGCCCAAAACACAGAAGAAGCACAAAACACAGAAGAAGCGAAAAACACAGAAGAACTGGAAAACACAGAAGAAGTGGAGAAACACAGAAGAAGCACAAAACGCAAAAGAAGTGGAGAATCACAGAAGAAGGGCAAAAAACAAAAAAAGCGCAAAACATAGAAGAAGGGGAAAAGCACAAAAGATGTACAAAAATCTAGAAGAAACGCAAAACACAAAATAAGTGGAGAAACACAGATGAAGCACAAAACTTACAAGAAGTGGGGAAACACAGAAGAAGCACAAAGCACAGAAGAAGTGCAAAATAGAGAAGAAGCGCAAAACAAAAATGAAGAGTAAAACAAAAAAGTGGAAAACACAGAAAAGTGGAGAAATACAGAAAAAGCGCAGAAAATAGAAAAACCACACAACGTAAAAGAAGTGGAGAAACACAGGAGAAGGAAAAACACAGAAGTAGCGCAAAATGCAAAAGAAGTGCAAAACACATAAGAAGTGAAAAACGCAAAAGAAGTTCAAAAAAACAAAAGAAGCGCAAAACGCAGAAGATGCGTAAAACATAAAAGAATCACAAAACACAGAATAAGTGGAGAACCACAGAAGAAGCGCAAAACACACAAGAAGTGGAAAAACACAGAAGAAGCGCAAAACGCACAAGAAGTGGAGAAGCACAGAAGAAGCACAAAACACAGAACAACCACAAAACACAGAACAAGTGGAAAACACAGAACAAGTTGAGAAACACCGAGGAAGTACAAAACACAGAAGAAGCGTAAAACATAAAAGAAACACAGAACACAGAATTAGTGGAGAATCATAGAAGAAGCGCAAAAACAGAAGAAGTGGAGAAACATAGAGAAAGTGCAAAACACAGAAGGGTCGCAAAACATAAAAAAACTGCAAAACACAAAAGAAGTGTAAAATATAGTAGAAGGGGAAAATGCAAAAGAAGTTGAAAACAAAGAAGAAGAGGAAAACACAGAAGAAGCGCAAAACACATAGGAAGCGCAAAACATGAAAGAAGTGGAAAACACAAAAGAAGTGTAAAAACACAGAAAAAGCTCAAAGGACAAAAGAAGTGGAGAAACACAGAAGAAGCACAAAAGATAAATGAAGCATAAAATACAGAAGAAGTGGGAAACACAGAAGAAGTGATGAGACACCGAAAAGGTGCAAAACATAAAAGAAGTGGAAAACATAGAAGAATCGCAAAAAATAGAAGAAGCCTTAATCACTGAAGAAGCACAAAATACAAAAGAAATGGAGAAACACCGAATAAGCGTAAAACACAGAATAACTGGAGAAACACAGAGGAAGCCTAAAACACAAAAGAAGTTGAAAACACTGAAGACGTGGAAAACACAAAAGAAGCGTAAAACATAAAGGAAGGGTAAAACACGAAAGATGTGGAAAATAAAGAAGAAGTGGAGAAACACATAAGAACCACAAAACGCAGAAGAAGTGGAGAAACCCAAAAGAAAGGCAAAACACAGAAGAATCGCAAAACATAGAATAAGTGGAGAAACACAGAAGAAGCGCAAAACTTACAAGAACTGGAGAAATACAGTAGAAGCAAAAAACGCAGAAAAAGTGCAGAAACACAGAAGAAGCGCAAAATAGAGAAGAAGTACAAAACAAACAAGAAGTGTAAAACACAGAAGAAACACAAAAAAACCAAGTGTAAGACAAAGAAGAAGTGGAAAACACAGAAGAAGTGTTGAAATAAGGAAGAATCGTAGAAAATAGAAGATTAGCAAAACAGAGAAGAAGTGGAGAAACACAGAAGAAGTGCAAAACACAAAAAAAGGGCAAATCAAGAAGAATCGCAAAACACAAAAGAAGCTCAAAACACATCAAATGTCGAAAACACAAAAGAAGTTGAGAAAAACAAAAGAAACGCAAAAAACAAAAGAAGCGTAAATCATAAAAGAAACACAAAACAAAGAATAAGTGGAGAATCACAGAAGAAGCACAAAACACATAAGAAGTGGGGAAACACAGAAGAAGCGCAACACACACAAGAACTGG
Source organism: Erythroxylum orinocense (assembly GCA_025531955.1). Classification (NCBI taxonomy): domain Eukaryota; kingdom Viridiplantae; phylum Streptophyta; class Magnoliopsida; order Malpighiales; family Erythroxylaceae; genus Erythroxylum; species Erythroxylum orinocense. The sequence continues at coordinate 20,040,642 of JANZLX010000213.1, read as the reverse complement.
GGAAATACAGAAGAAGCGCAAAACATTGAAGAAATGCAAAACACAGAACAAGTGGGAAACACAGATTAAGCGCAAAACACAAAAGAAGTGCAGAAACACAGAAGTGGCGCAAAACACACAAGTAGTGGAGAAACACAGAAGAAACCCAAAATAGAGAAGAAACACAAAACACAGAATAAGTGGAGAAACACAGAAGAAGTGCAGAAACACAGAAGAGGCGCAAAACATACAAGTAGTGGAGAAACACAAAAGAATTGCAAAATACAAAAGAAGCATAAAACACAGAAGAAGCGGAGAAACACAGAAGAAGCGTAAAATAGAGAAGAAACACAAAACACAGAATAAGTGGAGAAACACAGAAGAAGTGCAAAACACGCAAGAAGTGGAGAAACATAGAGGAGGTAAAAAACACATAAAAAGTTGAGAAACACATAAGAAGTGCAAAAGACAGAAAATAGATGAAGGGCAAAACACAAAATAATCGCAAAACACAGAAAAAGTAAAGAAACACATAAAAAGTGGAAAACACAAAAGAAGCACAAAACACGGAAGAAGTCGAGGAAAATATAAGAGGTGCAAATCACGAAAGAAGCGCAAATCATAAAAGAAACACAAAACAAAGAATTAGTGGAGAATCACAGAAGAATTGCAAAACACAGAAGAAACGCAAAACGCAAAATAAGTGGAGAAACACAGAATAAGCGCAGAACACACAAGAAGTGGAGAAACATAAAAGAAGCATAAAACATAGAAGAAGCACAAAACACAAAAGAAGTGGAAAACACAAAAGAAATGGAAAAACACAGAAGAAGCGCAAAACACAGAAGAAATGGAGAAACACAGAAGAAGTGCCAAAAATAGAAGAAACAAAAAACATAACAGAAGGGGAGAAGCACAAAAGATTTGCAAAACACAGAAGAAGCGCAAAAAACAGAAAAAAAAAACACAGAGGAAATGGAGAAATACAAAAGATGTGCAAAACACAGAAGAAGCGCAAAACCCAGAAAAAACACAAAACACAGAAGAAGTGGAAAACACAGAAGAACTGTAAAACACAAAAGAAGTTGAGAAAAATAGGAGAAGCGCCAAGAACAGAAGAAGCGTAAAACACAGAAGAAACGCAAAACATTGAATGTGTGCAGAAACACAGAAGAATCTCAATACATAAAAGAAACGCAAAATTTAAAATAAAAGGAAAACATAAAAGAAGCCTAAAACACACAGAGAGCGGAAAAACACAAAACAAGTGCAAAAGACATAATAAGAGCAAAACACAGAAGAAGTGCAAAATAGAGAAGCACAAAATACTGAAAAAGCGCATAACACGAAAGAAGTGGAAAACATAGAAGAGGTCGAGAAACACAGAAGAAGCACAAAGCATCGAAGAAGTGGAGGAACACATTAGAAGCGTAAAAAATAGAAGAAGTGCAAAACCCAAAAGAAGCGCAAAATACAGAAGAACTGTGAAACACAGAGGAAGCGCAAAACATAGAATAAGTAGAGAAACATAGAAGAGGCGCAAAGCACAAAAGAAAGGCAAAATACGAAAGTAGTTGAAAACAAAAAAAAAGAGGAAAATACGGAAGAAGTGCAAAACAAAGAGGAAACACAAAACACGAATGAAGTGGAAAACACAAAACAAGTGGAGAAACACAGAAGAAGCATAGGACACAGAAGAAGTGGAGAAACCCAGAAAAAGCACAAAACACAGAAGAAGTGCAAAACACAGAACAAGTGAGGAAATGCCGAAGATGTCCAAAATACGGAAGAAGTGGAGAAACACGGAAGAATCGTGAAAAACACAATAAACGCAAAACACATAAGAAGCGCAAATTACAAAAGAAACAGAGAAACATAGAAGAAGTGCGAAACACAAAATAAGTGGATAAACATAGAAGAAGCGCAATACACAGAAAAAGGAAAAAATACAAAACAAGTTGAAAACACTGAAGTTGTGAAAAATGTAGAAGCAATGTAAAACACAAAGGAAGGGCAAAACATGAAAGAAGTGGAAAATACAAAAGAATTGGAGAAACACAAAAAAAAACCAAAAAATGTAAATGAAGTGGAGAAACACAGGAGAAGCAGAAAACACAGATGTAGCGCAAAACACAGAAGAAGGGGAAAACACAGAAAAAGTCCAGAAAAATAGAAGAAGTGGAAAACATAGAAGAAACACAAAACACAGAATAAATAGAGAACAATAACATAATCGTAAAAACACACAAGAAGCGGAAAAACACAAAAGATGCGCGAAATGCAGAAAAATACAAAACACAGAATAAGTGGAGAAACACAGAATTAGCGTAAAAGACAAAAAAAGTGAAGAAACACAAAAGAAGCCCAAAACACAGAAAAAGTACAAAACACAGAAGAAGCGCAAAACACAGAAGAAGCGTAAAACACAGAAGAAGTGGAGAAACATAGAAAAAGCGTAAAACACAAAAGAAGTGGAGAAACACAGAAGAAGCGTAAAACATAGAAGAAGCACAAAACACAGAAAAAGTGCAAAATGTAAAAGAAGCACGAAACACAGAACAAGCGCAAAACACAGAAGAAGTGGAAAACACAGAAGAAGTGAAGAATCACCGGAGAAGTGCAAACCACAGAAGAAGTGAAGAATCACCGGAGAAGCGCAAACCACAGAAGAAGTGGAGAAACACAGAAGAACCGCAAAAAATAGAAGAAGCGCTAAACACAGAAGAAGCGCAAAACATAGAGGAAGCACAAAACACAAAATATGTGGAGAAACACAGATGAAGCGTAAAACACAGAAGAGGTTGAAAACAATGAAGATGTGGAAAACACAGAAGAAGCGTAAAACACAGAGGAAGCAGAGAAACACGAAAGAAGCAGAGAAACTCATTAGAAGCGCAAAACACAGAGAAAGTGCAAAATACAAAAGAAGTGGAAAACAAAAAAGAAGTGAAGAGACACCGAAGAAGTACAAAACACAGAAGAAGTGGAGAAACACAGAAGAATCGCAAAAGGTAGAAGAAGCCTTAAGGACAGAAGAAGCATAAAAGAGAAAAGAAATGGAGAAACACAGAAGAAGCACAAAACGCAAAAGAAGCACAAAACACAGAATAAGTGGAGAAACAAAAAAGAAGCGTAAAATATAGAAGAAGTTGAAAACACTGAAGATGTGGAAAAAATAAAAGAAGCGTAATAGATAGAGGAAGAGCAAAATATGAAAGAAGTGGAAAATACAGAAGAAGAGGAGAAACACTGAACAACCACAAAACACAAAAGAAGTGGAGAAACATAGGTGAAGCGCAAAACGCATAAGATACACAAGAAGTGGAGAAACACAGAAGAAGCAAAAAACACAGAAGAACCATAAAACATAGAAGAAGCACAAAACATAGAAGAAGCGCAAAATGTAGGAAAATCCCGGTGTGTACATCACATGTAAACGGTGCGGAAAACAAAAAGTTTTGTTCCGGGACCTTCCCGAAAGCCAGGATCCATGTGTCGATATAACAATGTCAAACCATAATGACCAAAGGAGA
>JANZLX010000213.1:19915385-19935889 GCA_025531955.1 Erythroxylum orinocense | reverse complement strand
CTTTGTGATTTGTGCTTGGACTTATGATATGTTGATTCATATATTAATTATTCCTTATGATAGCTTCATAATTTTCTAATTGTTGTTCATGAATAATTTTTAAGTTAGGATGCATTTTTTATTTAAGATCTAACGCATGACAGATACAAGCATGATTACTGCTTTTATTAAAATTTTTCAAGTATCTTGTAGGTTTTGTTGAATGAAAGTGTGTAAGACTTGATACAATTTTTCACACCTACGTGAGCTTTGAGCCTAAGAACATTCATCAAACATGTGCTCATATATATCTTTTATTGTGTGTTATCAAACATAGCTTGTATATGCTAGAACTTGCTTTTGAATAGGTGTTAAGATTATATTTTTGATGAATTTATGTATAAAGATGATGAGGGAATTTAGGATAACCATTTTTTGACCTAAACAAGTCTACCTTAATTTTTATCCCTAGAAAAACAATTTGAGCCTTAACCTTTCTTTCTTGCATAATAGCCTTGTTACAAGTCGAATTTACTTTTTTTGTTGTTGATACCCTTAATAATTTTAAACCCTTAAATTGATGGAATTGTATCGAGCTTATTTGCATAGAATTTTGACTATTTCCATGAAAAGTTAATTAGATGATTAAAGTTACATTGTTTTGATTTTTTATAGAATGGAGGAGAAGTTAAAAAAAAACAAAATCTCCTCTTTGATCTTTTTGTTTTAAAAAAAAAGAAAAAGAAAAAAGACGAAAGAAAAGAAAAGAAAAAGTGATTGAAAGAGATGTTATTTGAATGAAGTGATTTTTTATTTAAGTTGATACTTGTGTGGATAAGTTTGTATGCTTCCCTTCAATTTATTCAGCCACAAAGTTCCTTTTTTTCATACCATACCCAAGCCACATTACAACCCTTATTATGTCCCTTTGATTTATACATTAGTTTCATTTTATTTAGTGATGGAGATATAATTCTTAAGCAAGCTTATGAAAATAACTCACTATGTTTTGATTTGAGAGCTTAATGAACTCTAAACACTTTGAGCGTATAGAGTGAAATTCTTGCGAGGGTGTCAAGTCTTGTTTATTTGATTTTGATGGAATTAATGAGATGGTATGTTTTAACAATGAGTCCTATGAGTGCTCATTCTCTCGATTGTTATTTTATCTTAAACCTTAAATGCGAACTAGCTTTTGGATATTTTTTTTATGACATGAAGGGAGATGAGAGGTTGTTGTGAGGATGAATAATGTATTGAATTGATGTATGTTTGAGGACAAGCATAAGTCCGGTGTGGGGGAATTTGATAAGATCTCATCTTGAATAATTATTCGATATTATCTCCTTTGTTTTGAATTTATTTTTGTGCTTAAATGTTAAAATTAATGTTTTTTTTGTTTTAGGAGATGAAAAGTAGAGATTGCATCAAATTGAGACTCTATTGATGATAATGACAAATTTTGGATAAAGTGAAGAGATTGATGCAGTGGATAAGGCTTATTACTTGAAGAGTTGGAATTCAACAGGAAGACTTCGCCTTATTCTTATCATGTGGGAGTTTGAATTTAAATTTGTTTTAGATAGACATCTTTACAAGTTAGAGTTAGATTAGGATTAGATTAGAAAACCTTATAAAAAGGGACGTTCCTCTCAACAGAAAAAGGTTCTCTCTTTTTACGTTTTTAGCAATTCTTAATCTTTCTTTTATTTTTGTTATTGGAGCGAAAGCCATGTATGGCTAAACTTAATCGTTTTGATTTAAGTGGATTCAATACTCTGATTGTAACTTTGTGAGGTTTTGTGTTTCAAACTTTTATTCACGTTTTAATTCAAGAATTTCTTATTTTGAGTTCTCATATTTCATGAATGATTGATATTCAATTAATCTGACAGTTTAATTTAATATTGATTATTCTATCTCTTTCTAAGAATTTATTGATCCGTAATTGTCATAAAGGAATGGTACAAATAGCAAATAGATTATTTATGAATTTTCATATTTAACTTATGATAAATAAGAAAATTAAATTGAATAATTGCAGCTATCTCGATTATTTAATTTAGGGTTTACTCTTTTCATGGAGATTATTGCTATCATTTATCTGATATGGAATGCTAAAACACCTAGTCAATAGATGATAAGTTTTGGTTTGGATACTAGGTTTGAACCAATTAATTTAGAAAAATTTGAGACTTATTACGACTATCGTAATATGTTTCGGACTAATTGCTTGAATCGTGAAAATATTCTTTTTAGATCAATGTTCAATGTTACAATTAAAGGAGATCTTTTCCTTGAATCGGAGTTTGGTAATCTTGACTTTCTTATATTTAAATTCAGTTGATTTAATTTGTTTTCTTATTAATTTTAGTTAATTAGTTATAATTTTATTGCTTGAAATTAAGAAACTAGTGTTTGGTTCTTTAAGGATCCGACCTGGTTCCATGACTACTACAAAATTTTGGAGAATCGGTATTATTTTGGGGTCTTTGACAACCCGACCATTTTTCATATCCAAGGCAGACCTTTGTTAATCAAAAGATGGAGACCTGGCAATCCTTGGACAGAACCGGGTTGCGAACCTTACTAATATAAGCTAATTTCTATATGGTTTTGTTGGTGTACTGGTCTTCAAAGTATCTAAGGCATATAGTTAATTTATTTGGAAGACCAATTAACTTACATGAGAACACAACTCCTCTTAAAAGCATTAGCTTTGCTGAGTTTATATTGAAATGGAGATAGAAAAGAAGCTACTTGATGCAATCAAAATAACGAAACTAGATGAGTATAGTAAATTGGTGGATGACTTTATCAAAGTCACCAATTTGTGGAAACTAATATGAAATGGCTATATGATCTTCTTGAGGATTAAGAATAAAAATACTTAACATGTTGACAAAAGTGAGGTAATCTCTAAAAATTAGAGGAGAACTCCTTTTCTACAGATTCTCATATGTTATCAAATAAAGAAGTTTTAACTGATACTTCTATAAAAGAACCACGACCAAAGATGCACAAATAGTAAAGGTATTGACAAATGTACATAATGTTAATAGTAATGATCGAGTAACAACAATAGTGGAATATGACATAACAATAATAGATGAAGATGATGGCTAAAAACAAAACAGATCATAATAAGCCAAACATGTAGCATTATACTTAGGACAACCCCTCTCCTCATCTTGACAAGGTAGAAGTAAATTTGGTAAGTTACCCTTACACTTTAGTCCATAATACTAAGAGAAGTAAAAAAATTTAGGAAATCCAAAAAGAAAAAGGCTAGTACAACCTCACCTAGATGAATATCCAAGTTTGGAGTATTTGGGGCCTAAATAACCCTGACAAACAAATGGCTCTTAAAGATCTCTTAAACTTTAAGAAGCCTCTTTTTCTTATTTTAATTAAGAGCAAACTAAAAAGAGAGCAGTTTTAAAAAGGGCTTTTGTTTTAGTAGAAGGATTGGATTACTTTAGCAATTGCACACTTCAATGGGAGAATAATCATCTCCTTTGACCTTTTATTTTTTGAATTACTGAGTTGACTCTTCTTAGATTAATATATTCATTGTGAAGTTCTTATAAGACAATCTTAATCCCTCTTGGCCATCATTATAATTTATGTATCAAATTAGAAGTTTTAAAGGAAGAAACTTTGGAATGATATAAAAGACCTGAGTTTAACTCTACTATCCCTTCGATTCTAATAAGTGATTTTAACTATATTATATCGTCTCTAGAAGCCCAAAGTTGTTGGAAGTAAATGAAATTTAGGAATCACATATTATGAAGACCTGGAGCTTATTAATCTTAGGTATATAGGTAACATTTTCAATATGGAACAAAAATAATCTAGAAGCTAGTTCCTTCAAAAGAATATTGATAAATACTTAATGAACTCTATTTGACTCAACTCTTTCCCTCTCAGCTTTGCCAACTTCTATAACTTCCTTTCCTTTAATCTTACTCTTATTATAGTTTTTAAATAAAACCCACTATTGTCAAAAGGAAAACCCCATTTGGTTCTTCAACATTTTAATAAAGCACCCAAGCTTCAAGGAAGATGTTACAAAAGGCCTAAGCTTTAAGGTAAAAGGTTTACAATTCATCCGATGCCTCCAAAAGTTGAAAGTCATCAAGGTTGAACTCACTCTCATTCAAAATAACAACATTGACCCAATGCTTCTAGAGAAAAAAAAAGGCTTTTAATTTGCTCAATAGATTCCAAAATAGCCTTGCTCTAAATCTTGTAAGCCCTCTAATCAAGGAGCAGGAGACAATAGAGCTAAAAAGGTATGTAAATGCTCTAAAGACTTTTAACTTATAATTATTGCAAAAATATTGCATCCTATAGTTGAAAGATGGTGATAGGAACTTAAAAAAAATTTCAATATCATTTAATCAAAGAGAAACAGGAACAAGATAGTATCTCTACTAGCACTGAGGTTAAGAGATATATGATCAAGAGGGCCCTATTGAGATGGCTTATGAAAACTTCAAAAAGGTACTAAGGACAAACACTAATGTTATGCTTATTCCTGAAAAGCTTAGAACTTCTCCAGAAGGATCTTTCCCTACTCAATACTCTACTGAGTTGACTAAAGAGGTAACCTCTGATGGAGTCAAGAATAATTTGTTCATTTATCTATTAAAAAGGGACAACAAATGGATCATTACGGTTAATTTTAATACCTCATGCAAACAAGGGATATAATGCAACCTTTCTTGAAACATAAAATAAGGGATGGTAACAATACTTGCTTCTAGTTCGATCATTACCATAACCTAGGTCCCCTATACAAATTAGGGGAGTTATATTCCCTTAGAACCATTATGCCTGCTCATACCAAAGGTGTATGATCTGATCAAAGATGATAGTTAGGTTTGGTGTTTCCACTTTTTTATGAGATTCAAGGAGATATTAGACAACATGCCACACTACTTCCCCAATCTCTAAAGAGGACACCTTCTAATGTATTGAGGATAGCTCTTTGAAATTCAGTACTAAATCCTATTAAAAAAAATCCTACTAGGATCACCATTGCTAAAAGGTTGGTTTAGCCTAGTTTGGATTCTACTTTAGTTCGTTCCCACTCCTTCATTCTTTAGCTTACAACTAGTAGGAAACTAAGAACAAAGGACAATCCCAAGTTTTCCTTAATAAATAGTAGTTTTCTTTGCTTAGATGTTAATGAGGGCCTAGATCATTTATTTTTCAACTATACAAACTCATCTTAGTTATGGAATCAAATGCTAATTCTTTTCAACTTGCATTGCTACTATTCAAATTAGTAAGACACAATTAGCTACACTTTTGTAATCAAGTTGTATAACAAAAGAGATAAGATATTGTTCAAGTTAACTTTTGGGGTATTGATATACCTAATATGGCATGAAAGAAACAAAAGACTCTTTGGAAACCAAGCTATCAATGTTGAAACTAGCTTATACGGAGTCTTATTCAAGATTAGTATTGATGTTATTACAATGGAACTCACAACACTAATATCTCCTAGAATGTGTGCTAAGTTTAGATTATTATAAGACCTTGATCGTTGATTTTCTTTACTTGTTATGAATGTATCCTACTTAGCCTTAGTTAAACTTTTGAAGTTTCACATTCGAGTTGTAGTTGTTTAATGAATTTTACATAATTTTCAAAAGAAAAAAGGAATACTTAAAGATTTTACATAATATTAAAAATTAAAGTTAAGACCTAGAGTATTCTAACATTTGTATGCAAGTGACTTTGAAAATTTTTATTGTTATTCTGCCTATTTTCTAGATTCATAGTCATTTTCTCTTCTTTCCTTTCATTTATCCTTTATAGAATTAAATTGATAATAAGATATTAGTAATTGTATCTAGCTACCAAATTGACTCACTGAAGACAGTTTTGGCTTGCATTTTAGTAAACCTGAGAAGCTTAAATTCGCGAGTCTAATTTAAGAGTTATGATAACTTGAATTCAAATCCTAGGAACAAAATTTCAGTATTTTGGAAATTTAAACAATAATTATTTTATACAAACAACATCGATATGACAAAATTATTAAACATTCATGTATAAGTACAGACTTCATTAATTGAAAGTTACATAGCTATCTGTGTAACCAATGTTAACTGAACTATGCTGATATTTTAATTTCTGATAGGCTGCTGCCTTTGTTTTTCTTACAATTTCACATAATAAATGACTTTCCTGTCGCAGCCAGACAAACTATTAGGCATGTACATCAAATCCTTGGTTTGAAGGGTTTGCAGGCACCGATGAAATTGGAAATGTAGCGTTGTGGTCTACAACATTGAAATCCGAGTGTTTTGAATAGCATGGAGAAGATTCTTCAATGATACTTGAAGCAAAATGGCATCTTTCTTTCTAATTGGCAGACATGTTACAGTCAACAATAGATCACTACGCGTTTAGCACGTTCGCATTCCAAGTAGTATATAAAAATATTCAAAGGAACTGAGAAGTTTCCAAGTTCACCCAACAAGCACCATAACGTATAGTGCCCAATATCCAAATTCCAATGCCTTACATCAACAGCTTACTATTCTTGGGGTCATTGTTTATTTTCTCTTTCTAATTTCGAAGTACCATTGCCTAGCCATCAACCCATATAGCATCTAACAGTAAATGTAATGCCATGAAAGTTAAGGAAAGTTTTAAATTTAGCACGCAATTTCCCTTTAGCTTTGCTAGTGGCCAGCGCACGTACACGCCATTGATTCTGAAACTTCAAATGTAACAAGGACGTTTAAAATAGTCATAGGCTATGCTCGCAAATGATACGAATATTCCTTCGTACAAATTGAGATTTTTTAGTTAAAGCAATGCCTTCATCCCGAAAAGTCAACTAGCTTAAATTCTTTTATCTCCTTCTCTTACTTTCGTCTTTCTAAATGCCACATTCATGACAGAAAAAATACCTTGCCACATCAAAATTGACTTAACCGTATTTTTACTACTACAGAAGAAAAAAAATAAAAACCTTAGGGATGAGGGTATAGTTGTGTATTTTATGTTATGTACGAGACTAAGAAAAATAAGGTTGTTCTCCATAAAATTATCACAATGGATGATACATGGATCATTTTTCCTAAGAAAAAGTAATGTTTTTTCATGAAAGTAATTAATGAATTTTATTATACAATAATAGAGTCATTACATATAACATTACAATTTAAACCACTCCAAACTATAAAGAGTACACCAGCTACACTTACAAAACTTGAAAAACATTTAGGGGATAACAAATTTGTTTTATAGGTTCAGTCTCATTTTTAGCCTTGTTGTGGTGAAGTTTTTGTAGGAATTTGTTAGAGCAATCAAACTTTCATATACCCTAGCTAGTTGTAATCGAAGATATCCTTAGCAATGTTAGCATTCCTAAATAGTTTGGCATTCCTTATTTTCCACATATGGTGAACTGGCATAGCAAAATCAACTTTAAATAACTTATAATCTCCTTTCAAGTTGTAGTTCACCCTCGTTGCTTATCGAAGTGTGTCTGTCCATATCTGGTTGTTATTCTTCAGGTTGAATGTTAGCAGAAATTGTCTCCACAATTGATTAATTGGAGCACATTTGAAGAATAGGTGGTCTAGTGTCTCCAATGTGTCTCCACACAGTGCACATTTCATATTAGACACCTAAAATTTTAACTTCTCACCTATTACTAACCTCTACAATGTTGCTAACTACAATGTAAATAAATAAGTTGGGGCAATCTTTAAGTACCATATGAATTTATGATATTGGAATTTATCTAGGTATCCTAATAGTAGCCTTTTACACGAATCAGTTGAGAATAGTTTAGACTTTTGTAGCTCCCATTGTATATAAACAGGTTAGAGTTGATCAAGTTAATAACTTGGGAGATTTTCCATGACGATACAAGAACCCCTTGATGAATGAAAAGGTTAGCTCTAGTTACCATTTTGGGTGAGCATTTGAACCTTAATATTTATAAGCATAGAACCTCTTAGGCTGTGGAAGTGTAGAATGAGATATAATGGTCCCAGTGGATGCCAGTTATCATAATAAAATTTTTTATTACTTATATTTCCAATAAAGTGCTTGACGTGAGGTTGCATAAGCTGTCTAATGTTTAAGATATGATGAAATGCATAGGATTGTGTTTTTTATACTGAATGGTACATATGTTTTTTTATTTGATACACACCATATGGACCTACTTCACGCAAAGACTTTCTTTCTCCATATTGATTCTCCAAAGTCTCTTAGCCATTATTTCTTTAGCCATCTTGGTTGCTGATGTGATTCCCAAGCCTCCATATTCCTTAGGCAAATAGATAGCGCTCCATTTGACCTTAGGAATTTTTCCATAGGTGTTATTATGTCCATTACATATGAAATCTCTTATAATTCTGTCAATTTTCGTAAGGATGCTCTTTAGCAATGCAAGGTCAGATAATTAGTAGATGTGCAAGTTACTGAGGATTAAGATGTTCAGCTATATTCTACCTCCATATGGAAGGAATTTGTTACTCCATGTTGGGATTCTCTTCTCAATAGAGGATATTAGGGGCCTATATTTTATTTCCTATAGCCTTTTATTGAAATTGGATCACCAAGATAAGCTAGGGGTGCTTATAGAATCTTTAAGCCTATATTAGAGATCAAACCTATAGAGTCGACTCAATTGTGTTTAGAGAGATAAGCATAACTCTTATTTGGTTTGAAAGTTAGTCCTGAGATTTCCCTAAACATTAATAGAGAATGTAGAAAAACTCTAATGGATAAAGGTTCATTAGCCAACAATATTATCATATCATCAGCAAAAAAGACTTATGGCATTTTAAGATGTCCACATCTGCAATGATACTTAAATTTTGGATTTTTTTGTAATGTTCATACTAGTGATTACGTGTAATACCTACATAATGATTGCAAAGAAGTAAGGGGATAATGGATCTCCTTGCCTCAAACCTCTTGAAGCTTTAAAGAGTTATGAGGGCTCCTTATTAACTAACATTACATAGAATACAATGTTATGTATGCATGAATCCATTTAATGAATCTGTTAGGATAACCAAAGGCTTGGAGGGAAGAGATGATGAATTTCCATATTAATATATCAAAACCCTTAGTGAAATCAATTTGGAAAGTACAACTGCTGATGTTTAACTCAGAATTGTAATCTCTAAAGAGTTCCTGGGCCAACATTATATTATCTCCTATGCTTTTTCCAGGTACATATGCTCCTTTTCTTGCATTTATCATCTAAGGAAGGGATTGCTTTAACCTATTTGATAGCATTTTCAAGAAAATTTCTATATAACGTTACAACAAATAATAGGTCTATAATCATTGAGGCTCATTAGATTAGAACATTTTGGTATCAAGAAAAGATAGGTTTTATTGAGTTTAGTCAATAACCTATCACTTCAGAAGAATTCCTACACTACTTGCACAATTCTAGGACCAATTAGATCCCATTTGATTCGAAAGAACCTTGCATTAAAGCCATCTTTTTATCTTATTGTATTGGATCAACATATGTTTTAGTAAGGAGACACGTTCTTTTTTAAGGTCTTTTAGCATTTGCATACTCTAAAAACCTTTATGACTATAACCTTTCTTCTCCATAACCCTAGAAATGATTAAGTTAACTTGGAGATGCTTTAGGAGTGAGTTGAAGAATCTAAAGGGAATCTCTTCTTTACTAGCATACTATGAATGTCAATAGTAATAGGAATGTGATATGAGAAGAGTGGTGACTTAAAAGTGGCAAAGCTCTCCTTTAACTTTGCTAGCTATAATCTATTTATTAAGTACATATCAAGTTTTCTCTACAGGAATCTCTCCCCATTCTAATGGTTAATCCAAGTAAACAAAGCTCCATCGTATATGAGATCCACCAAACCCAAAGAGGAAATGAGATTAATCAGTTCTTTTACATCAAAGTGTGAAGTACCCTTACCCTATTTGATTTAGAGTGTGAAAGTACATAATTGAATCTTCAGTAATCATCCAAGGTATAGTCATACTAACCTCTATCTTCTCTAAATCTCTCCATAAGCTAGCTCTCTGGTATTACCAATTAGTAGCATAAATCACAGAGATGGCTAAAGATCAAAGCAAAACCCATTGGATAAGTGCAATTGAGTAGGATCAAAAGAGACAATGAATCTACCATTAGGATGCCTGGAATGGTTCTTTAGAGTGGTTTGATTTGTATGCAAGAATTTTGGGCCCATTAGAAAATTATCTTCCTTTATTATGGTCTTAATAAGGTTTTCTAGTTGCTAAGAAGTCCCTTAGAGCCATATAATGCACACCATGACGAGTTTTTAGATTGGGTGTTCGTCCTCCTTAATTTATAATTGTTAGTCCCTAGTTCCATCCATTCCTCAACCTAGTTCTATGCTTTGGGATAATAATCATCTTTTTTTTTTTCAGTTTCAACTATAGCATTGCTATTAGTACCTCGTTGTTACATTTTGATGAAATAGGTTGAATTACCTCATTCCTTACAGGTTCTTCGGTCCTTACAGACACCTCTTCTATTAGAGTGGTCTTCTTATTTATGTTGCTTAGCATTTAGGCCATCTAGAAAAAGTAATGTTTTTAGCATAAGTAATTACAATTAGATAGTTGAATTTATTCTCTACATTCCAATATCCAATATCATTAAAAAATTTTAATGAAGCCAATTATCACTTCTGTCTTGAATGGCTCATTATTTGTTGGTTAGCCCAGTCATAACTCATAATAAAACGTTTGCTGCAAGTATTAGTAACTTTGTTTAGCAATAGTTCCGTGAGGCTTTTATTTGTTCAGAAGGACTTGAACTTTATGTGATGCTTGGTATGAGATAAGTTAGTATAACTGAGGATGAAGTATAATATAGACGCTATAACAAAATGATAAATTTTCTCTTATTGTGAAACAACATTGGTGCATAAAGATGATAAAATGAGGTTTTACTATATTTATGAGTCCTATGCATAGCCAAGCGAAGAAATAAATGTTATAATGCATAAATGATTACATTACATTACATCTACTAAATTATAGCGTTGATGTATGGAAGTATATAGAAACTTAACTAAAACGAGTTTCAGTGAATAAAAAAGGGAAATGAAAGAGAAAAGTTGTTCAGTTTTTCATATATATATATATATATACTCTTGTACTTAGTTTTCATTAATTAATTGCACGTATAATGAGTCGTGAGAGGAAGAAAAAAATAATCGATCCCACTCCCACTCTAATCAATTGAATATCCGGTATGCGTTGAATACGGACACCGTGCAGCCACTTGAATGACGACAAGCCACTCGAAGAAGGATGATTAATTACATAAGAAGTTAAAAATGGTTATATTCAGATAAAAGAGAGATACCGAAGAACGCAATTGTCAGAAGTGGAAAAGAGGAATAAAGTGTCTGCGATTGATTAAGACATTGCCTTGCAATTACGTATCTTCGTAGTTGGTGAAAGAAAGCCAACAGGGATTTGTGTGACCTGGTCCTGAACGCAGTTATACCAATCCAATTCGACCATAAGTTAATCCCCACATGTGACATGTTTTGCACCAACTGCACTGCCGTGTAAGTATTGCTCACGTAATAACTACGGAGGAGATAAGGTTACACAACGTGTGTGGGACCTTCTAAGCAAAATAATTAAACAATATCATGACAATCTTTTGGAGATTGATTTGGTAGCCAGCCGCAATAATAACCTGAATGACGGCAATCCCTTTTCGTTGATTTCAACTCACGAATGACAAAATAAGAGATATTTGCTTTCCTACGGATGACGATAGGCGGCTGTGTCAATTTTTTTAAATAAAAAACACAAAACACCCTTTCTAATTAGATATGTTTAACTTAGGCCCGCAATAACCTGCATGACGACAATCCGTTTTCGATGATTTCAACTCACAAATGGCAAAATATTAGATATTTGTTTTCCTACGGATTACAATAGGCGGCTGCTGTGACAATTTTTTAAAAATTAAAAATACAAAATAACTTAGTCTTACTTAAAGCCTAATTCTTTTAAATAAAATGATATTATTTTGTTTAAAATATTTAAGTCTCAGGTCAGTCTGAGCCTAGGCTTGACTTATGGGTCAATCCATTAAAAACATCTTAGTCTAAGCTCATGTGTTAGCCTATTTTCATCCCTAGTTTTCATTGAAACTAAAATTATGATTATTCTTGAGCATTCAATTTGTTCTTTTCCTTTTTCTTCTTAAAATATCGATGACTTAGGTCTACAATTACTTATTTGGTTGTAGTTTAACGATGTAATTATTTAAAAATATTCTTTCTCTTAGACATATTAAGATGTATATAATAAATTCTATGAGATAAATGTACATTATAAATGAAATTATGATGATATCGTAATTATGAGATTCTTGTCATATTTATGAATTATTCTTAAATTATCCTTAGTCATTGTTTTATTAAGATTAAATATTAATAAAGCGTATGAATATTAGCACGTGTTATTTTTTTTTATGATAGAAGTAGTCGATCTTATAGATTAAAGTATGATAATATTTAAAATAAATGTATAAGTGTTTATTCGAGAATAAGTTCGCTAAATTGAACCTACATAAGAATTCAAATTTGAACATTATATATATATATTAATTTTCATCATAATGATTATATAAGTAATCATTTAACTTAAGATCATAAAAGTATCTAATATAAGGATTACCATATTTTGATACTATTTATAACTTACTCTAGTTAAGGGTAGTTCAATCGATAAACATTATATATATCAATAACTGTATTGAGATAATTGAATGATCAATATATGATTTATAACTTTAAAGTAATTAGGAAAAAAAATTGTTTTCCTACGGATGACAATAGGCGATTGTGCCAATTTTTTAAAATTAAAATATAAAACAAAGTCATTTTTAATTAAATCTGTTTAGGCCTAGGCCTACTCAAAATTTAACTCTTTTAAATAAAACGATGTTATTTTGCTTAGAATATTTGAGCCTCAAGTCGATTTGGGCCTAGGCCTAACCCATAAGTCACTCCATTGAAAACATCTAAATTTGGGCCCATATGCCTATTGTCATCCCTAATTTTTCATTGAAACAAAAATTACGATTATTCTTGAGAATTAAATTTGTTCTTTTCCTTAGTCATTCAATTGTTAAAAACCTTTTATATTTTAAAAGTCAAAAGTGCAAAAACTGGCAAAGTTTTTTTAATCATTTTATTAAAAATTTTAGCAACACAGTGATTACATTTTCACATTTCCAAAATTTTCAAAACACTTCTATATTCATACCAATTTCTTAACTAAAAATTTTGGATTTCAAGTCCACTCACAAACAACCACAAACAAAAATTCTAAACAATCACTTCAATAAACTTTAAAAAGTTAAAACATATGTATTCATTTCATTTAAAAGATTTTATATACATCAATTTTTTACACAAATGTACATTCTAAAACATGTTAAAAATACGTAATAGTTCCCAAAAATATTACAAGATCAAACTTTTAAACCCTTTCCAAAACAATTTAACCCATATATACTAGTAACTAAGCCAATTTTATGAAAACACATACATAGAAAAATGAAACAAGCATAGCAGCACCCCATGATACCATTAATTTTGCGGTGGGATTCTAGCTACTGTAGCACTTGTACATATACCTAAGGTGGTTTATTTAAAAAAAACAAAAATAAGAGTGAGCAAAACGAATGCAATGAGTGTTAATCATTTTACTGAAATTTAAACATTTCAAATCATACTGAAATAATCCCATACAATAAGAAAGCTCATGGTAAAATGATCTCCATAAACATTCATTCGTACATCATAAACTCTACTTATAAAATAACATTTCGTATAACTCAATGTCAATTTTTCTAAAATACTATTTTGAAATGTTTTTTCAAAATTAAGTTTATAATATACAAGTTTCCATTAATAAATATTGCTAATAATTCCACAATGTCACTTAGAATTATTAAATACTTACGCAGTTGTCATAGTAATTTGTCAATGAAAGAATTCATATGACAAGAAGGAAGTTCCAATATGTTTTGCATTGAAAGACAATTGTACAACTAAATTTTCAACGACAAAATGATAACCCCTTTTGTCTAATATTGATACAAATATTAGATTCTATCGAAAAGATGATATATAACATGTCTGGTAATATAAGTACAAACCTCATATCGAGGTTCAAACATACATCCCCTACATAAAAAAGATTAATTTTTTCATTATTGCCAACCATCAGCTTCTCCTCCCCTTTAGTTGGCTTTCTCCTAAATCTGAACCCCTGCAATGTGGAAGCAACATGATTAGACGTTTCACTATCTAACCACTAAGAACCGAATGTGTTTATAACAAAATTGGATTCATGAATCATGGAAGTCAAGGAGATACCTGATAGTTCCTATTTCATCTTCCAAACTTTACACTTCTGGCAGTGAACTTTCTTATCTCCCTTCTTCTTACAGAAGAAACACCTTATGTTCTTCAACTCTTGTAGCCCCTTTCTAAAAATATAAAAGTCATTTATAAACAAATATATAAACAAAACACAAATTAATATTAAATAAAAAAACAAAATCAATTCTATTCCCCAATATCAGTGCCAAAAATCTTGTTGCATGTTGAACACACTAGAACATAAAACCTAACATTAGACAACTAAACATGTAGTAGTGAGAAGAAAGGATCATATCCACAAAGAGTGTGTGATTAGCTTTTATAATGAACATAATAGAATATAGGTTTTGGGGGAGGGAGCGGATAATAGAAAATTACAAGAATTAATCAATGAGTTTTAGTCTAGCTCTTAATTCAATCTCAACCTTTAAATGAATGTGCATAATCAATCGTAATGTTGTTCTTGTTCTTTATTTGAAACTATTAACTGTAGATTAACAACATGCTCTATTAATCCTAAGTTTCCCTTAGATTGTAACTAATTAAGACATACAATCTAATTAGGTTTAGTTGTTAAACAACTCATAACAAGCTCTCTAGATTTAATATGACAGCTACATTGTAGTTTAGGAAAAACAAGTTAATATAAAAAACAATCACACAATCTCGGAACACTAACTTATGTTATCCTTAATGATGCACGACCATTAGTTTATCATGCATATCTAATACCTTACTAACCTGAATGAGAAAATGGAGTATGTCAAACAAGGATGATACTTGTATGATATAAAATGTATCATCTTTCCGTTTATAGGTCTTGATTTTTGTAAACTTTATGCAAAACTACATCAAAGAAATCTTGTTTTCTTTAAATGTTATGCTAAACTACAGTAAAGAAAACCTTTATGTTCTCTCACTGAATGTCACACTGCATTAGAGAACACCTTTATGGGATTAAACACTTATATCCCCCTATATCATGTTAAAATATATGGATACCCTTTCAAACTGTATATGTCATTGACATAGGCTCAAGGTCAATCTGTATATAATAGAAATGCTCCTGTCAACCCTCCAATTAAGGTGTTACAACTTGAGGCTAAGAAATGGAGTTCCACTCATATAGACTATTTCTTGAAAAGAAAAAAGGTAAACTTTTCCCATTATTAAACAATGGGCTCTTACTACTTGGAAAGAATTTGGACTTTAAAAAAGGTACTTATCAATGAAGATGAGCTATTTATCTTCAAATTTGATTTAATAGAAAATGCACCTAAAATTTAAGACCTTGGTCCCTAGCATATCTATGAAGACCCCTCCTGTTGACTAAATGGTACTATGGTATCACTCCTAATAAAAAATTTCTTCAAACCATTCTTGTTTCGGCCAACATTCATGGTGTTCCCTTATAATGTTGGTCAAAGTTTGGGTAGTCCTATTAGCTTAGAAGAAAATACTAATAATCTTCAAAGGATATGTCATATTAGAGTTTGTGTAGAGATAACTTGGGCAGTGAGCTACTTGACTCCATCAAAATAATCAGACTCAACAAAAATAACTCTCTTAAGGTTTTTTTACTTATAGAAGCCAAAGAAAATGAGTATAAATTTGGAAACCTAAACATAAGGAATCCATGGAGGTAAAATCCCATATTATTGATATTGTTTTACCTTAATCCAAATGTTGTTTAAATTGTGGACTTAAACGCCTCTAAGGTTGTAAAAGATACCAAATGTCTCTTGAATCATAATTAACATGTGATTTGCTCAATTTCTAAAAACTCTTCCCAATTTATATGTCCTTGTTTGTCTTCAAACCTATTGTACACTCAATTTCAAATAACGTTGTAACCTTTTTAACAGAATTCGGCTCTGTGGTCCCCTTTCAAGTTATATTGGTGAAACCCAAATCACTTGTGACATATGATAAGGTGGATTCTTATATTGAGTCAAGCCACACCAACCTTGAAATAGGCATTGGAGACATTTTTTCCTCCCAATCCTTGAACCTATCACTGGTAAAGGTAAAACTAGTAAGAAAGCAAAGAAGAAAAAAAAAACATTCTTTCCCCTCTTTAATTTAGTTTCTTGTATAGAATGTAAAGGGCTTAAATAACCCCACTAAGAAATCTACCATTAAGGATTTCATTTTCCTAAATAAGCCACACTCTGTGGGTCTAATAGAAACTAAAACTAAACTTAATCAATTTCAAAAAGCACTTTAATTTTTAAATAAAAGCTTGACCACTATTAGCGATCGTGAAGCACACTATAGTGGGAGAATAATAACTTCTTTTAACACCTCCCTTTTCACTCTACAATGTTGGAAATGGTCTAATCAATTTTTACACTGTAATCTTTAAGTGATTGGTTCCAACAGACAATATAGTGATTTGCTCCAACAAAAAAGATAAATATTTGTATGGTGAATTCCCACTAGTTAACTTAATACCCTCTCAGTCATACAAAATTTGGAAAATAGATAGCCTCTAACCACTCCCCCATACGCATACATTCTACCCCTATTGAAGAGAGAAAGAAAACTTCTTTCATATTCTACAACTCTCTATTAAAGCACCCAAATTTTAACATTGCTCTTTGTAATGGTATGATTACTAATTTCATTGGTTCTTTTGCTTATAAATGTTTTATAAAAGTCAAAGCTATCAAAGTAGAGCTGATAAAATTACACGAAGGACTAGTGATCCAATGCACTTAAAAAAACGAAACTCTAAAAGATCTTAATTCCTATCAGGAGAATGTAATGGATTCCTCCCTAAATAAACAAGAGCTTACTAAACTAAGGAAATACCCTTAGACAATAGATGTTTAAAATTCTCAACTTTGGAAAAAAAAAATAAAAACCAACTGGATAAAAGGGTGACAGCAATTCTAAGTTCTTCTTTAGGAAAAAATTTAAACAAAAAGAAATCATAATAATATTATTACTCTCACTCATCCTAATGTTATTTCGATTTTAGGTTAACCCAATCTAAAGAATCTAGCTTTGGGTTATTTCTCTCGGCTTATGGCCACTCATCAAGAAACTCTTTTATTGCCTAAATAACTTGGGAATGTACTAAAGATCCCATTTTCTACTAAAGATAATAAAGCACTTACAAAGGAAGTCACTGATGAGAGATCAAATCCATTATATTCTCCTTCCTTCTTGATAACTCCCCTAGCCCTGATGGCTACAATGTAATTTTTTTTTTCATTCAACATGGAATTATACTAAAGAGATGGTGACAAATGTAGTAAAGAAGTTCTTCAACTCAGGTAGATTGCTACTTAAGATAAATCAAACCTACTTGTTTCTGGCTCAAAAGTTCCTAAAGCCACCTCTACGAATGATTATAGACTTATTGATTGTTGCAATGTGGTATGTAAGATCATTGAAAAAATATTTGCTAGCATTTTGAAGACTATCCTACCTGACTTTATTAATCCATGCTAGTGTGCCTATATTTTTAGAAGGAACATAGGAGATAAAACATTGATATCTTAATATCTATTTAAGTCTTACAACTCCAAAGAATTTATTAAAAGTTGTGCACTAAATATTGACTTTACAAAGGCATTTGATTCGCTAAGTTAGAGCCTTATAATATCTTCCTTTGAGGCTATTTGTCTTCTCTACAAATTTATTTCTTAAATCACAAGTTATATAACTTATGTGTCTTATTCTATTTTAACAAATGGTGAGCTTACAAATATTTTCAAAGTTGCAAGAGGTATAAGACAAGGTGACCCACTTTCACCCTATCTCTTTGCCATATGTATGGAAGTCTTCCACAGACTCAATAAGATCAAAATTGGCAATTAATCTTGATGCAAATATCACTATAAATGTGACAAGTTGAGAATTTTCTAGCTTTCTTTGTTGATGATTTGTCTTTGTTAAGTATAGCTAATCATAATTATATTGAATTACTCTTAAACTTATCGACATATTTCAAGGATTTTTTTTGCGTGGTTTTCAATCTAAACAAAAGATCATTTTTAATTTATGTTGGTTATGACTCCATTGTTGCTGCGCTACTCACATTCAAAGGTTTAACTCAACAATTGACACCTTTTAAATACCTTGATGTGCCAATAGCTAAGAGAAAACTTACTAAAAGAGATTGTAGTCCTATCTTAAACTTAATTAATAGAAGACTACATAATTGGTTCCTATCTTATGATGGGAGACTTCATTTAATAATCTTTATTTTAACTAACTTCTCCATATATTGGATATCATTTCTTGCACTCCCTAAAACTACTTTAAAGGATAATGATAAAATAATGAGAGACTTCCTCTATAGTGGCTCCAATAAATAAAAGTAAAATTTTCAAAGTGAATTGTGTGTCAATTAAAGAAGTATGATGGCTTTTGAATCACCTTAATTTGATCTATGAACAACGTTATGCTTATAAAGAGACTTTAGAAATTATGCTCTGAGGATGAAAACTTATGGGTGAAATGGTCATATCTGTATTTACTCCAAGGGACAAGTTTCTGAATCCTGGTGTTTCGTGGACTTTTAATCAAAATTTTAAAATGAGGGAGTTAGTTCATCCTTACATTAAACACAAAATTCATCATAGAAGTAGGACTTTCTTCTAGTTCGATTCTTGGAACACTATAGGACACCTCCATGGTTTAACTGAATTGCAATCTCGAAAAACTACAATATAACTTAATGCTAAAATCCAACCATTCATCAAAAACAGCTGCCAGTACTTACCCTTTCATTCTCCTAAATGAAAAGTTAATTTCATTAACACCATGGCCTCCATTATTATTAATTCCTCTACACATAACACAGTGATATGAACCCTTGATAAGACCTCCAAATTCACCACTAGTTCTTGAAAAAAATTATTCTATGACAATTCTCCATAGATGCAGTATCATAAACTGATTTGGGATTCAATAACAACTCCTTCACATTCCTTCATATTTTGGCTAATAGCTCACAACAAATTGGTACAAAGGATAACTTTAACTACTCTATTCCCAATCTTGACTTTCAATTATATGGAGAGGCATTGAAACTTTATATCATCTATTCTTCAGTTGCAGTACCCTGCATACTACTTAACCTATTCAATCTAAATTGTCTTGACTCTCTTTATCATGCATCTTTGAATGGATCCTCTTTATCCATTTTAGATCCAAAGGTGATGGCAAGTGGTTCAAATCTGCTTTTCATTCCTTCATTTACTATATTTGGTGTTAAAGAAATTATCGAATATTTGCATCAAGAGTCACTAAAGTAGCTGCCTGCTTTTAAAACTCATAGTGTTCATTGGATCAAAAGCAATTGTATGTGTATGTATAAACTTATAGAATAAAATATAATGAAAGTTCTTATTGAAAAATAAAAGGGATCAATTTTTTATACAAATTTATACCTATGAACAATGTGAATAATTCATCAAAAGAGTGAATTTTGGTAGTCTAATTTTTTTAGTTAATACATTTTTGTTGATTGAATTCATTTTATCATTTGATATTTAAGTTGAATTTATATATTAGGAATCCAATTGGTTTACAATGGTAATTTAGTTTAGTTTTGAAAGGAAGATTTAATTATACTAGCTTGATTAGCATAACAATTTTATATGAATTATCCTCCATTTAATGAAATTAATTTTGATATATTAATTGTAATTACCTTTATTTTTATTATAAACAGAATCAATTCTTTAAAGATGTTAAATATGAAATTCATTGTATAGCTAAATTAGTTCTAAGATAAGAGCATGGAGTGTTGGGAAACCGGGTCGGGATCCGATCCGACTGCGGCAGAATAATTACGAAACTTTTTCGTGATTTTTTATTTTTCAAAAACCAAGATCTATTTAATTCTATAAAATGATTAACACGAATCATAATAAAGCGAAATTTAATTTGTACCTTATTTCGAAGCTCGATCTTTATCTTGATGCATCCCTCGAATCGTTTCCGAAACCGATCCGTCTCAACCACTGTAGCCACACAAGTTTTCGGCCTCTAACGGTATCCACAGAACAGGTTGAGAGAACTCTGTAACTCTTACAGAGAGGGTTAAGCATGAAGTGCTAGTTACATAGAGCTTAAGCC
>JANZLX010000213.1:19901568-19915285 GCA_025531955.1 Erythroxylum orinocense | reverse complement strand
TGCTATATCCAATGACTACCGTTTAATGACCTTTGATAAAATAGATCACGAGTAGTATCAAAACATAGCAATCCCCACACAAGATAACTTTGACGACCTCAAGTCAAAGGATCACTTTTATAATCATCACAATGAGAATTCCATAGACATACAAGTAATGTTCCAAATGGATTTCTCATATCGGGTCGATCCAGTGAACTTGTTCTCTAGCAAATACCCACACGTTTGTTTAAGTATCTCTATACTTTAGCCTATGAGATCGACTACTTCCTTCATAAGGAAAAAAAAACAAAACGTGTGCTATCTTTTTCCGTTCTATTAATGTCCAATCTTAATAGCACAATGACTAGGAACATTTTAGGAATAATACATAAATGCAATATGAACCTCATAATTATAATCTTATTATAATTTCAATTGCAATGTATAATTATCCCATGGACTTTATCATATACATCTAAACATGTACAAGATAAAAAATGCCTTTAAATAATTTGTCACTAAACTACAACCAAAGCGATTGGCTGTAGGGCATAAACTAACAATGGACTTTGCTATTCCCCGATTCCATAAGGGTTCAATTCAGTTAATTCAATTCCATTTTACCGGGATTACAATATGATTTTTCTACTAACTCGTGAGTTTATAAAATTTGGATTACATGATAAGATACGAGTTTTAATTCGTGATTATATCATATTACCTATTGTTAATGATCATCTTATTAATCCTGCATTTTTAGTAATATTTAATTTAAGTAGCCTTAGTTAAAATTTTTTTTATAGAAGTTATAAGCAATTCATTAGAGATGTGAAATATGAAATCCATTGTATGGCTAAATTAGTTCGAAGATAAGAACATGGAGAACTAAAAGTACATTATGATTTTTCTACTAACTCGTGAGTTTATACAAAAGTAGACTACATGATAAGATCTTAAGAGTTTTAGAATGTGATTATATCCTGTGATATATTGTTAATGATCGTCTTATTAGTGCTACATTTTTTTAGTACAATAATTTTAGCAGTATTAGTTAAATAATTTTTATAGAATTTATACAACTTAATTTTAATATTATTAATTTTAAGTAGTTATTAGAAATTTGTACCAATAACTATATTTATGCTTTTGTACAAGATATTTGAAGTTCTTATATGATGATCCGAATATTATATATAATTGGTTACAGTTATTGTTATAAAATGTGTATGAGGATGTAACTTTTTTTTAACCATCTAATACTTATAGCGCATACGAAAATAATTTGTTTTTTGCAAATTTCGATTTATTGTGAATTATTAATCTATGATCTAGTTATCCAATTCATAGTATATTGAACTTCTAAGAGAATTTGTGAATGTATATGAAATAACATATTATTATTATTTATGTAACTATTTATGAATAAAGATTAAATGTTATTTAATTGTTCATCTAAGCTGTTTCAATGTGGTACGTTTTTTTTTTGGTAAATCAGTAAAGAATTAATACATAAAGATAAAAATATACAAAATAAGGTCTAACACACCCAGGAGCCAAGAAGTGCAAAATAAAAACAAATTGGAACAAAGTTACTAACCACGCTTCTAACCAAAAATAACTTAAGGCACTAAACTACTCAAAAAAGCTACAACCAAACACATACCAAAGGGAAAAAAAATAAAACATATTGGATAACACTTAATGCACAATAATCTCCCTAGGATGGAAGAAGTGGAAAGTCTTACTTTGCACGTGATTAGAACAAATACTGTAGAATATTCACACTTTTGAAAATATATCCACGGGAAAGATCAGGAACAAGATTATACTGATACATGGGATACTCGGCAATTTCTCCCTAGATTATTCAATCAATGGAATAAGAAGATTCCACCCCAAGGAACAACGTTTCACCGTGAAGTCATTGGCTGTTTCTTTAATCAATTCTTCATACCTCAAAATCAGTAGGCAGAGCAGTCTTATGCCACGTGAACAAGGTCCCTCTAGTTGACTGCCTTTGTCCCGCCATTTTCATGAAGTTCGGCCAAGCAGGTAAGAAATCTCCAATAATTTGCCCCTCAATGAAACTATTGAACGCTAATATGTTTATTTTGTATGACAAACCCACACCAACTAGTGAGTTGGTACAATAGGGCACCATCGCGTGGTTTATAAATTGCAAGTCTTCAATTCAAAGTGACGTCATAACCCGCCACTACAACATAAATACAGTCCGGCGATTATCTGTGTTGTATCTTATTTAAAGAACGAAATGCAATTTAAAGCTTATTTGGGGACATACGCCTACGGATTCTCAAATAACCAAACTTCCCTGCCCCAGGGGATGACCCCTCAAAAATAAATGGCAAATAGCCAGTTGCACTCTTGTATCTGTGCTGAATCTGCATGTTCGATAAACAGATTGTCAGTCAAGAATATGAGAAAGAAGTGTATCCCTGTGAAACGCATGCATAAAGCTCTGAATTCATAGAAAAATTATCAGGCCAAACTCTCTCTTTAAAATGGCAAGAGGAAAGTGAAGTCCAACCCATTTTCCCAGCAAAGCATAAGATGGACAACTCAACAAAAAGCGGACAAGTAGTAGTTTCAAATGCAAATCATGCGATGCACCTATTTTTAAAAGATGACGTGCAAATGGAGAAAAAAAAATTAGAAGGAAGAATAGGAAATTACCTCAAGGATTTGTTGGCTGCTCCGTAAACAATTCCGACCAACCACACAAACTGTTCCCCCGGAACCTCCACCAGTAATTTTTGCTCCATACAGAGTTCCATCCTCAGATTTAGACAGTTTGCCATGTTGCATTTCTTGTACCAATCGTACGAGCCTATCTGTCCCATCGGAGCCAAGTCCACAAGCACTATAGCTGTAGTGACACTGGACAAAGATTGAACATACATCAAGGACCACTTTACGCTCCTTTTTCTATGCTTCTACCTAACCATCGACTCATCATTCCAGTGATTGAGAAACGTAATAGCATTAGATGAAAATCACCGATTATGTGTAAATGAGGTTGGTCCAATCTATGATTGAAACATTCAACATGCAGAAAAATGCAACACAAAAATTGTCTGTTATCCTGAATATAGAAATTATAGTAACAGGAACTTGACATGATTTTATCACAAAACTTATGTCAGAATTATGGAAGGCTATCTGTGATGTTGGGATATAATTAAACAAATTAGGAAACTTAGCATATACCTGATACAATAGTTCTCCAAGAGCTGTAAGCTGCTCATCTGAAGTTGTTGATGTTAACAACGCCTTGAAAGCCTAAAATCAAATGCCAGAAATGAGTGATTTCTGTTTAAACGTATGAATGATAAATAAGACCATAACTGTAGTCAGTTCCTCTAATCAAGTAACAAAAAATTCAGAATTTTATGGTACAGACTGCGTAACTTAAATTTACCAACCTTGACCCGAAAATTTTCGTATATAGGGTGTTTGGCAGCTGCTTTCACCCCATATGTGCGATTCTGATCAATCACCGTGACAGGATCATTATGACCAGCATACTTCTTGATAAATGTCTCACCAAGAATGGAATCAGGAAGAATATTAGCATAAAGTGCTTCAAATCTGTAAATAATAAACACAAATGTTAACATTCCACATAACTTAAAAATTGGAGTAACAAATTGAAAATCTAGATAATCTCATCAGTAGAGAAATGAATGAAGAATGCAAATACAAGTGAAACTATACAGGTACATTACCTGTGTGGTGACAAGTTGCATAAGTAATCTAACGAAGCTTCAGCCTTGAGTAGTTCAACACCATCATCATCTAATTCATCCGGCACTGATCCATTAGCAGTGGTGACCAAACTATCCGATGTAGTGGATGCTATGGATTTTATTATCTCTCGGCCCATGAAGGCACCTATTCTGACAGATCCATAGTCTGCACCACCAACACTTCCAAACCAAAATGTCAACTAATTAGTTGCCTGGAAAACGTGAAATCTGCATAAAGGCAGTTTGTTGCATATTATAACAATCCAACCAAAGCCCCAAAAGACTAAGACCTTAGAATTTAAAACAGGCATAAAAAATGAATGTGTACATAATTCAAGCATTAGATAATAAAGTTAATGAGCAAAGCCACAAGCAACAAGAAGAATTAATTTCAAAGAGAATCCAACCATCCAAAATTCGGATGAAAAGGATTTCTATATATATTGTTGGAAATTAGTATTATGTTTTGTACCCTATACAGAATTGCTACTTAGGCATCCTTACATTGAAATAGTACGTCCCCTAGTTGGAATATTAATAATAGATTATACTGCCAGAAACCTAGTAACTGTAAAGGCCATTCTGTTCTCTTCCATATTCTACACATCTCATCAGGGTGAATGGTCAACAAAACATTGGTTGACATTACATGTTTTCAGTTAAAAAGTAAGGGACTGAATAATGAAGTCAAACTTAGACAACTTGATTTTGGTTTCCATAAAAAGAGCTGAGGAGAAACAGGCAGAGAAAGAACAACCACGGACCTCACCATAGTAGATTTCAGATTCAAATGCTATAAACAGTCAAAGGAACATGAGAGCAAGGCTGTTGAAAAGCACCTGTGACGTATTCCAGAATCAATTCCCCAAAATCGAATGTGGGTAGGAATTTCAACAAGTCCAATAACCTCAGCAGGCTACATGGTGAACAATCAGGCCAGCAGCATTAATCCTTCATCTCCACAACAACGTACGCAAAGATTTTGTTATATAACTAGCTAAACATACCTGGCACACCATTGCAAGAAGTTTGTTGGCCTCACCACAAGCTGATGTCATCTGATCCATGACACCACATGGGGCTCCAACAACATGATTCTCCACCTAAGAAGCATTTTAATAAGCAATGTATTCACTTTGCACAACATATATATCACTAGCAGTGATAACAAAGAAAAACAAACAAGCAAGGGCTGAGTCACAATAAAACCTTTTGGGAGAGCAAGGCAATATCTTTTGGACTGATGCTAAATCCTGCAAATTATGAGTGGAGACTGAATGTTAAAGTTATAATTGTTCATATGTCCCACTTGCTTAACTAGACAAGGAGAACCAAGTTCATCAGGAGATATATCTACTAGTACAATCAAAGAAAATCAACCATCCAGAGGGATGATCACTTTACTCTATGTAGCACTCTGGATGGTTGATTTTCTATGCAAAATGATCACTTTACTCTATGTAGCACTCTGGATGGTTGATTTTCTATGCAACATTCTTCATTAATTACCCGTAGTAACCCATTCTATCTCCAAACAAAATGTGACAACACACCTTGCCTTTCAGGATAGTAAAACATGGGAGACATATAAGCTGCACGCACAGGAAATGAAATTGATGTACAATTTTGTTAAGCTACAAACCGAACTAACAATTACCATGGGCAGCAGCTATTGCAGACATGCTAGCAACCTCCACGGAGGCAGAAGATGATACACCTTTGCCTTCAGGAACTGCAGAAGAAACCTACAAATTTTGAATTGAAGTTGTTATGTCTGGATGTTAGCAGTAGCCTCAACAAGTGCCATTAGAATACAGAAATCAATGTAAAGATTGTTTTCATCTTCTTCAATTGCAAAACAATTGTACATATTTTCCACAAATCTTGTTCAATTGCAATTATTATCATTTATTATGCAAATTAAGCCAATAGCAAGGAATAAAGAAAGGTCAGATCAGCATTGCAAAGCAATAGTCATGAGTCAAATAAGTAAATACAGTGGCATCCCCAAAATATTTTGGAGTTGAGATGCCGTAAATTATACCAGCATGCTGATACTATCCTCAAAGCGGACACCTAGTTCTCTCATCAAAACAAGAATTGTTCCTGCAACATAAGCTGCCCACCTGGAAAGGTATCATATTACTAAAAAGATAAATCTTTACAGTGATAGCCAGAAAGAAGAAAGTTACGTACTTCTGTGATGGATCTTGAGAAAAATATTTCTTGGCCTTGTCATATGACATAGGTTGATCCCCATCCATAAAATCAGACAAATCCATGTCAAAGGTTGGCCCCCGGTTGCTTAGTTCTGAGCCATATGATACCTGGTGAAATCAGGATCAATACATACATTTGGAAGTGCCAGCACTAGATAAGATTAGAACAAAAAGAACAAGAACCACTCCCCAACCTTATATTCGAGATAAGCACTAAGAAAAAGCTGAATATTGAACGGCTATGATTCATTTAACCCAACATGGTGAACTGATGTCTAATAATCAAAGTACATCCACACTAACCGGTAAACAGGATCTGCATCAGTAAATGGTATAGTGAAATATACTTACAATTTGTAGAACCGGAGTAGGGCCTTGACATTTTGCATTTTGACGGGCCTGGGCATGCTTCCAAAGTCTGTGCTTGCTTGGATGATTCCTTTGCACAGCAACATGGCAAGCTTCTCTTATGGGCATCTTTGAAGGAAAAAGAAAAAAAGGAAAAACCTCGTTAACCAGTACAATGGCAAGAAAAATTTGATCAATAAGAATGAGTTCTAAATCATGGCAAAATCAACAAATTGAATGGACCAGCAAATATCAACATAACATAAGAACCATCAGCAGCCAAGATTTTGGAAATAGTGGAAAATCAACTATTTGAGATTACATCTTAAATCTCTAACGCACTGCCACCCATGGCAAACACATCAACACACATGCAGGAGCAGAAGACAAATAAGCAGTCCATGGTAGAGGCCAGCAGAGTTCTTTAATGTTGACACGTTACTTGCTCACGCTCAAGTTCAAGCAAGGATATACAGTTACAATGGCATGCATTAATAAGAAAACTAACAGAAAATAGATTTAAAAATCACAAAAATTTCAGCCATGACAAAACTATTATCAGTAAAAACCTAACCTGCAGGACGAGACTCCCAGAATAATCGGCAATCCCTCCCATCACATCCAGCCTTCCAGGAGCTCTTGTCACAAAGACATCTTCCTGTGCAAATGATCTAGCACATAAGAGACTGTTCCATAAGTTGAAAGCACAGAAACCTACCAAATAAAGATACCAATTGAATAAAATGTGACAGCCAAGAGGTCGATATTTAACAAATACTACTAGGTTGAACCGATCTCAACTATCTTAGAGCATCTTATAAAGAATAGTATCTACTGATAAGAAACATAACATTTTGAAGCGGACAAGAAAAGATCTACCAAATCAGAAAGAGGAACATTGGGCAAATTAGCAGGCCTATTTCATCTTAGTGTCCATCCATTTGAGTTAGAAACCCAAATAACAAATAAAAACTTGGCCGTGATTTGTCATTATATGCGACTATCTTCAATATAACTAGAAATTCCTATTTATTTGTTATAGACTCAACCATCGATCAATTCCACTTTTATTGGGAAGTATTTGGATACAGTAAAGACTCTCGGTTCCCAACAAGCCACCACTACAAGTACAGCATCCTCAAAATTGTAACCTTCCCAGAACCATATCAAATCATGGATCTGATGAAATACATTTATAGTGAAATAACCTCCCAATTGAAGAGTGCTGCAGCTGCTTTGCGCTCCCGCATCTGGCGCTTCTCAGTGCTCTTCTCAGAATCATAAATGGTATCAAGATCTGCGAGGCTCTTTAAGAAACTCATTGTATCTGAAAGACCTTGAAAATCTCCATGAACAATCTCAAAATCTTCAGTCCATCTAAGGAAAAATTTGCAAGAGTTTTTCAGTATACATGAAAATCAAGAGCTCCTTATGGGTTACAAAGAAGGATGAAACTTACGAGCTAAGAACAGATACATTCTCACTTCTATGGAAAGAAGGTGACCCTGTGGATTTGCTAAGCTCATTTTCAGCATTAGCATACCATTCAGGAATGCAGATATCTCGCCCAGGTACCCTTTGCATTTGATACCCAAGAATTATAGCATCTCTTAATCTTCTTGCTCCACTAAACTACATTAATTATTAGGCAAAATACAATTAAATTTCAAAATAAGCTGGAGCAAATATCTACAAGCTGGACAGGAAACAAGTCATTCTTTAACAACTTATTCATATTTCCCAATAGTCCTTAAAAGTAGTCTTTGGTACTTGTTTTTATAAAGATTGGCTGCACACAAGAATATCAACATATACAACTTAAGAACCATATGGTATAAA
This sequence comes from Erythroxylum orinocense, assembly GCA_025531955.1. Lineage (NCBI taxonomy): Eukaryota > Viridiplantae > Streptophyta > Magnoliopsida > Malpighiales > Erythroxylaceae > Erythroxylum > Erythroxylum orinocense. The sequence continues at coordinate 19,907,130 of JANZLX010000213.1, read as the reverse complement.
AATCTTGACCATGAGTAAAAATTCCTTGAATCTCAGCACCTAGGACAGAAAGGTGAAAACTGAATGTGGAACTCAAAAGGAGAGATGAAAGTGGAAACAAAACATCAAGTAACAAAGGGGCAGGTCTTGTTTAAACATAACTGTGAAAGAGAATGACAAATTCCCCCAACCCAGCAGAGTTTTATTAGAGAACAAGGTATCAAAATAGGAGAACAAAATATTAACTCTATTTACAAAATTTTGTTTAAGCATTATTCTTTCCTAGATAATTATCATTAAGTTTTACCTAGTCTTTTTATAATGTATTCCCTTTCTTTTAATTAATAGATTCCAAAAACATTAAGCTGATCTTTGACCTCAACAGCACTCAAAGCCTAAGCTTAATAGTGCATGAACTGTTGCTTGCATTATTTACCTTATCTGAAGCATAGTTCTTTCCCATTGCTGTCTCCTGCAAGATGTGAGCTGCCACCTATAATTCCAGCATTGTATCTATGTCAACAGTAGAAGTGGTAGGAACTTGACATAACTAATAATGGGAGACTGCATGATATACAGAAACAAAACGTCTTTAAAGAAGATTCTGCAAATAACAGCAATCAGGAATTTGATTAAAACATTTTATTTCAGATGGAGAAAGCACATTCCTTAACAACATAATAGCGGTTGTTAAACAGTTTCATGCCTAAGAAATGCTTAGGATAAACACTTATCTTTAAGTTTAAGAAGCCAACAAATTTTAACATCTTTTATATATGGAGGACAATACCTATCTTAAGTTTAGGAAGCAAACAAATTTTAACATCTTTTATGTATGAAGGAGGACAATACCTCTCCACCATTTATTCCTCCCTCATAGCATGGTTTCAAGCTAATTGCACGCTCCAGGTAAGGTTTCCAATGACCAGTCAGTAAATCTCGCCTAATCATCTCAACACCACATTGATAGAACTGCTTCAAAGCTTAGTGCACTATATTAGAACAATTACAAGCCAACTTTTTGGCAGAAGATAAAGGAAGTGGCAAGGACTATGAAGTAAGAAGCATAGAAAAAAGGAAGAATATAATGATGGTTGTGGTAATTAAAGAATAACTAATCATACCTCAAGCATGTTCCTCAGAAAGGGTTCTTCATTGAAATAATCTCTTCTCACAAAGACAAATGGCAGCTTGAATGCCAGTGCTTCACTGACAGTGCCATATCCAATTTTTCCTGGATCCATACAAGCCGTTAACCATTATAGATCACAACAATAAACTTTGTGCAGATACGTTATCTAAATACAGACCAAGCATACAATCAGATGCTGCCATAACATCGGGTGTATAAGCATCCTTTGGAAGTTTGATGAAATTTGGGGGAAGTTCCACTGTGTTGGAAGCACCACAAACCTGGAAAGTAAAGCGAAAGATTATTGAGTTTTAACTGGCAAAGGACATTCAAATGGAACAAGATGTCGGACTATTTATGAAGGTTACCAAGCAAAGCCAACCAGGGGGCAAGTACTCTTCCCTCAACTTCCAGCCTGATGGCTGCATGACATACAAAGAAGCTCAAAATTACAACACAAGAAAATAAAGGTGAGTAGGGTACACCTAACCAGTGTGGAACGTATTCCAAAGCATACTGGAGTATAAAAATCATATACTTTACTAGACTTCACTGTTTAAGAGAAGCAAAATCAATGAAATTTTTACCAACAGATTAGATCCAGTATGAGATTTAGCATCCGTACCTGCCCACCAAAGTTAAGGATAACTAGCTTCACATCTTCACTGATGCCCAGTTCTTTCCTTACCTTCAATGAGACATTTCTAAACAACTTAATCAAGATCAACATGATCTACAAAGCACTTAACAGTGTTTTAGATTTCTAACCTCCTTGCGGCCTTTATGCAGCCTTCTCACCACTAATGGCACATCAATAACATCCCGGAAAGCAGGCACTGAGGAAAGAGAATTAAAATAAATTCTCAAGACCAATAAACAAATGATTTGACAAATAATATAGAAAAGAAAAAGGAATGGAGTGTTTTAGGCTGTGTAAGAGCCAACATACTTGGACAATAACCTGGAAGGCGGATAAGGAACTCACAATGAGAATAATCCTCTGCTATCTGCGTGTATTCAACAGCAATTAGAATTTTGGTATGATACCAGCAGACTCACTACATCAAGTAATAGAGATTTTTAACTCCAAAATAATGTAGAATCAAGAACAACAGATCAATCAAAGATTCTAGATATATAAAACTTATCATTTAGTAGGAGCTTTAGTTTTAGCATTAACCTAAGCATAATAAGATAATGTAGCAAAGTTTGAATAGAAACTAAAAACATCATGATCCAGAGCCACCAATAAGAAGATGATGAATACAACAATATGATTATAGATATTGAAGTTATAGGACACCTGCCACACAGTTGAACGGTGATGGTTACCAGCAGCCATCACGTATTCTGCATAAATAAAGTCCCAACTGGACAACAAAAAAATTTCATTAATATCTCTTAAATTAACCGTTGAAACGAAATCAAGAAGGAAGAACAAATAAGCATGAACATTGTAAGCAAATTTCAAAGCTCAGGGATGGGCCAATCGTCTGATATGGTCCTTCCATTGAAAATATATATATAAAAAAAAAGCATAGAAACAATAAAAAGAGAAAAAATAAAGAATGCTTTTACATAGAATTAGTCAATAGTCCAGTTCAACTATTAGCCTAAGAAATTCACTTGGACATGTCAAAAATGCACAATGTCTGCATGAAATAGATGATATGGTGATTGATATTCATTTGGTTCAAACATAAATATACTCTAAAATGGAAGGATATTGAAAAATGTTAATGGGAAAACCAGGGAGGGCAGAGAGACAGTAGAATTAACAGAAGAAGCTGGAGATGAAGTGTAATAAATTCTACTCATAAAATGCACCTGAAGTTGGTAACACAGACAGATCGAACGCCAGCATCAGCTGCTGCTCGACATGCTACTGGAACAACATCTGAAACCTGTGGTACATAAACCGAAAAGAATATTGCCAACTTATTTTGCTGTCATTCAACATTGCAGAATAAAATCAAATTATTGAAAAAGAATACAAGTACCACTAAGTCAGCCTTAATGGAGGTAAGCCATTCAATTTCTGTTGCCAAAATAGACTCCCGAGGTTTTACGGCTGTCTCCAAATACTAATTTCCAAACATGAAAAACAGTAAAAACAACAAATCCAAAGGCTGAAAAACAGGTAGTTAAATCACTCAAAATCAGCTAGAAATTAAAATTGAGAGACGAAATATATTTAAAACTCCAAGCCATTTTAACCAAAAGAAATTATAAATACTTCAATACCTTCTCCAATGATGCAAGACGATCCACAGTTAAAGCATCTGCCTGAACGGCTCCACAATCCAATAATACCTAAACATTAAAACATAATTTAGTTCATAATATTTAGAACTCCAAGAATTAAATTATATCTCTTATCTATATATGTGTGTGTGCGTTGTTCATACATATATCTACATATATCATCCATTTGTACATTACACGCCTATAAACCACACTGAAAATAATAGTTGTTGAAATCTTTAATTCTACCGCATTCTGATACCAAATATCAGCAAGTTCGCAGTGAATGCAAAGAACAAGAAACAATCAATTTCAGGTGGAAGCAAACTAAGAAAAGGAGACTCTACCTTGCGAATGAAGAGCCGAGGAGAGTCTATCGCCGACGTAAAAACAAAGTCAGGTGCACCAGTAACAACGTGAACGTCATGGCCAGCAAGAATTAGGTGCCTAGCAACCTATAGATGGCATCAATTAAGCTCAAATCAATATCAAATATTAAACTTAGCAACATGTTGACTTGAACAGTTAAGCAAATAACTAGAAAAGAGAAGGAAAGAAGCGATCAAAAGGACAAGACCTCGACGACGCGAGTGGCGTGACCGAAACCATGACCAGTGACATAGTAAGCAAACACCAGGTGCCTCCTTGACGCCGATACTGCTGCACTCTCCTCCTCTATCCTCATTCCCACAGACGTTAGTTGAAAAGCAGATCAGATGAATTGTTTCTATTAAAGAGAGGGACGAGATTAAAAACATAAAATGGTAGTCTTGACGTCGATTGAATTTTGGGTGTTTTTACTTTTATGCCCTTAACCGTTAATAGATAACGACGACCACCGTTTTACTTTTGGGCGACTTGCGTGTGTTCTAAATGTTCTTTCCTATTGGATTGGATTGGATATATTCCGTAATTTATAAACCACTGTTTTAATATTATATAGATAGAAAATGATTTTAAAGAGTATTGACTGAGCTTTTCATATCCCAGCTGTAGCGTTTATTTGTTGCTTCTTATACGCGATTCCTCTCTACTGTTCAGTGACATTTAATTATCCCTTGTCTCCTATTACGTGTCTGTTCCCCGTGAAGCTCCCTGTTGGTCACGCCTAGCTCTTAATTAATTTGCGTCTTCCAGCTGTCCTCTATTTCTTAATTTTTGCTCCTCCGAAAACGCACAGCTACTCCTTTTAATTTGGCTCTCCTCTGTAGCTTTGAACCGCTGGTCTCCTGTGAAGTCTCATGCTTCTCCACCTATTGCCTTAGCTGCACCCCTTGATTTATTCCTTGTCCATGGTTGACGCCGCTGTTGTGTTAATTTAATTCCAATTTGCTGCCCTCGTTTATCTTGCTTTCTTGCGTGAACGTCCACTTGTGCGTGTTGATTTTATTCTTGTGTGGCGGCGTCATACGTGTAATTAGTTCTCATTTCATGCATGGTTATAATCGAATCAGATTGAGATCTCCTGTTTGTGTCTTCTCTCTCACTGATCTTTTTTCTTTGTGTATGATAGAGATAGAAATAGACATAGAGATAGAAACAGAGATAGTGGAAAAAGTGAATTGACCCAAAAAATGCCTAGAACGCTCAGTATCGGAGACGACTTAGAAGAGAATCTCTCACTTAGCGATCGCCTGAAAGCGTTTAAAAGCTCCAGCTTTGATCCAAATGCTTACGTCGCCTCTAAATGCCAATCCATAAATGAAAAGGTACACTTGCTATATTCAATTATGGAAATATCTACGTTGCCATCGTACTTCTTACTTCTATAGTTACGGTAAACGTTACCTATATTTTCTTGTATGCCAACTAAAATGATGGTCGTATCATTAATCTTCAATTATACATACAGTATACAGTTACAGGTTTCAATAAGTGTTTTCGGTGCATGCATCGCCGTGGCCAATGGGTCGAGGTTCACTTTTCTGATGGTGCAGTATCACTTATAGGATATTCAGAATTTGGGGATTGTTGTTTATGGTTTATGGTTAATAGTTGAGGTTCACTTTTTTAATGGTGCAGTATCACTTGTAGGATATTCAGAATTTGGGGATTGTTGTTTATGGTTTATGGTTTTTGTTTTTTGTTTTCATTGTGTTGGGAGCAGGAAATAAAGCACCTCTATTCCGATCTTAACGAGCTCAAGAGGGCGTCTGCCGAAGAAATGCGTAAATGTGTTTATGCCAATTATGCTGCTTTCATAAGGT
>JANZLX010000213.1:19793474-19808401 GCA_025531955.1 Erythroxylum orinocense | reverse complement strand
AAGGCACCTGTTTTAAAGCTAGCTGATTTTAGTGCACCATTTGAACTTGAGTGTGATGCAAGTGGGGTAGGAATAGGGGTTGTTTTAAGCCAAGAGGGTAGACCAATTGCATTCTTTAGTGAAAAACTCAATGAAGCAAGAAAAAGATACACAACTTATGATAAAGAGTTTTATGCAATTGTTAGGGCCGTTAGACATTTCTGGCCTTATTTGTTGGACAACCCTTTCATTCTTTTCACTGATCATGACTCACTAAAATATGTCCAAAGTCAAGCCAACCTATGTCAAAAACATGCTACTTGGGTTGAATTCCTTCAATCTTTTGACTTTGTCATTAAGTATAAAAAAAGGATCACAAATGTTGTTGTTGATTCTTTGTCAAGAAAATTCCTTTTATTGAGTTCAATGCAAGCACTTGTTATAGGTTTTAATGATATTAAGGGGATGTATGAGAGTGATTAAGATTTTGGTGAGATTTTTGCTAGGACTAAAGAGAATAATGGTGTATTTAGGGACTTTGTTTTGCATAATGGTTACTTGTTCAAAAATGGTTCTTGTTGTGTTCCAAATTATTCTTTGAGGGAGGCAATTTTGAGAGAAGTCCATAGGGGTGGACTTGCTGGCCATCTTGGGAGAGGGAAAACCTATGAGCTTGCCCATTCCAACTTCTATTGGCTGGGGATGTTTAGAGAGGTAGCTAGGCTTGTGAGTGGTTGCAACATATGTAGTAGATCAAAAATGACATCCCAAGCCCATGGCCCATACACACCTTTGCCTACACCAAACAAACCTTGGGATGATGTGAGCATGGATTTTGTGATAGGTTTACCTAGGACTAGAAGAGGGTTTGATAGCATCATGGTTGTTGTTGACCAGTTCTCTAAAATGGCACATTTCATTCCTTATGCTAAATCTAATGATGCTCAACATATGATGGATTTGTATTTTCATAATGCTGTTAAATTGCATGGAATTCCAAGAAGTATTATGAGTGATAGAGATGTGAAGTTTGTGAACCACTTTTGGAGAGTTTTATGTGCTAGATTAGGTACAAAACTTAAATTTAGCATTGCTTTTTACCCACAAACTGATGGCCAGACCGAAGTAATAAATAGGTCACGTGGAGTGATTTTGAGAAGTTTGTTGAGAGGGAAAACTAATAATTGGGATGCCATGTTGCCACAAGCAGAATTTGCTTACAATTGTTCTAAATCAAGGTCCACGGAATTCTCACCGTTTCAGATTGTTTATGGAGCTAATCCATTAACTCCTATTTCATTAATTCTGTTTGTGCAAGATAGGCCTTTTCAAAGCATTATTGCAGAGAAAAGAGCCTAAGAAATTGTCAAGTTACATGAGCAAGTCCAAGAGAATATAAAGAAGCATAATGACGCTTACATGAGGCACGCAAAGAAGAAGAAGCTGGTAGAGTTCAAAGAAGATGATCTAGTGTGGGTTTACTTGAGAAAAGAGAGGTTTGCAAAGTCAAGAAAGTCCAAGTTGAGTGATCGGGCTGATGGTCCAGTTAAAGTGCTCAAAAAGATCAATAAGAATGCCTACAAGATTGAGTTGCCGGATCATTACCCAATGTCCAACAGTTTCAATGTAAGTGATCTAAAACTTTATGTGGAGGACACTATGATTGACTCTAATTCACGTAGTGAGGCCGGTTCTTAAGAGGAAGAGGATGATGGAGGGCCATCCAAGCTTGCAATTGAAGATATGGAAGCCATGGGGCTTGGAGAAAAACCATCAGGTGGAGTTGAGGTCCAAAAAGAGTCGATTGAAGTCTTGGAGGAAGAAGAAGTTGGAATACACTTGTTCTTAAAGTTCCAGGTGATGTTGAGCCCATTTGGTGACTTCAAATCAAAAAATTCCCTTCTTCAAGTTTGTTCCTCACATCTTAAATTAAAAATCTCCAGAAGACATTTTCATTCAATTCGAACCTAGCCTCCTCAAAATTCCCGTTTTCATCATCGGCCTTCATTCTATCACCCAGATTAACATGCCACCACTAAATTCACTATAACTCAATCATTCCTTATCCGATTAGTCCGATTATTGTGTCTAAATTGTAGTTCACAAAAGGTTCTACAACTTTGTTTCTTTCCTGGAAACCAACTAGCCAATTAACCCAGAAGCGCCTTCAAATTTCCTGTTCCAGTTTTACCCGATAAAAACCAAATTGCCTAAAACTTTTCCAATAACCACCAGACTCTATTCCGATCACTTTCAGGCCATTCCTCCATCAAAGTGGGATGTATAGGAGAGAAGAATTTAGTAAGTGAAAAGAAACAAAAGAATGTGAAAAGTGAGTAAAGAGAAATTGAAAGGAGTGAAAAATTTAAGACGTAACCATGTTTTTATGGCAAAGAGAGAGAGTAAAAGAGTGCATACTTAGGCAAGAGATTTTTAATCTTGATTTAGTTTAAGGAAATTTCATTTAATAACACTAACCTTGACCCAAATTTGTCTAGTGTATTTGGGACTTTGTTGTAGGATTATGATGATGTTTTTCCTGAAAAGGCACCACATGGGTTACCATATTTGAAAGGGATTGAGCACCAAATTGACTTGATGCCAGGAGCTCAAATTCCAGCTTACTAAAGCAATCTAAAAGAGACAAAGGAATTACAAAGGCAAGTGGATGAATTGCTTAAAAATGGGTATGTGAATGAGCGCATGAGTCCTTATGATGTACCAGTTTTGTTAGTGCCAAAGACAGATGGAACTTAGAGGATGAGGGTGGACTGTATAGCGGTCAATAAGATCACTGTAAAGTATCGTCATCCTATTCCTAAATTAGATGATATGCTAGATGAGATGCATAGTGCTTGCATATTCACCAAAATTGATTTAAAAAGTCACTATTTTCATATTAGGATGAAAGAAGGTGATGAATAGAAACCGCATTTAAGACCAAATATGGATTGTATGAGTGATTGGTTATACCTTTTGGCTTATCTAATGCACCTAGTACTTTCATACACTTAATGGATCATGTTTTGTGCGAATTCCTTGGCAAATTTGCGGTTGTTTACTTTGATGACATAATGATTTACAGTAAGAACTTAAATGAAAATATCATGCATGTTAAGGCTATTTTGGATGTGTTTAGGGAAGAGAAGATGTATACAAACCTTAAGAAGTGTTCATTTTGCATGGATGAAGTTGTCCTCTTAGGATTTTTGGTGGGTTCTAAGGGAGTTGAGGTTGGCTCTAAATCAAGCTATCCAAGAATGGTTGACACCTAAGTTAGTTAGTGAGGTTAGGAGTTTCCATGACTTAGAAGGTTTTTATAGGCGATTTGTTAAAGATTTCTCTATTATTACCACTTCATTGAATGAAATCGTTAAGAAGAATGTTGGTTTTAGATGGGAGAAAGAATAGGAAAATGTATTTAATACTTTAAAGGAAAGGCTATGTATTGCACCCATTTTACGTTTGCCTGATTTTTTCAAACCTTTTGAAATTGAATGTGATGCTTCTGGGTTGGTATAGGGGTTGTTTTGATGCAAGAGAATCATCCCATAACATATTTCAGTAAGAAGTAGAGCAGATCAATTTTGAACTACTCCACTTATGATAAGGAGCTTTATGCCTTGGTGAGAGCTCTTGAAGTTTGGGAACATTATTTATTTCCTAAAGAGTTTATGATACATAGTGATCATCGATCTCTCAAGTACTTGAAGGGATAAGGGCAATTGAGCAAAAGGCATGCAAGTTAGGGGATTATCTTGAGACATTTATGTATGTGATTAAATACAAGCAAGGTAAGGAAAATGTTGTGGCTGATGTAGCATCAATAAGGTACACTTTGATTTATATGTTTACTGCTAAGTTACTTGAATTTGAGCATTTGAAAGAGTTGTATGTGGATGATGTTGATTTTGCTAATGTATATTACGCTTGTGAACATACTACATTTGATAAGTTCTATAGATATGAAGGATATCCTTTTAAGGGTAAAAAACCTTACATTCCTGTATGTTCTATTAGAGAGTTGCTTATTAGAGAATCACATAGTGGAGGGTTAATGAGGCTTTTTAGCAAAAGACCTTGGATATGGATATAGAACATTTTTATTGGCCAAATATGAGGAGATATATGGAAATGGTTTGTGCTAATTGTATGGAAATGGTTTGTGCTAATTGTATTGCATGTAAAAAAGCTAAGTCTAGTTATATGCCTCATGGATTGTACACACCTTTACCTGTACCTAGTGAACCTTAGGTTGATATATCTATGGATTTTGTATTGGATTTACCCAAGACTAGGAAAGGTATAGATAACATATTTGTTGTTTTAGACAGATTTAGTAAAATGACTCATTTCATTGCTTGCCAGAAAACGAATGATGCAACAAGCATTGCTGATCTTTTCTTTAAGGAAGTGGTTTGGCTTCATGGTGTGCCAAAATCATTGTTTCAGATAGGGATGTTAAGTTCTTAGGTCACTTCTGGAGAGTTTTTTAGGGAAAGTTGAGTATTGAACTTTTATTTTCTACTACATGTCATTCACAAACTTCTGGAAAAACTGAGGTAGTTAATAGGACTTTAGGAACCATGTTGCATCCCATCGTTGAGAAGAACTTGAAAAATTTAGGAAGATTGTTTGTCATTCATTGAGTTTGCATATAATCGTTCTACACAATTTTCTACAGCTTATTCTCCATTTGAAATTGTGTATAGTTTTAATCTATTGACTATGTTGGATTTGAGGCCTTTATCTTTGACTGAGATTATTAGTTTAGATTGCAAGAAGAAGGCTGACTTGGTTAAAATATTACATGAGAAAGCTTGTGAACAGATTGAGAAAAAGAACCGCTTATATGCACAAACGGCAAATAAAAGTAAAAGGCAAGTTCTCTTCGAATCAGGTGATTAAGTTTGGGTTCATATGCGAAAAGAAATGTTTCCACAATAAAGGAAGTTAAAACTTGATGTAAAGGGTGATAAAACATTCCAAGTGTTGGAATGCATCAATGACAGTACATACAAGATGGACTTGCTAAATGAGTATAATATTAGTGCTACTTTTAATGTTTCTGACTTATCTCCTTTTTATTTTAATTAAGATTCGAGGACGAATCTTTTTGAAGAGGGAGGGGATGATGTGAGCACGACCATGGTACTTTGTAAAAGATATGGAACCAAAGATGAGTTAGTAATGCCAGAGGGACCAATAATAAGATCAACAACTATGAAGTTCAAAGAAGCGTTTCAATCCCACATGAGCGGAATTGTAGATGATATGGAATCTCAAGAGATAATGAGGGTCAATGGCATCATAATTAATCAAGTTGGGTGGAATGTGCATTAATACTTTCATTATTGATTAATTATTTATTTTAAGTTAAAAAGCATAGCTTTGGACAACCCACTACTTCTGTTTTGGACTTGTTTTAGTGAAATGAACCCTTTTTTTTATTTTCAGCTAATTTAACTTAAACATTTTAGGTTTAATGGATTTTATTTTAGAAATATTAATTTGGGCTTTACTTATTTTGGTGGCAGACCTATGTTTTAAAGGCCTTTTATATATTTAGGGTTCCTTTTTTTAAGAGATATAAACACCTCATAATAAATATTGTTTAGGAATTTTTTTGGGTGAATAAAGAATTCTTTAAGGGAAAATTTTTTGTCTTCTTTTATTGTATCAGGAATATAATTCTTATCAAGGTAATCACTTATAACGAATGATATTCTTATTTGCAAATCAATCTTATTATATGTGTTTCCATTCATATAATTGATTGGGAGTTCATTAGGGTTGGGGACTTCTTCTTATTCATGTTCTATCCAAAGTATGTATTTAAGGAGTTTTGGCTTCATTAGCCTTGAGATTCCGCATCACGTTGCCTCTGGGGATGTTAAATTTTTCAATTCTATTGCCATAAGAAGTATTAACTATTATATGAAGAATTTGAGCTGTCAAATAGCTAAATACAATCAATCCACTAAAAAAAGGTTGATCCGTTGTTAACCAAACTAGGCCTATGTCTGAATGTTATAAGTTCAAGCTTATTAGATGAACTTTAGTTATATGACCCTGTTTGGCAATCAATGAATTGTGTTAGCTATTAGCTGATTATATCTGCGTTAGTTGTTTATTAAAAATATTTGATAAAATTAGTTGTTTAATATGATGCGTTATGATATGTTTATGAGTAAAATTACAAACAGTTGTTGAAGAGAAGAACTTGTTAACCACGGCCTTTCTGAGATATGATAATGAGAAAATATTATATCCAAATTCACTTATCTGAACACAGTGAATCAAGTTCAAATAAGGAATCAACATCCGCATATATTTAAAATATGATTACTGTATTCTTGTTTGCTCTAGATTTTACAGGACCTTCATCTCAAGTTATTTAAAGTTCTGTTCATCTATATTGTTTTATTATAATGAAAATTTTATACAGCTTTCATTTTTCATCTTTGTTTAAATTCAACATTCTATTCCTAACCTATGACTGGAAAATTATAGCTAGAACATCTAATAAGAGTTGTGAACACAACATTTCATATGCATTCTAAAACATCCGTAGGAGTCTCAAGATCTTCCTGCATAAAGCTTTTAACGTTACCACACTCAATAGGCACAATCGTATTTTCATGTTTAAAATTTTTGCTGTCGGAAAAAAACGCTCCTATACCTCCATCAATAAAATATCAAATTCCTTGACTATCGTGACATCCTATTGTTTTAAGTGTTGAACACCTGCTTTCATTCATAGGCTGTAATCAGAGCTATAATGTGTTGCAGTTGGCGTGGACAAATCATCGAGTTAGTACTGGCATCTTTGTTTTCCTTTCTTCCATCTTTATGCAGATCGAAGAGTCACCCACAGCAACTTGTCTGCTGATCTCATCACAGAAATTCTAGACAAACAAAACTTGAAACATCTGAGGAGCTTCAAACTAGATGCAAGGGGAAATGTGCCCGCACACGACTGCAAAAATTGAATTCCAGGTAAACGAACTTAAACCAATCTGCAATGACCATCCAACCCCAGTTTTGATAGTACAAATTCAGCAGTAATAGACTAAGAAAACATGGAAAAGCAACATACGTCTTCAATTTCCTTTCTCGCACTTTACATGAAAAACAACTAATTGTGAACCTAATGGATTACAAGCATTCATGTATGAATATATACACAAATAGCTATATTGATGTTCAATCTTACAACACCACAAACAAATGGCTACTTCAATTTAACGTTCTCTTTTATTTGAAACAAGCATAGGTGACATGTTTCATAATGCTTCCCTAAACAATATAGGTCTGGAACATGCATAAGAAAATCTAGATGGACCGAGACCAATAAGTGATGAAGGACCATCAACTCTTTCCTTCTGAATGTCATCTTTGATATGCAAGAAATCACAATTAGCTGATTCCTTCGTCTTCCATTTGGATAGCTATTCTAGGCGCTGACGATATTTCTTGTTAAGCCGACACTTCATCAACCAAAATTGAATATATAAATTACATTGTGCATTAATACAGGTTAAGAAACTGTCTTCTTGCCTCCACCCCACTCCCCACACAAATACGCAATTGCTAGAACTAGAGAACATTTATTAAAACCATCTGGATGAAAGATGTAAGGAAAGAATACCACATCTAAAAGTGGAAAGAATGAGAATAGTGAAATGAATCAACAGTATCATTCTTGTCTGACTCAGATAAAGGACGATCATGCGCAGCGATATAAAATGTTTGGAACAAAAGATGAGTGAACAATAACAGAGCAGAAAATCAAGTCTAAAATTATACGACCCAGAAGAGCTAACTGCCATCCTTAGAGGATTATGACAGAATTTCAAGATGCCTGTGAATTCCAGAAAGAAGGCACTTTACTATTCTTATAATCCAAAGTTGTCCAGTTATTTGATATGGATTCACATTACATAGACATAGAAAAAGGGAGCAACTGCTGAAGTTGTTCCTTTGTAACCATAAGGTTGCAGGTACAAGTCATAGAAACAATCTCTTTGTAGAAATACAAAAAGAAGGCTGCATATATTATGACTCTTCCTTACAAAGCGGGGAGCTTGCACTTGCTACGTTAACTTTGACTTAGAAAAAGGGATGATAAAATTAAGTTGAAATTAGAGCTGAGAAGAAATAGGTTCTCTTGAATTGGACTATAAATTTAATGCAAACCAATAAATGACAAATCTAACAACTAATAAGCCATCAACTAAAACAAACCAATGAATAAATGAGATAAAATAAAGATAACAAAAAGTAGGGATTTATATGTTGAATTAAATACACATTTTAGTCTTTAAACTCGGCGTCTGCCAAAATATGGAAAAACATGATTAAAAGGAAGCCGCTTCCCTCAATTCTTATTGGAAAATGGCAAACTTCACTAGTTCCTAATACTTATCTCAAGACTAAATATATAATAACTTACACAAGAATTTAATTTGCAGATATGTATGCTCCACCCCATCCCTATTCATCCAAGCTCTCCATCTGAATATTGCTTTTTAAAGGCACGTATTCTCCAAGATATCCACCAAGTTGTTCATGTAATGCACTCTTATCAATCCCTTGATGATGATAGCTCTTGCAAACATAGTAAAACACGCTCTGCACTAACAAACCCACCAAATTAACAATCACCAAAACCCCAACCAAAAACCCACCAACAACAATCTTCGTAAAGACCCCATAACTATATCCACCGTTCACGACCACATATCCAAAAGTCCCGGCAATAACCCAACAAACAGTTAAATACGCAAAAACAAGAGCCGAAGCCATACGAGTCCTTCCCTTAAGCAACTCATAGCTCTTCTTCATAGCCGTAAACCCATAAACAGGCTCCAAAACAGAGATCACACTAGCCAAGTGCCAAAGCGCAGTTATATACACATGTACAACGAGGAAAAGCACGAATATGACAAGCGAAGCGAAAAGCAGCAATAGGGCATTACTGGTATCGAGGGCAACGATCAAGACAACCAAAAAAGCAAGCAGTAGCGAGTTGTAAACCACCATCATCAAAGCAACCCACAAGAAGGTGATAAAAAGACGCTTAAAAACCTGGGGAATCGCAGACATAGTGTTGGAGAAGGAGACGGGCTTTGATGTGTAGAGAGACGCAACAGTAAAGACAACAGCAGCTGTGGACAGGAGAGAGAAAGCGAAAAGAAAGATGACGTAGCAGAACTGAAACACGAGGAGCAGAGTCCAATCATGGCGGGCAACATTGGGATCGAGAAATGGGTGGTTTTCGAGTTGTGTAACAATAGGGTGGGTGAAGAGAGAGTGGGCTAAGATTGCAAAAGACAGAGGGAAGATTAAGGTTAGGGTTATGAGATAGAAAGTTTTAGGAGATTGTTTTGGGATTGAAACAGATTCTCTGAGGATGTCGGGTATGGTTAAGAACTGGAGCTGTTCCGGAGCTAGATCCATAAAGAACTTGATCTGAAACTAAAATAGAAACAAGACACAGGGAAAGGAAGCGAGGAAGGTTGGTAATAGATCGACAGAGAGAAGAGATTGTGATCTAATTAATTAGATTTATTACTTAAAGAAGAGAAAAAAGGGAGAGAAGCGGTTAGTCAGAATAAGATGAGCAGTTGACCGACTTTGGTTGCCATCATGGGTTTGGGCCTCTTTTCTTTTGTTCTGTTGTTATTTCGCTTTGGACTGCCTCTTGCTCTTTCCCAAGCCTTCAGATCTCCTATGCCACTTATCCTGTGCCCTCTGTGCCACAACCTATCTCAACCATTCATTTGACTAGTTTGAATAGTTAGAATGGGTTGTGGCACAGAGAACATAGGGTAAGTGGCACAGGAGATCTGCTCCCCTTTCCCAATGGCTTATACGTACGCTTATATTACAAGGCGATAATTCAATTCATGGGATTTTTTTTGTCTAATATTATAATATTTTATTGTCTTATAAATTTTAGTGATTTATTTATGCAAGATTCACGCAAGATTTACATAAATAAATGACTAAAATTTATAGAATAAGATAAGACACCATAATATTAGACAGAAAATCTAAACTCGATAATCACCTGCCTTTTTCTTCCAATTGCTAACAGTAGTAGTCGATTGGCTTAACCGCAATCCATTTCCTTCTAATTTCTAACAGGAGTATTCGATTAGCTTTACTTGCCACAAGACTCAGCCAGGTTATAAATAGTTACTTAATGGATGAAGGTTAGAAGTCTCCTGATCTCCTAAAAGTCCCTGAAAGTAATAACTGGCATGCAAGCCCAGGCTGACAGAATCATGAATCATTTTGATTCCATCTTTCTTACTAACCTAAATTTCAACTTTGAGTTCTTTTACAGTCATGATATGCACTTTAACTAATAACTACTGGTCTACAAGAGAAATCAGAAGTGCTCCTCTTGGCTTTCCTTTTTTGGTAACTCAAAAGACCACAAGACTTGGACAAGTTGGACATAGTAATTTGTGACGCACTATGGTAATTATGAGTAGGACTTGATTAGGGCCTTACTGCATCGCATTTTAAGGTGAAGAAGATATACGTAATTTCAGTGTATAAAAAGATAAAAAGGTAATGTAATAAATGAGAACAAAGTTTCCATGAGAAATTCCAGGTTCTACCTATGATCAACAACACGAACCATACACATTCCTATGCTGGTCCCGTGTTGGCAATGCTAATTTCTAGAAAAAAAATTATGTTACGTGGTAAAGAACAACATAACTACTACGCATTCCTATATTAGAGCCATGTTCATGAGGTTTATCTATATTCTTATAATCGATTGAATTAAAGGAAGGTCAGTTAAAGATTCAATTATTTGATTTATGCATTAAGATTCAAGAGTTGAAATATTCTTTCTAGGTTAGGGTAACACCTATCGAAAAAATTCATAAAATAAATTAGTACATTATTAGATTTTCTTGATTTAGAAAGACGTTTTAATTGATTTATATATGTCAGAAGAGAGAATATAATTGAAACTTAGAAACTCTTACTAGTCTAATAAACAACAATTGTTTATTAGATCAAAGTGAAGATGAGCATAGTAAAGTCCTATGGGGTATCTTCTCTTTATGTAGTTTATTTATAGATTATTTATTCCAATCATAATCAATAGCCTATACAATTAAGTTTGTGAATAATCAATAGTTAACCTCGATTCCTTGTGGAATCGATCCATACTTACTAGTGCTAGTTATGGCTTTACAATGCGTTTATGGTAAAACAACATAAATTTTTTGGTTTAGTTATTAGGGAATATGCAAAGCTGATATTGATTAGATTTGTAAATTAATTAGACTAGGTCTTTTTGTTGAACCTCGTTTCCGAAGCCCATCCAAGGTATTGGACCACGTTCTCGGAGCTCAACTATTCAATTCAAAGTTGAAAAGCATAAACGGTTTTCCTTGTAGGGTCATTTCAACGAACCCTCACTTGCTTTGAATCGAACTTCTCGAATTCAACATCAAAAGCTACCAATTTTTGTAGAGAGGTAGCAAAACGTGTTAGGAATCCAATGATTCAAGAATCACTTAATTTGGAGGTCGGATGAAGGAGTTATGGTTAAAAGAATCCAATATGTTTATGTCCTTACTCAAACTGTACATGTCTTGGCGCGATTTCCATAACTTTTGCTAAAAGTGTTGGATTGTTTTTCTTTTTAGACCATGTGAAAGTAGACATTGAGATCTACAACTTTCATGAAAACCTCAAAGCGAGATTCTGCCTCTAAAATTGTCAAAATCGCGATTTACTGTAGCTGACTCGAGGATATCCGTTTAACGGATATATACTGGCTGAAAAGCCATTTTCTACCCGAGAAAGTTCATTAAATGGACATCCATGTCTGTTTAATAGACATACACTAGGCTGAGGGTCCTTTTTCACCCAAGAAGATCCGTTAAACAGACCTAATGTCCGTTAAACGGACATGGGTGACCCAAAACTCCTTCCAAAGCCTTTCCAATGCTTCTAACATCCATCCTAATACCATATACACTCATAATCTCTCCAAATTCAACCCTTCAAGTGTAATAAACACTCCTCAAACATTCAATTACCAATTTGAATGCATTAAACTCCCAATTTTCAACTCAAATAACTCATATAACACACAAACTTTCATCATTCACCATAAATGTCATGTTCATATCTCCTATACAGCATCATCACTTATAAAGCTCATATCTTTCAACCCCGATACCCAAATTTTACAAACTTTATACCGTTGGAAAGATAACAGGATAAAATACAATGTTCAAGAAGACCATTTTGTTTGATAAAGCCCAAATCAATATAGTTTTCCCCCATGAAGTCAACCCACAATTATTACCCCTATGAAAACCTGAAATATGAATTGTACAGTACAAGATAAATAAGCACAAACACAAGGGAACTTTTTCAATCCTCAATTTATTTCCAAATAAAAATGAAGTTCATACATAGCTTTAATTACATATCGACATTTCATCAAAGTCTTAACACAAGTCACAAAGTACATTTGATGCTCAATGTTCAATATGCTTGTAAAGCTATTCAAAAGTCTAGCTACTAACTTAATTCAAAAGCTAACTCTGTAGAAATTGTCCAAATGCCTTGCAAGGATTCACTGATCTTCTCGATTTGCACCTGAGGAGTGGGAAAATATTGGGTTGAGCTACACAGCTCAGTGGCTAAAATATTTATAGCCATTAGCGATAAGCCACACAATCAACCATATGGATATAAGATTCATATAGGCATACACATCGCAATGAAAGTTAAACATTTACAATTCAGTTCACAATTCATAATTCAAAACATCATCACATATGACACATTGGATGCAATTCACTTCAAAGCATAGCTTAGCATATCAAAATGCAAATGCACAACCAAATGGCTCGAAGGTTCCGTGAAACAAAGCTGTGAAACCGAAGTTTACACCGTGAACGAAACGAGTTTATTTTTCAGATCTCGTGAGCCACAAGTGGGTAGCCGAGAGACGGCTTTTGTCAACGTGCACGTGACTACAAAACAGTTCCTCTATCGCCCAAACACAATCAATTGTTATGCTTAAATCAATCATTCACAATCTCATTTTCTCATGCTTTTTCTTATACAAAATATCATGATTCAATTCAATAGCATAATATAATCATACACACAATTCAATGGTTTTATCACAATGTCATACATCATAATGAAATTTC
The DNA here is from genome assembly GCA_025531955.1 of Erythroxylum orinocense. Taxonomy (NCBI): domain Eukaryota; kingdom Viridiplantae; phylum Streptophyta; class Magnoliopsida; order Malpighiales; family Erythroxylaceae; genus Erythroxylum; species Erythroxylum orinocense. Next base: position 19,795,214 of record JANZLX010000213.1, on the reverse strand, counting down.
AACATCACAACAATTCAAACAAGCCATTTAGCACACAATACGCATACAAGGCATTTGATCATATTACACAACAACTATAAATAAATTACCCATCTTGTACTCTTGGAAAAATCTAAATTCAATGGTGCCCTTCCTCTTACCCTTGGGTAGGTTCTTGATTTCATAATACAACTAAAATTTTCATTAATTCCAATTTAATTGGAAATTTCTCAAATTTCCATAATCACAAAAAAATGAAATCAACCCTAATCAAGCTCCAATTTAACCTACCATAGTTCATCTAGGTTAGAAAACTCAAAACCTAGCTTAGAAACTCAAAAATCAAATGGGTTCTCTCAAATCTTCTTCTTCTAACAGAAACCCCCCTCTCTCTCTAGAACTTCTTCATCACAACACAACAACCCATTTCCTTCTACTAAAGCAAGAAGATGATGATATAACTTACCTTGGAAAGCTTGATTCTGCTTCTTCTCAGGACATTTTCCTCCTTTTTCCCTAGCTTTTTCGATTTTTCTTCTCTTTTCTTCTCTCCTTCACGTTTTCTTCTTATCCTCCTTGGCAGCTCACGATCCTCTCTCTTCTCTTCTTTTAATTCATTTATTCAAGTCTCTTTTCTACTCCTTTTCTTCCAATTTTGTCCCTCCTTCACTTGGGCTTTCCAAGTTTGCCCTTATTTTGTCTTTTATGGCTTTACTCTTCCATTTAACAAGCCTACTACAACTTAATCTAACTTAATCCTAACCCTTCATTCTAATTTCAATTTCTAATCCTTCCCTCAAATTCTAATTAATGACCTAATTCTAAAATATAAACTAAAATTGTTGCGTTCTTGAATGATTGCGATTATGTTATGTGTATTCGATTGGTTTTGTGAAATTGTAAATGTTATTATGTTGAATGTGACATGATCATGAAAAGAATTGAGTTTTGAAAGATACCTTCAAGCAATTAAAATTTTCAAGTATGACATATATGTTTTGTGTGTTTGGTTAGGTCCTATAAGTCGAGTCAGTGCACTGTCTCTCTTTTTAAAGGCCTCGCCCGCCTACCCGCTAGTGGCACTGAAGCTCCGATTTCGGACTCTCACAAGTTAACGGTTACACTGGACCGCTATGCGAAAAAGTATAGTACGTTCCGTTCACGGCTGTACAGGACCGCTATGCGGGAATGTGCAGTACATTTCGTTTTGACCAAAACCAAACCATTCTGAAGTGTTATGTGATTTTTGATTTGTTTATAATGTGATGCATTTATATGTGATGCATTCATGTTTTCGATTTTTATTTATGAATTGTGAAAAGTTTTGGAAACTGGTTATGAATGATTTGACTGATTTGAAAAGTTTGAAAATGAGTTTTTGATAAAATTTCCGAATGTGAAATGGTTATAAATGGTAAACTGCTTGAAAAATAATTTTTGCTTATTTTTTGATTTATAAACATGTTGTCCACGAGCTATTAGCTCACCCCTTTTCATCCCCATCTCCTGGTATTCAAGCAGGAGATCGAATGGAAGACGGTCAAGACATTAGTTCGATTTTTGCATGTTTTTGTAATATGTATAATTTGGATTTTGGTATTTGGTTTTATATCGTGGCTTGAAAATGCCACTTTTGTTGCTATTGGAGTATGAAATTGAAGTATGGATTTGTATATGAACTAGTATAGTGAATTATGTATGGAATTGAGTTTGTGTATGATTATGGATATAAATTGTGATTGTATATGAATATGATTGGAA
>JANZLX010000213.1:19782921-19793374 GCA_025531955.1 Erythroxylum orinocense | reverse complement strand
AAAAAACCCACTCCACTCTATCATAGGCTTTGGCCATATCAAGTTTCAAAGCCAACCTATACTTATGTCCTTTTCGAATCTTCAAATTGTGAAAAACTTCACTGGACACCAGAATATTATCCTGAATCTGCCTCCCCTCCACAAAACCATTCTGGTTGCAAGTAATTATGTCATCCATATACACCCTCAGTCTCTCGGTCATGATCTTAGAGATGATCTTGTAATTGAAGTTACAGCAGCTAATAGGTCGAAACTGTGAAACATCCTCAGGGTTCTTCACTTTAGGCACCAAGGTCACACAAGCCTGATTAAGTTCTTTCAATTGAAAGAGACCTTTATTTTCCTTATACCTAAGGTACACACCCGTAACTTAATGAATAATTTAGACTAATTTCTTAATGCAATACCATACACATAATTATCTCCTTATTATTGTTAACTAACTTAAAACAGGATTGACTTAATTGGTTATTCCTTCCCAAGGTAATTATGTTAAGAGAGGACAAATGGGGATAACATCCTAATAGCACAAAAACTTTTTAAGAACTATAGTAGGAAGCAATATAGCAAGAATTATGCTATAATGATAGATTTTCATAAGGCTTTTGATTTATTAGAATATAATTTGATCTTGAACTCTTTGCAAACTTCAAGGTTCCCTACTAAATTCATTAACTAGATAAAGCAATGTGTTAGCACACCCTCCTTTGGTATTCTATTTAGTAAAGAACCATCCAATCTTATAAAAACAAGCGAGGGATTTGAGAAAAGTGATCCTTTTCACTTTAAATTTTCGCTCTAAGTATGTTACTCTTAAACAAACTTACTAAAAATGTGATAAACTAAGAGAAGAAGTTCAAATTCAACTCAAAGTATAAAATATTTAGAATAACTAACCTTTCTTTTACATCTAATCCTCTTCTCCAAAGATGATCCTGACTTAATTAATGCTCTCATGGCTACTCTATACACCTTTAATAAGCTTTCAGGTCTCTCCATCAATAAAGAGAAAAGTCAATTATTCATATCCTCTACTTCTTAGGGCTTATCCAACTGACTTAGTTTCATAATAGGTGTGAGAGCCTTCACGACCCCTTTTCCTTACTTAGGAATTCATATCTCCTTTAAAAAACTCTCCTATTTTGAATTCCTTCCTCTAATAGAAAGGATAAACAAAAGAATTACAAGTTGGTGCAATAGAAGCTTGTTTCTTATAGAAGAATTCAACTAGTCCATTCAATCCTGAATAGCCTCCATGTATACTTGTCTTTTCATGTAATGTTTCCTATTAACATTGTTAAGACCGTTGAACGTCTTATAAGGAGATTTATATGTTAGGAAATACTAGCACCAAATCAATTGGAAAAGTTAAATGAAGTGACTTATGCTTGCCTAAAAAGGAAAGAGGGCTTGATACCTAGCCAATTAGAAGCACAAATAAGTGCAAAAAATCAAGAGAATATAGGGGATGCTAATAAGCAAAAACTCTCTTTTTATATATATAAATAACGGGGCCTAAGCATAAGGAAGAATTACATGTGTGTTACACGAGGGAGAGCAACTCCAACTGAGTTTGCTAATAGTAAGGGCAAAAGACCACCCATAACCTTGTGAAACCATTGTACTCCTAGTGGTAAGTTATAGCTGTGATTAGCTAACCAATCCGCACAACGGTTGCCTTCTCGATATACATGGTGCACCCGCACCTCCCAGTTTCGAGAAAGGAGTTCTCGGATGACTGACACCATAGTATTTACCATCTGATGATGCTCACCAGAAATGAAAGAAACCACCAAAGCTGAATCGATAGACATGTCCACTCTGGAATAACCATGTAACCATGCGAGGAGCAACCCGTGATAAACTGCCCATAATTCCGCTTGCCAAGACGCGCAGAATCCCAAGTTAGCACCAAAGCCCACCAGTCAATGACCACTAGCATCTCGGATCAGTCCTCCAGTTGTAGTCGGGCCTGGGTTTCCTTTAGAAGATCGGGTTAGAAGGATACATGCATACTACTTAAGAAGTAAGAACTTCTAGTGTATAAGCCAAAATATAACTCTTTATGGACAATGCTCCATATCCTTAGGCACAAGGAGAAGGTTAGAATGGAATTCTCATGCAATGAAGCTCCTATTACGTTTTGGAATGACATTTGGACCAATGATGGTCCTATAAGAAGAATCTCTGAACTCTCCCATCTTCAATGAAAAATCACTGAAATGGCCTTAGTTAAAGAGGCCTTAATATGAAACTCCATGACAACTGGCTAGGAACTCCTCGTTAACTTTCAACCTTAATTGTCATCTTATTCCAAAACAGAACGATTGCATTAGATGGAATAGGCATCACTAAGGTTTGTTCTTAAATACCTCCTGTAAAGAATGGACGAGAAATTATACTCATAGAGTCATATGACACAAACTTGTTTGGTTCAAGAATTATGAAAGATTTAAGCACTCTTGATAGACTGAAAAGATTCCTCAATATAGTAGACACCTATGTACTTTACAAACAAGATTCGTAAATAATTAAGCACTTCTTTTTTTTAGTATAAAATCCAATAGTTATGCAATATCTCTTCTTCATATCTGAGTTGGCAAAGTTTACTTAACAGATTATGCCATAAGCAAAAGAAGAAGAATGTGGACTAATTATGTTTAAAACATGACTTAGTATCAAGATATACATCCTACGAAGTGAAAGAAACCATTTTTTTTTTTAGTGGATTGATGTTCAGAAGGAATTCCTCCTTTATGAGTTGATTGAATCTATAAGAATGCAACTAACAAGTAACCATATTCACTTAGAATGTAGTCAGGTCTTGGTTGAAAATTGGATATTACCACCTATAGAGCTCAAGTGGCAGAAAACTAGGCATCTTTAAAATGTAATGGTCTTGTTAGAAGCCTTAAATAAGATCTTCATCTTCTTTCATCTAGGCTAAATTAAATGGAAGTGTAGCTTAACTCCTAGCCTCTAAGTTGTTGCTTGTTTAGAGGTCTTAATTGGTGTATCACGAAGAACAAAGCACGCGTTACAGTTTGTGCTTTTGTTTTTGCTAAACTCCTATATTTCTTAAATACAATTTCAATTTCTAAAAAAAGGAAGAAAAAAAATCAATCAATCAATCACTCGACTCCTCCAGCCGTGGACCAATAAACGGCCGCAACGGACTTGGTAAATGAAACGCCGTAAACTAGCGTCCTGCATCTCAATCTCTCGTTCCTGCTCCAAACAAACAATCGTTTCACAGCAAGTAGATCCAGGCAAGTCTTCCGTGAGATCTCGCGCTTTTCATATCTTCGCCATCCCCTTCTTTTCATTCCTCTCTCTCCCTCTCAGTTACTCCCATTCTTACTCCACTCTGTGATTGGCTACATTATCTCCCCCTAGTTAAATTCATTTCGAGATCCAAGTAATTTCATTATGTTATTGTTGTAATTCCATTCGGACGTATTAGAATTTGCGTTCGAATTTGAGATTCCAAAGCTGGGGTTTATTTTCTGCAATCTAACGCAAAATTAACTGTTTGACTTTTGGTAACTAGATCGATCCGGGATTAGATGAATCGTGTAGTTTACTAAATTGCTTCAATGTAGTTGAATCAATATGTTCAGCGGTTGAGATCCTGAAGTCTGCTTTAATTCCCTGTATGTTTTTGACGTTTGTTTATTTGTTTAATCTTTGTTTATTTTAATTTGCCATGCTGACGGGAACTCTCCTTTAATAGGTGGTGGTTTCCAGCGCTTTTGTTGGTTCACTAACCAGTCAAGATGGTAGAATCTTCTTTTTTTCCTTTTTTTTTTGTAAATGTTTGTTTTTTCTATTAAACTTTTACATAAATGTAGGTTGTGCTCGCCGCATCCATTGTAAGCAAGTCTGGAAAAGGTGAGACTTTTGAGGTCTTAATTTTCAGATTGACATAATAATGGTTGCATATGAGTTGGGATACAAAATGGTGTCTGTCTTTATCAGCTGTCCGCCCTTTTTCTGATTTTTCTTTTGAAAAATTTTCACTAATTATTTGTTTGTCGGTTATTCAAATGACTAGTATCACAACATTATGAGGACTAGCATTTCATACAAGTAGCCATGGACCAGGATCTAATTCGTTTGGGAAAATTGTTCCAGTTGGATGTTTTCTTGAGTTGATTTACCTGAAACTTTCCATCTACCACAGTGATTGTCTCGAGGCAGTTTGTGGATATGTCTAGGATAAGGATTGAGGGCCTCCTTGCCGCCTTTCCTAAGTTGGTTGGCACTGGAAAGCAACATACATATGTGGAGACTGAAAATGTGCGGTATGTTTACCAGCCAATAGAGACTTTATACTTGCTTCTTGTGACTAATAAACAGAGCAACATTCTCGAAGATCTGGAGACTCTAAGGCTGCTTTCTAAACTTGTATCCTTCTTATGCTTTATTACCATAAATAAGTTTCATTTCGATGTTGAGTTTCTTAAATATTTGCTGGATGCATTGCAGTTGATTTGACTTCATGCAGTTCAACTTTCTTCGCAATTTAGTTCTCATTCTTCATTGTCTTACATCTCATGAATTTTATCGATTTTTCTTGTGTGTTATTTCTTTATTAAACTTTGGGATGGATGATGACTAGCTCCCTCGGGTATCTGTTTGGCGATGCAGCTTAGGCATTTAGTTGATTCCTTAAGTATTTTTAGGTACCTGAGTACTCCATGTCGCTCGATGAAGAGGGTATTTCCAAGTCAGCGTTTGAATTGATATTTGCTTTTGACGAGGTCATTTCACTTGGGCACAAGGAAAATGTGACTGTTGCACAGGTTAAGCAGTACTGTGAGATGGAGAGCCATGAAGAGAAATTACATAAGCTGGTTCTGCAAAACAAGATTAATGAAACCAAGGATGTTATGAAGCGCAAGGCCAGTGAAATTGATAAAAGCAAGGTATTTTGTTATTTATCTTTTGATTTTTGATATGATAGCAATTCATTGAAAAATGCCTGTAAGGTGGGAGACTTCTTTATGTTCTTAATTTCCTGCACATGTTTCATTTTTTTGCAGATTGAAAAGAATAGAGGTGACAAAGGAGGTTTCATGTCCTTACAGTCAATGGGTTCCGGAAGAATTGACAGTGGCTTTAGTGATTTGAACATCTCTAGTACTGGAAGTGGCTTTGGAAGTGGCTCAGACTTTGGATTGACCACTGACCTTGACTCTTATTCAAACAAGTCTAAAGGTTTGTGAATGTTTTCATTATAGGAAATTCGCAAATTTCTTCTAGTTTTGGTAACTATTGGAACTCTGCCTAGGTTCTTACTATAATTATTAATTTTCTGACTTTTCTTGAGAAAATATAATTCTTGAGATTATGTTGTCTCAGCATATAATTTCATTGGTATCTTTCCGTGAATAATAGTTCTTTCATATGATTGCCTGTGTGTAAGAAAAGAAATGACTTTGACTAAATGCTGTGGGCTATTTTAGGTCGTCAACCCTCAACTGCCACTGCTCCTTCTAAAGGCCTTGGCATGCAGCTTGGCAAAACCCAAAAGACAAACCAATTTTTGGAGTCCTTGAAAGCGGAAGGTGAAGTGATTCTTGAGGATGTGCAGCCAAAGGCAGGAAAAACCAAATCAGCTGCTCTTCCACCAACTGATCCCATTACTTTGACTGTTGAGGAAAAACTCAATGTAACCCTGAAAAAAGATGGTGGAATGAATAACTTTGATGTTCAAGGGCAGTTGTCCCTTCAAATTCTTAATCAGGAGGATGCACTGATCCAAGTCAAGGTTTTCCTCTTTTGCTGTTTCTGTCTCTACCTCTGTGCGATTTCTTGTGCAATTTTGCCTTGAATTTCTTGTACAAGGTCTGAAAACAATTCAATTGGAGCTTTTTGAGGTATCTTTTATCTTAAAGTTCTGTTTTGAAACTCAGATTGAAAATGGGGATGAACCAAGCATTCTTTTCAAGACACATCCCAATATGAACAAAGAGCTATTTTCCAATGAAAATATCTTGGGCTTGAAGGATCCAAATAGGCCTTTTCCCACAGGTCAAACTGGTGATGCATCAGGGGTTGGTCTTTTGAAGTGGAGAATGCAAACTACCGATGAGTCAAAAGTTCCATTGACAAGTGGGTCCTACATACTATATTTTTTGCTTAATGTACGCTTTTTTCAGCTTGCATGTTCTAAATGTCTGGATTATATGTTTCAGTCAACTGCTGGCCCTCGGTCTCTGGAAATGAAACTTATGTCAATATTGAATATGAAGCTTCATCCAAATTTGACCTTCGAAACGTTGTCATCTCAGTACCTGTCCCTGCGTTGCATGAGGCACCAAATGTCATACAGATTGATGGGGAATGGAGGTAAAAATTTAGGATATAGTATCACAAGGTGAATATGAAATTGGGATGCAAGAGATTCATCATTTGTCCTCCTTCACTTTTTTCTCTCTCTCTGCGTGGGGGTGATAGAGGGGCCTGATTAATTCATCGGATAGTGATTCTTCTTATAGTCTTTCACCATTTAATTGATGAATATGCAGAGTTGTTTAGAACAAGTATGGTGTATCTTCTTTTTCTCTGTTTCCAAATATCAACTCAATTATACAGGTGCAGGTATCGTCTGTTTTACTCTGGTTATGATAGAATCATCTTGAAGGTGAAAGCATAAATTTTCCATGATCTTGTTTATGTGCAGTAAACTTGGGAATATGTCTTGACTTCCAAGAATGTTGAGTTTGTAAAGCAAATAACATGAAGATCTCTTTTCCACATGTTATACACTAACCTGTTAACACCTTATCTTTTATTATTTATTCGGTGGTAACTTCCTCCCCATGTTTGCTTCTTGTTAGTCAAAACACGTATTCTATATATCGATAATCTTTGGACCTTTAGGTATGATTCGAGAAATTCCTTCCTGGAGTGGTGCATTCTTCTCATTGATGACACTAATCGGAGGTCAGCAGCCTTAGTGCTTTAAAACTTTGTATTTACCATTTCCTAAGGTTATTTATGAAAAAACTGCTGGAAAACATATGTTGCAGTGGGTCGTTGGAATTTGTTGTGCCTCCAGCAGATTCTTCAGCATTCTTCCCTATTTCTGTTCAGTTTTCAGCTACTAGTACGTACAGTGGCTTAAAGGTTTGTAATATCCGGGTGTGCTTCCTTACGTCTTTTGAACTTCACACACTGAATATACGAACCACAATCACACTTAAATTCTGTATCTTTCATAACGAAAAGGCATTTTTGTCAGGGTACTCTTATCAACTTTGAAAGCTGAAATCGGAGTTGCATGATTATTCTTGGCTGCTGTTTATAGGTGTTTCTTTGTTGCAGGTTAACAATGTCATACCCCTTAAAGGTGGACCGGCTCCAAAGTTTTCACAAAGGACGCAGTTGATCAGTGAGAATTACCAAGTTGTTTGAGCAATATCAACTTGCATGTCCCAGATTCTGAGTTATATTTAAATGGATAGTCTTAGACATTTCTTTCATGCTGATTTATTAATTACATGGAAGGTTCAGGGCGTGACTTGTTACGTGGGTGTTAAACGGGAGAAACAATAAACCTTCTGCTTTCTCAATTTGAGAGAGCTGATAGAGAGTTGTTCTTTTTCTATAACTTGTCTGCTTTTTACACAAGTTGTAAGGATGCTTTTTACACAAGTTGTACGTATCCTTAATCCCATGTCTATATATCTATTGTCTCTTATGACCGTCCCTGGTCATGGAATACTTGAGCATCAATTATACATTATCCGTACAGTGAAAGCTGCTCAGTAAATTGCTTTTAGTCACAGTAGAGAATGGAAAATTTTGTACTGGCGGCCGCCTCTTGGTCAACATACGAGGGTGGAATGTGAAAACTAGTTACGGAATGCAAGACAAAAGCGTCGAGTACTAGAATATCTACACAAGCCTAGTTAATTATATTATTTTAATAAATAAAATAATCTTATCTTTATATAAATTATTTATAAAAGTAAAAATAAATTTAAATGATGTATCATATACACACATTATTACCCAGAATCTCATTTATATGATATAAAGTTTAACCACGCAAGTAAGATTTATGAAATATCTTAATTTATTAGTTTAAAATTCAAATGAAGCGTAGAAGTTAGAACTTTAAATGAACTTATTAGTTTTTCTCATGTAATTTAGGCTATATAATTATTTAATTAAACTTTGAAAAAGAATAGTGATTAAATTGCCTGGTAAGAATTTAGTTGGCACTTCTAGTTTTGCATTAAGTAAAAACAAAATAAATAATTTAAAGTAAGAATACATTTTTAATATTTCTTTTTTAACGAATATGCCTTAAGCCTCAAAGTTAATATATTAAATTTTATTATTATTAAATATTCATAAATTAGTTTTTAACATATTAAAGTTTAATAATACATTTTCTAAGATTATTAAAATTTATTGATGCGCTCTAAACTATTTTTAAAAACTTCTTGGTGGGAGAGTTCTTCAACTTAGAGGTTCGTCTAACTCATTTCCTTTTCTAAAGATGGAAACCTACTTTGCAAACTGAAGCCTGCTTCTATAACCTTGGACTTGGCTCCTAAACTCCCTCCACCGACTAGTTCCATAACCTTGGCTCGCTTACTCACCAATATCGTGGCAACTCTTTTACCAATAGTGAAGCTTCAACTTTTATCAACTTACCTTTCCTTTCGGTTAATGCACCTATATCTCTCTTTGCATCATCTACTACAAGAAAATTACAAATTACCGATAATGAAACTACCGTAGGTAATTAGCGACATAAAGTCAATTTTCATCGATAACATTGTCAAAAAAATTTTGCGATGGACAACTTATCCGTCGATAAAGATGGAGGGAAATTATTTCGACAATTTTTTCGATGGAATATAGCGACAGAAGCGCCATATCTGATGTAAATTAGGTGGGAATACTTAGCGACATAAATAAGTGTCGGAGTATATTGACGGGATTGGATTCCGTCGGTGATTTGCCGATGGAATAACAATTCCATCGGTAAAATTAAAACCTAAACGTCGTCGTTAGCTTCGTCTAAAATAAAAACGACATCATTTAGTTTAACATCAAACGACGTCGTTTTTGTTAAACATTAAACCTACCTACGAACCCCACCCCACCCCCACCGCCCTCGTTCATCTTCATTTTCTCCTCTGTCGTCGTTGCCGTTCGTGGTTCTCTGTCGTCCATTGTGCGTGCTTCGGTTTCCTCGCTATCTGCCCTTCCCTGTCTCCATCTTCTTCCATCGTGTGCCATCGTCGTCGTCTTCATTTAATCATCGGTTGGGGTAAGTGGTCCATCTTTTATTGTTTTTTACGACGTCATTGGGTTTTTTTACTAGGTTTTGTGTACTGCTTTGATTGCATGGGTTTTTATTTCTGGTTTGATTGTATGGGTAATCGTCAGTTTTTTTACTGGGTTGAGATACTGGTTTAATCATCGGTTGAGGTACTAGTTTAATTCATATATTCTTTGATTGTAACTTCACAACAAAAAATTTAGAAAACTATCCAAAATTCATTCCTCTTGAAAAGATTTGTCATGAATTATGAAGGCTTCATAAACTAGTTATAAGTTGACCACTATAGTTTAAGATAACTTGATTATTTATATTATTAGTTTCAATTTATGCATCTATAAGATATGGAAGGAGAGGAATCGTATGTGCTTTAGGGGAGTGAAGAAACATAAGTAGTAGATCATAGAGGAGTGTATACAATAGAATAGAGAGATACTGTTTCTTAGATAAAATGCAAGTAGTTGTCATCCTAAAATTGCTAACTCTTAGAGAATAAAAGATGAATCCTAAGACTATCTTGGATGCTAGATGCTGAATGAAACTGATATAATTTTATTAAACCATTTATTCTTGTGATTCAAAGCTTAAGTTGTTGATGTGTTTGTTAGTGGTTAGTTTTTACACCTAATTAATTAGGAATGAATGGTTGTAATCCTGATGCAATGTGTAGCATTATCAAGCTTGTTGCTTCTCTTGTGGTTGGTTCCTTGAACTTTAGCTTGTACATTTCCCTCCTTATTTTCATTAATTCATTTTAACTTTAAAGTTTTGTTTAAATGGAATGAGTATGTCCTCAATTAGTGCTTTAATTTTGGTAGAAATAGATTTAAACTCAGAATATGCAAGGGATTCTAGACAAATTAGAAGATTTTAACAACATAGACATGTCACAAATTATTTTTTAATTTCTCATATTAAATTATTATTGACATTGGATGGTTGACCATATTGATATATACTAAACAATGTTCCTTGAGAAAATTGTTCATCAATATGGTTAGGCATATGATCATGTACCAATACAGGTTCTTTAAGAAAGCCCTTTTACACAATTTTTAAACATAGCATATACTAAATTGTGTCCTTAAGAAAATCATTCATGAACATAGTTTAACAAATGGGTGTTTTCCATCCATGTTCCTTAAG
>JANZLX010000213.1:19762543-19778448 GCA_025531955.1 Erythroxylum orinocense | reverse complement strand
AATTGTACCCGGAAATGTCAAAGAATGCATGTACAATCATATGAATGTGCAAAAATGTATATGTCACTATTAATTCATGCATGATGTGCATTTTCCTAATTTCTCATAAATTCTCATAATTAACAATTTTAGCCCTAATATGGGTAACAAGATGTTACATGTCATGTACCATAGTGCTTGATTAATATCAAACTTTGGAAATCAACTTGTTATTGATTAATGTAAATATAGTTATCTTGGTTTTATATGTTATTGTTTTGGAATATTGTTAGAATGAATGATGGCTAGATTTATGAGTTACATAAGTATTCACTGCATGTTGAATAAGTTTTTACAATTATGGATGATTTGAGGCATAATAAACCCCTAGGATGGTATATAGGCTAGAAACCTGCGATGCAGCTCTCATGAGGCTTATCGGTGAAAACTTCCACGAGCCTATGAGTCACAACAAGAACTTGCTTTCTCAATTCATATGGTGTAACAATGCCATGTATTATAATGCTTGTTTAATATCAAACTCTGGGAATTAACTTGTTGGTGATTAATGCAAACATAGTTATCTTGGTTTTGTATGTTATTGAACGTGGTTTTTTAATGTGTGTAAGTTTTAATTGATTAACCTCGATAATATACAAGCGTATGGGTCGTTCGCATAGTACTTAAGGTGTCAATCCTATAAGGAGGGATAATCTAATCCTAAACTCTAAGGCCAAAACAAATCGCAAAAATTCAAATGTAACGAAATTAAAACAAGAATGCAATTCAATCAAGCAAATCAATTGAATAATCAATCACGAAAATATTAAAAAAATATCAATTGCAACACACACTCAAGAATCAACCTAAGAAATAATCAATTGAGAGAAAGGGAAATTTACCTATCTTTAACACAAACCTAATCGATTATGAATTACTAGATTATTGGTTCTAGACAGTCCTATGGTTGATTACTCTCTCTTGAGTTATAACCATTAACCTTAATTTATAAACCCTAATCGGATTATGGGATTTGCAATCTCTCGATTAACAATCTATCTCATTCTATTAAATCACCTAACTCTTGTTAGCCTAATTTAATTATTTTTCATTCGATTCACCCTCTTAGTTTATTACCGAATTATTCAATCTCGAAAATTAATCACAATAAATCCAATAAACATAAAACAATCGGATTTCATTAAATCAAGAATAAAAACCCGAAGGTGAGTTTAGAACATCTCAACATTAAAAAATCATATCATCATACTGTTATTCCCAATTCTATACAATAATAAAAATGGAAAATAAATAGGAAATATGATCTGAACAGAGACTAAAGGCAGCAACGTCGGGAAACTCTTGGTCCTGGAAGTACTTCAAGTCGATTTCATCTCATCTTCTCTCTTCCTTCTTCTCTTTCTCAATCTCTTGATAATTCACTCTAGGGTTCTCTCCGAAAGTGGTTGATGCAAAAGCTCCTCCTTGATTTATAATTATATTAGACCACCATTAAACAAAACTTGTTATAATGATCAGAGAGATTTCCTAATCAACATATATTTTGAAAAATATCCCAGCTATAATGCTTTCAAATTGTCAAAATTTAGAGTTCCAAAAAGAAAATTTTTACAAATGAGGTCTTATATTATTTCTATCAAGAGATATATTAGATATAGGACATCTCAATTTTATTAAATTTACTTAAAGGTATTTTTAAGAAGACTCACAACTATAACTTTAAATAGAATTTGATCATTAACTTAAAATAAAGATTTTAGAGGAAAACATGAGTATAAGGACTAGCACTAGCACTATTGATTGCGGAAGCACTAGCACTTCGACAATCCTTGCAACTTCTAAGACAACAGCACATTGAAGGCGGTGGCACTATTTTTATGGATTTTCAAATTTTATTTTTCGCACTTAGTTCTCCGGACTTTGATTTTTCCGAGTTGGGTACTATTATTTGTGATTGTAAGTATCGCTACCGAATATTTCTTATAGGTGGATTCGTAGGCAAGCTAATAGACGTGCTCATTTTTTAGCTCGAGCATCTATTCACTTTGCGCATCTACGGATTTGGGTTTCTACTCCTCAGTTTCTGAGTGAGTTTTATCATCATGAATGAGAATTTGAGTATTTTTCTCTTCAAAAAAAAAAGACAAATGAAGTTTCTTACCGTGTGAGTTTGGAGTTTAGGATAATACAAAAGGATATTGTATTGGCACTCTTCGATTGCAATGCTTGGTATTACTTTTAGGCCAAATTAAGTCGATCCAATTAGGAAAGCTAGGGAATCTAGTAAAACCTAAGTCCCTTATACAAATGAGGAAGTCTAAAACCATATTAAACCTTTTAAAGGTGATCTTCTTAATTTGGGTCTATTGATTATACCTTTTGGAGTTCTAAATCAGGATCGCCCATAATTACTCTTGTTCAAATTAGGTCAAAGATAACCAGGAATTTATGAATAACCACCAACGAAATGTTATAAAAGATAAACTACTTTCCCATTCAAGTTTTACATTTTATATATGAAAATTGCATTTTTTAATCTTAATATTTGTAAGAAAATTTAATTTACATAAAAACATTTAATATTGTTTGAAAAGAATCTTAAAATTATCCTAAATAAGATTCCAATTGATGGAGCCTTAAACCAAATCCCTAGTTTCATGCATTTTTTAAATGTGAAACTACATTATGGTGTAGAATGTCATGTAGACAGTGGTGGACCTCATGCTTTAAAAAATAAACCATGTAAATATTATTTAATAAAAAATTAACGATAATTTTAGATTTTATCAAATTAAAGTTTATTTGAGAGTTTTGATAACATTTGAATTCTTTTTAAATATTGTTAAACTTTAGATTTAAGTAAAATAGTGTAAATGATAAGGTTGAAAAAAGAGATATTGTGCTTTTATTTTACTTTAAATTGTGTCAGTAGACCTATCATTAATTCAATGAATATGGGATGAAAACTTATACAAATGGAGTTGAGTTATGATACATACTTTTGTTGCATGAATTATAATTGGATTAGTAGTTTTTATTCCTCTGAACAAACATTCTATGGTCTTTTATGTGCAATTTTTAACTTGGTTAGCATTGAATCAAGTTCTTATTAAACTAAGATAAAGTAAAATAACACGAAGAATATTGATCAAGCAAATAGGATGATATATATAAGTTTATATGCACCATTTGGTGGCATAAATGGTGCAATTATGTCATGAATAAAATAGCAAAATTATAAACAATCCAATGAATTATTGACACTTCATCTACTTTGTGGAGTAACCAACGACGTTTTCATCACCCATAATTAAATAGTTTTTATTGATATGTTGAGTACTATGGTTTTAGGGAAATTAAATGTTTATATTTTTCTCCATAATTATTGGGATTGTAGAACTATAAATATATTCTTAGATCCCTAATTAAAGCTTCCAATTATAATTGTAGGATAATTATAAATGTAGGATTAATTGTTGAGATTTCTTCCCTTATTGTATATTATAACTAATACATTTTTAAGAAAGTAAATCCGAACAGAATTATATGATCTTTGATTCTAGCTCACAAAGTCCTCACAAAAATTTGTTTCTATTGCCAATGGTGACAAAGCGCCAATTATCAGGGAAGCTCTTTAACTCTCAATAATACTCTAAATTTGGATTATGTTTTGGTTGTTCCATCCTTATATTATAACCTCTTATTCGTTTCTTAAGTAAAGATAGTCTTATCTTGTAGTGTAATCTTTTGACCTAACTTTTGCCTCTTTAAGGACATCCAAGCAATGCAGATGATTGGTTATAGTATTAAGAGAGGGAAGTTGTATTATCTGGACCTAAAGTCAAGGAGTTTAAACAAGTTGCATCAAGGTTTTGTAGTGAATGATTCAAAGGTGGAGAAAAATAAAGCTAAACTCTGGTTGTGGCATCGACGTTTGGGGCATGCATCTTTTGGGTATCTAAAAAATTTATTTCCTGGTTTGTTTAAAAAAAACTGTTGTCTTCTGTCCATGTTAGTAGGAGTCTCTTGCACTTTTTGGTTATTCACTTTGATGTATGGGATCCATCAAAATTCCAACTTTTGGTAGGTCTTGTTGGTTCATTACTTTTATTGATGATTGTATGAGGATGACTTGGTTGTGTTTAATGAAATCCAAGAGTGAAATGAATTTATTGTTCTAGAACTTCTATAAGATCATTCAACTCGATACAATGTACAAGTTCGAGTTCTTCACTGTGATAATGGTGGAGAATATTTGAGTTTTGAATTGAAACATTATTTGGAAGCACAAGGTATTATTAATCAAACTACTAACATGGATACAACCCAATAGAATGGGGTAGCCAAGAGGAAAAATTAAAATTTGTATTAGTTGTTCGTGACTCATTAATTCAAGCTCATAGGCCATTGACTTATTGGGGAGAAGCTCTTTCTTCCATTGTATATTTGATTAATCAAACTCCTTCCCACTCTATTGAATTTCAAACATCATTCAAGTCCTCACTAATGTTATAGTTGCTCCACCAATACCAAATTTGCTTCCTCATGTTTTTGTATGTGTAGCATTTTTTCATATCTATAAGCATCATCATAACAAGCTAGCTCTACAAGCCTTATATTGTGTATTTCTTGGGTATACAACAAACTAAAATGGGTATTAGTGTTATCATCCTCTAACTAAACATATGTTCATCACAATGGATGTAATATTTCATGAAGATACAATTTGTTTCTCTGAGTCTGAGCTTCAAGGGGAGTACCAGAAGGAAATTCAGACTCTTGATTATGAACTTCAGGGGAAGTGCAAAAGTGATTGTCATTTTTCTCAGATGGTAACGATGTTAGTGATGGTGCTAATATATAATTAGTTGAAACAAGAAGAGGAGCAAGAAAAGGCGATTGAATAAGAGGATATTGAACAAGAAGGTACTACTGAAGAGGAGGATGTTGGTCCTTCAAGTGTAGAAGTTGAGACTCTCACTAATATACCACACTAATTGTTTACTGAGGATGTTCATATTCTTGACCCTGAGCCACCTAGAAAACAACTGTTGGAGCATCTTACTAGAGGTATTCCTAAGTCTTCATATGAACCTGAAATTTCAAGTTAAGTAAATGTCCCATGAGTCATTATATGTCAAATAATAATCTATCAGAATCAAAGAAGTTATAAATCAATTATCTGTTGTATCTATTCTTAACAGTGTGCAAGAAGCTCTAGAGGTTCCAAGGTGGAGAGCTGTAAAGAATGAGGAAATGAACTTTTTACAAAAAAGTAAAACTTAGGAGATTGTTGAATGCCCACTAGGAAAGAAGCCAGCTGGATGCCAATTGGTTTACATTGTAAAGTACAATGTAGATGGTACAGTTGAAAGATTCAAAGCAAGATTGGTGTTAAAGGGGTATGCCCAAACTTATAGGATTGATTACACATCGTCATTTGCTCCTATAGCTAAAATAAATAATGTTAGAGTATTGTTATCCCTAGCTACAAACTTGGATTGGCCTTTGCAACAGTTTGATGTAAAGAATGCCTTTTTAAATAGTATATTGTCTGAAGAAATTATATTGAGCTTCCACCAAGTTGTATGGTAGCAGAAAGGTAGAGTGAAAAGGTTTGTAGATTAAAGAAGTCATTGTAGGGGCTGAAGTAGTCTCCAAGCTCATGGTTTGGAAGGTTCATAAAGTCTATGATAACTTTCAGATATCATCAAAGCAATTCTAACCACACAAAAAGCAAGGTAAAATCAATATTCTTAGTGTATATGTGGATGACATGGTGGTGATAGGAGAAGATTCGGAAGAGAGGAAGGCACTATAAGAATACTTGTCTAGAGAATTTGAAATGAAAGATCTTGGCTGCTTAAGATATTTTCTTGAGATTGAAGAAAGGAATTTTTCTATCCTAAAGAAAATATGCATTAAAATTATTACAAGAAACTGGTATGTTAGCATGTCAACGAGTTGATACACCAGTTGAGGAAGGCTTGAAGTTAAGTGTAGAAGCAAACCAAACACCAGTTGATAGAGGAAGACACCAAAGGTTTGTAGAAAGACTAATGTACTTGGCTCACACAAGACCCTATCTTACTTATGCTTTGAGTATCGTTAGTCAGTTTATGCATATTCTGGAGAACAATATATAAGGGCTATTATGAGAATTTTAAGGTATCTAAAATTTGCTCTAGATAAAGGAATTTTGTTTACTAAAAATACAGATTGGCAAAGTATAGATGTCTATACAGATGCTGATTGGGCTAGATCAATGGAAGATAGACGATCAACTTCTGGTTACTTTACATTTATAGGTGGTAATCATGTTACATGGAGAAGTTAAAAACAAAATGTAGCCGCTCGTTCAAGTACAGAAGCTGCATTTAAAGGTATAACACTTAGTCTATGTGAAGCTTTGTGGCTCATACTGTTTTTACTAAATTTAGGCTATCCACCGAAGCAATGAGTTAGTCTATATTATGGCAACAAAGCTGTTTGTGATATAGCTCACAATTTGTCCAACATGATTGAACAAAGCATGTTGAGGTTGACAGGTTTTTCATTTAGGAGAAGTTGGATGAAAAAATAGTTAATTGCCTAAGATTTGGTCTAAGCATCAATTGGTTGACATTCTTACCAAAGTAGTTTCAAATCATATGTTCTAGAAATTTCTTAACAAGTTGGGGATGCATAACATCTATGCACCAACTTGAGGGAGAATGTTGAGAATTTTCTCTATAGTTGTTGGGATTGTACAACTGTAAATGTATTCTTAGACTCCTAATTAGAGCTCCCAATTATAGCTGTAGGATAGTTATAAATGTAGGATTAATTGATGAGATTTCCTCCCTTATTATACATTATAACTATTAAGTTTTCGAAAAAGTAATGATGAGCTTAATTATTTTTCCTTCTTCTCTGTCTCATCTTTCAAGTGTAAACATTAATGCCACAACAATGGACGAGTGATTCCTTTCTTCATTTATAGCAAGTTCCTTAGATTAATTAAATGAAGTTGGTTGATATAGTTACAAAATATCAAATTATCTATTCCAAGTTAATGATAATATACTATTTTAATCATTAACTATATGATTTAATTAGTTTTAAACTTTTTTCATCAAAACCACCTAAAATATTTAGTATGAACTAAATTAACAAAAGTTAGATTAATTATTCTCAACGGGAAAAGGTCGTTATACAGGTTGAATGCATAAATCCTATGTATCTTTATCAAACTATGAATATAGTAACCAGGCATATGGAATGAAGGTCTTAACTGGGGAAGTTGGTGTAGTCACTGAGATTAAGACATGTTTGACCAGGACCTTTTTTTTTAAATGCAGGTGCAGTGCAGATGCCAAGTATCCACAACTCCTATGGAGCATGGCAAATAGTGTTTCACATCTATTCGATGTTACACTAATACCATTATAATAATTTTGAACCCACATGAAGCATGTCCTCGATTTAGGGTTTCCATAGCTTGGAAACTAGGTTCTTATAGATAGCACATGACTTCCTAGTCAAAATCTGTTGACTATTTCCAAGGAGCAATTAATAAAGTACAATTTTATTTAGCCAGAGGGGGGAAAAAAAAGAAAGAAAACTGAAATTCACATGGGCCACCTTCCTGCAGAGTGCTCATAATGAAGACGGAAACCCAGCTCATGTCTTCAGTTATCTCCCATATGCACATTGGTATTATACATACGTATAACTGCATCATTATTTGAGATATAGATAAGTATCCCCATAATTAAGCTCACATACGTAGAAGGTGATCTTGGTATCCAATGTACCAGATATAAGAGATCTTGGTATACTCCTTCAGTGATCTCATCTGGCTTATCGAATGTGGTATTAAGGGCGTTGCATGATCCATCAAAGATGAACCATAATAAGCTTAACAGTCACTGGTGATCATACTCGTAACATAGTGAATTTGTTAAAAAAAAAAAAAACAATACCATGGGGAATTACAAATTTGTCTTTGGACGGTGGACAACAATGTATAAGACACTTAATTGATTTTTAACACTACGAAATCCAAAGTTCAAATTAAAATATTGTCACTATGTTTTAATATGGTAACTTAGCCAAACCAATTGTCATTCAAACTCCTGTTACAAACAAGCAACTGAATCATACTTTATTGCCTTTCACTTTCGTGGACCACGAGATTCGTCACCTACCTAACACTGGAAGGCATGTGCCTCCTTCAGTTTCGTTCAGATTTCCCGGTTTTATACTTAAAACGGCTAGGATTCTGAAACCATACATTACAGACAAAAGTATGTTTGGCTACTAGGTAATGTTTTTGTCAACTTACATCACTTCAGTTAGTTCTGACTTACCCATAAAAAGGAGCCCTCCTTGCAAGCGATCAGTGGTCGATCTATTTAATTAAAAAGGATGTGCCGACAACTAGTACCCTCCTTAGGAAAATGTGCAACGATAAAAGTGCAAATAGACAAGCAGATCTCTGATTAAGAAAAAATGTTCAACGTATGTCAGAATGTATAATAATAATTCTCAAGACTTTTCTCGTCCAGCACTTGGTTTTTCAAACATATGTTGATTTCATCTCCTTTAAATGCTAAATCAGGTCAAAGAGTTGTATATCAATCAATTTCTGAGAACATCAACCAACTTATCCTCTCATCCATTTGCATCTCTTCTCAGTGCCTGCATTTCAATTGATGGGTTTAAGGAACCGGAATCACCTGACGAAACATGGAAACGGACACAAACTGGCCATTAATCTGTGCTAAGATGTTCGAATTGTATCAGCTGGTGAGGTTTAATAAATTACATGCGATCAACAACAAAAGTTTACAGTCGAAGAAAGTAAATGTGAGGTCTTGTTATAATAGGTTTCTTGTCTACAAGTGAATGTCCGTTCATACCACAAACGCTGGTCCATGTCCAGAACTGATCAAGCCATGTGCTTTCATTTTTTTTTTTTTTTTTACCTCCATGTCCTGCATCTGTTCTTCATAGGACCCTACCTATTTGACTTTTGTCTTGTTTGGCCATTACATTATATGCTAGTGTCTTCTTACCTCTATTTCAACTCATTTCCACCCCCATCTGACAACTTCACGATGCCAAAGGCTCTAATCATTTTGTTCCCATAGATATCTAATCATGGAGTAAAATGCTATATTGTTTCTTTTTAGACTAGAGGAGAGCCTTATGGTTATTGTTTTTTGATGATCCAGAAACTCAAAGGAGTCGAGAAAGATGAGTATAATAATATATAGTGGAATATAGAAGAAAGGCACAAATTAAAATGGATAGGAGAAATGAAAGAGCCAGGAAATGGGTAACAGTGAGCCACCATAATATAATCTATAGATGCCACTTGTTACTGCCTGTGCCATCTTGTGTGGCCGCGCAGATAACTTTGACACTCAAGTCTTACGTGGATATGACTTGTATTAACCAACACCATCGTTGCATTACTTGAAGGAGACAACGACGATAGATTCTCACTTTTAATGTCATGTGAGAGGTTCACTGTTTCGACCGAAGCACAACGTGAGCGTTCATTAGCAAATCACGTGGATGGTGATTTTTGAAGGAAATGTTTATTTTTACTCTTACCAAGATTTATTTTTAATTTTCTTTGTTCTTTGTTTATTTTTTAATTAGAATTTTTAATTTTAAATTATAAAAATTATTTTATTTTTGATATATTTTAATTAAATATATGTTATTTTATTATTTCATAATAATTTAGTTGCAACCCCAGAAGCACCCCACTTTCACTCTCCCCTCTTGCCGCGTGCGCCACTCCCCCCTTCCCCCATCCTCTACATAAGTCATAACGCTACACGGCAGATCTTTCATCTCATTTCCCTGCTCTTCACCAGCTCTTATCAAAATACTCTTCAAGAGAGAGTTTACAGCGCTAAAGATGACACATGTGTGGCTTCTCCGGTGGCCGAAAGGTGCCTCCGTCGCTGCTGCCACCAGTAAGGCCAGTGTTGTTGATCCTGCTGCTGTCGCCACCGCTAATACTAATACGTCAGCCGCGGAAAATAGCACACAACAAACATGCTGTTGTGGTTGTTTGGTGAAGATTGTGAAGAAGCTAAAGAAACAAGGAAGAATGCTGAGAGCTGCCACTACTAATAGGCAATCTTCGTTTCATTGCCGCTACGATCCATTGAGTTATTCTCTCAACTTTGATACAAGCGAGCGTGGGAGTTTGTTGGACGATGAAGATTACTACCAATTTTGTGCTTTCTCTTCACGATTCGTGGCCAACCCAAGAGCAAATTGTCAACGAATAGTCTTTGCCACTTCTCACTAGCTGATCAGATCCTCTTTTCTCCTTTTTTTTTTTTTTTTGTCTTGGTTCTTTTATATATAGCTGTATCTTAATTACTTTTAATTAAGTATATGAGAAAAGATTTTAAGAACAAACATTCTATCTTCAATTGCAATAAAGAAACAAGTTGTCTACCCATCGGCATAATTAATTGATACCACTTCCTTATCACAAGGTTCTTCATTAGTTGATCAAAGGAGTGTGTTTGACAGAGTTGATAATCTGGGCATGACAGCCTATAGTCGACTGTATGTATGTTTATGTCCAGTCGGTGGTCCCCCAAGACATTCATTATAATAAATAGATGCTGCTGGCGGATCAGAAGCAAAATTCCTGCGGCCTCGGGTGGGCTGGCTGCCAACAGACTTCATACGTCAATTCTTGGGCTGTGTATGTGTTTAGTTTTGATTGATAAAAGAAATATTTCGTGCAATTTTATTACTATATTGCCCGGTCAGTAATAATGGCTGCCTCCTCGCAGAGTCTCTTCTTCCTGCGGAAATATACTGGCATTAACGTGCTAAGTAATGAGCTACCATCTTCGAACAAATATCTATAGCTTTTAATTATATTGTGGAGGCATTATTCGGTAATAAGTGAAATGGGTAAAGGCGAGAGTGTGATTGATAAAAGAAGGGGATGCTAAGTAGGGCAACAGTATATGTTCATTCTCTTGCCATGACTTTACACCAAAAGTATCCTACACTCTCATATTACCCTCTATATGATATGTACAAAAATTCTAGCAATATCTCAAGAGCCTGGTCTCTATTACCATTTTTGGAAACAATTCCTATTGTGTCTGGTTTGTTTCCTTCTTTTGACCAGACGATTGTTTCTTCGAGACTGAAGTTTCAGCCTCGATGGCAGGCTCAGTGAAAGAGTTGGGTGAACCCTCTATATCTACAGAAGAGTTCGTAGCCCTCTACAGAGAATCACTCCTACCAAAATCTAGTGAAAGGGTCACTCAACAGAGGCATAAACAGAACATAAAACCTAGGGAAAATGTTGAAGAACTATAGCTTTTGGGAGCTTGGAGAACAAAATTGCACACACAGTACAACAAAGGAGCACTTAAGCATTATCAGAATGTAGTTAAAGACGATATCATTTCTCCACCAATTGAATTACTTAAGGTTGGAGCTCTAGCTTGGTCCACTACTTTAATTGAAGTTTTCTAGAATAAGAGGCCAAACTTTTCTAGTAATAAATGCTTGAAGATGGAACAATCCTGTTCAAATTTTCAGATGATTCCAACTTAAATGAGATAATTGAACAAGGGTCATGACACATTAGAAAATAACTTTTATTCATTCAAAAGTGGAAGCCTGACATTGAGTTGGAAAGCGCTAAAATAGATACATTTCCAATATGGTTGAATTTTTACAACTTGCCAATGGAATTTTGAACTATTGAGGGACTTAGTTTTATAGTAAGCTCTTTAGGAAAGCCAATTTGTATGGATCTCCTAAACAATTTCTATGGAACGAATATGTTATGTCAAATTATGCATTGAAATCAATAAAAACTCAACATTTCCTGATAACATGCTTATTATAAGGTTAGGGGAAAATGGTGAGCTGGAGAAGATAAAAATTCCTATAATTTGCCTTTAGAAACCAAGTCCACCAAGAAATGGGTACCCACTGGCAAGGTGTTCAAAATCGGGTGGCAAGAAGAAATTATGGGAACTAATTGACTTATTTATGAGTTGGTCACCATTGTAATAGTTGTAAGTATACACTGTAGTTGTAGTTAGTACCGGCAAGTACAAGTCGATCTCACAAAGGTAGTAATTACTAGCAATTATCTTTTTCTTATTATCTAGCCTATGGATTGATTTTAGGTTTTAATAAAGAAAATAAAAACTAAAGCAAGTAAAATAAAATAAGCAATGACATTGAATAGAGAGTTAAGATTTGATTTAGAAAACTACCGATATCAACAATTAGTATCTAGATTTCGAATCACCCTAAACACTTAACAGGTTGATCTTTTATTATTCAATTGTTTCATTGACTTATTGGATCGTAGAGATTACTATAGTATACTAATAGCTGACCTTGAGTATACTGATAACTAATCTTAATGTTTTCAACCAAATTACTCATGTTAAAGTTTATAAGATTGCTTTATCGATTTGTGAATCTCTCTATTAGGTTTGATCCTAATCCGGAAGATTTATGTCATCCTATTCTTAGGGTTGCAATCAACTCCTTCTAATTACGGTAAATCTATTCATCAATAGGATTTCTCATTCTCTATGTATGAAATCAGATTATGATCTAATATTCTCGTGTCTATTATTAGAACATAAATAAAACACATAATTGAATAAAAATATAACAATCAAACCAATTTCATTAATAAAAGAATCAAATCATATTAAAATATTAGCATAGTGTTCATCTAACCTAAATGCTAACAAGATGTTTAGTTACACATTATATTATTGAACATGAAATCAAACATACATAGAAAGAAAAATGAATTTAAAACAATGGGTTCATAATTTTAAATCACTATGATTGTCTTCTATCAAATATTCTTAGGAGGCAGAGGTTTGATTTTGTATTCCGATGGATCTTTCGATGAATTATTCATGTTCTCTACTTTTTTAGACCAAAATCATCCCTTAAAAATAATTTCCACGTCTAAAATCGCCTCCCTAAAGTATGGTCTCCCTTTAAGTCTTCGTTCACGTCTTTATATATTGAATTCTAGGGTTTTTGGTTGATGCATAGTCATATGCACAGCCGTGCATCAACAAATTCTTTGAAAATCACAAAACTATATGACCTAGAAGAAGTGCATGATCGTGCATCCTTTCTGTGCATTGAATCTTTGTTTTATGCCATGCTTTTGTCTAAATTTTTCTCCTTTAAGTTTGTGAAGGCAATTATATTCTGTATAAAAACTTGGAGTGAATTACGTACCGAATATACAATAAAATATAAAATATCAAGCAAAATACATCTAATATAAGTGTAAAAATATAGTCAAATATGTACCTATCAAATATCCTTACACTTAAGCTTTTGCTTGTTCTCAAGCAAACCATAATCAATATTATAAATTTACAACATCAATCCATCATCAATCTCAATCTGTCCATACATACTATACATCATCATATCCTATTGAATCAAATTAATATACAATTAGAGTGAAGTTATCCTAAAATTAACTTCCTAAGTCCATATTAATAATAATCACATCAACAATTGTATTGAAATCAAAAGCATAAACTTTTATACCCTCACCAACATTTCACTCAATGCACTCAAGTGTTTAGGGTAAAAGGTATCAACTCTCAATCAATGTATAATAGAACTCTTACTATAAGCTTGCAATAAAATCACATCTCCATCACTTATGTGTAAACTAGAAACAAAAATCAAAAGGTCTTTATAAATGTTATAATAGGGTTAGGTAAGGTATGGTTGGGATATAAAAAGGGTTAAATTAAAGGAAATTTACTAAAGAAAAATTACAAGACTTGTTTACAAACATTCTAGTCCTTCCATTATAAATCCATTGGTACTATACATTTATTCTTTTTATTTTTTTATTCTTTTCTTCTCTTTTTCTATACTCTTTTTTTTGTTTTTCTTTCTGTATTTTTATCAATCAAAACAATTCAAGCATTCAATGTTACAATTCAATAAATAATGGACCTTTCAATAATTTAAAGTGTCAAATAGGTACATGATGTAAATAACCTTTGAGGTTCAAAACATAAAAAAGTCTTTAACAAAAAATATGATAAAGGTTAATATATGTGTGAAAATGGCTAAGGCTCAACTTGGTTATTCCCAAAGGCATATTTAAAGGTATGGTAATTTTCAAAGAAATAGGCTTTAAAAAGTTTTTTAATTTAAGTGCCTTCGTCATGTTAATATTTCTAATTTAACAAATATGGTCTCAATATTCATAATAAAAGCAAGTTCTAGAATTATCCTCCTACACATTAAAAACACACATGAAAGAACAACAAGAGCTTAAAATTTTTTGCTCTTTTAGGCTCAAAAGCTCATGAAAAAGATGGGTATATATGTGTGTAAATAATATACAATTTCATTCAACTTGAATATTTCAATTATTACTAAACATATGACTTAGAAAACTAATTTTATTCTAACCATCATCCTTTTACATACCAATTCAAATCAATATTCAATAATGAAACATAGTATTGATTAATAGATTTCATTCAATTTAGAATATTAGTTACTAGGATTCATAATCAAGATTATAGTAAGCTTAAAAAATCATTAAAAATTAATAAGCTTGAAAAATCATTAAACCCATCAATACACTTAAAGTTGTTTATTGTCCCCAATGTACATAATACAAGTACAGATAAAAGTGAGAGGGATTTTTGGTAATTTCTTGATTGTGACGATTTCCTAATTTTAGATCCATCCAATAGTGAACTACATCCTTGCAAAATATAAAAGAAAAGGATTAAAATAAACAAAAGAAATAAAGATAACATGAAATAAAATCTTATACTAACACACGAAATAGAATCAAAACGAAAAAAAAAACAGAAACTTTGTGCCCTTTGTGCTCAACTTCATCTTAGATCAATAATTAGTGACTTGCTTCCACTCTTTCCTCTACAAAGTGGTTTCATAGCCTGTAAACAAGCCACATGTTGTAGGATGATGAAAAGGAAATGATGTATTAAGTTAGTAAAACCAATTAACTGTAGCAATGCCCTCTTAAATGACAAATTGTTAATAAAATGAGGAATAATGAAACTCCGTGAATCATCGACCAACCCAAATAATTTGTCTTTAAGGAAGTGGGAACCTTCGTACTTAAGGTCACAACTAACATCTCATTAGTAGTTTCCTTACTTAGTTTCTTTGCCAGTTCTTCCTTAAATACCTCCATCCACTCTTCTTCTTCTCCTTAGACAGAGGTTTCTGGCTTATTTTCTTTAATTGTCTCCTGCAACCTCTCTACTTGCTCTTCTTGGATAAACACTTCTTCTTTTTCTACGTCTATTGCCTCTGTCCTATTTTCGTCCTTCTCTACAACAATAGCAATTACCTCTTCATTTTCTTGGAATGCCTCTTCATTTATGAAGCCAATTGTCATTTTTTCTTTACTCTTCTACATTAATAGGCTCAAATAGTATTTTGTATTATGCTCAAGATATTCAGGTGAAGAAACCCTTTCTTCAAATTAACGTCAGCTATGTAACACCCCACTCCCACCAAACTCGAACCCGACATCGATGGGTGATATCCAAGCTCGTGTCTCGCGAGGGTGGCGTGCTAGATCACCTAGTCAGTCAAAAGCTCAGTATAAATTTTTTCCAGCGTACGTGAAATTCAGTAATCGAAAATTTAGGCCCACTTTTATTCAGAAATATTTTTATTTACAAGAGTTACCAACATTTTTCAAATACCAGAATTTCGTTAATCACTAGGGCCCATTCCAAAACAAAATATATTACACTTTGATCAATCTCTTTTGCAAAACTTTTTCCAATTGGAAAGTTATACACAACAATTATATTCAAATACACAAAATACAATAATTTGCGGAGAATACAATT
>JANZLX010000213.1:19730582-19750719 GCA_025531955.1 Erythroxylum orinocense | reverse complement strand
AGTTTAGAAAATGCGACCAATTTATAAAGTAAACCTGGCTCAATCAAACGACAACAAGAAGAAAATTGAAATCCTAAGCCAAAAGTGAATTCACACCTGAATTGATTATCCGACGATAATTGAATGGCGATGGGCGTCGGTTTCTTAAAATTTGATGGAGTTGAATAAGAATCCTCCTTCAAACCAAGGCTCTGATACCAAAAATTGACGCACACCACGGAAGGATTGACGTTGATGTGATGATGATTTCAATAGGTATTTTTGTTTTATGGGTTTTTGACCTAGAGGAATTAAAAAGGACAAATAATTGGAATTCAACAAACAAGAAAATAAGGATACGCAAGGTTTGATTTCTACGACATCTCTCGGAAACTTGTTCCAAGTAATCCCGATGATCAAAATAAAATACAGAGACGAACAATCAACACGTCATAATTGAGAAAACAATTGATAAGTGAAAGATGGTTCGAAAAGTAACAAGAACAAGAAAATAATGTTCTCTCTAAAGCCGATGGCACTTAAACAATATGATCTGAAAAATTGTAAAATCCTAAAATATAAGTATTTATACCTAGGTCAAATAATAAAAAATTGGGCAAAAATACATGGAAGCCTAAAATAAAACGAAGTCCAAAAATTAAATGAATAGGTTTGATATCTTCTTGGGCTTAAGTGATGAAGCATTAAATAGCCCAAGTTTTCGTGTATTTAAGCTCTAAGTGTATCCGGTCTAAAGATTTAAGTTAAATAGATTAGTTTAAGCTCAATTTCTTTGAACTCTCCTCCAATAGACTTGTAGTTCACCGTATTCTCAAGATCTGGACTCCTGCTCACATCACCGTGTTTGACACGTGCTGTGCGAAGTTGGGACCTACTGTTCTCCACTTTCGAGTTTCGAATTCACAGATTGGCGCGTGTCTCTCACCTGGTAGGCGTATTGGTAACAGCTAGGCCGAGCATTTTCTGCAGCATAACGACTGGAGTATTAAAGTCACAGACAGCTAAAGCTGAGGGAGCTTTTTGCTTGCTGATTTCCAGGTGCGTTTCTTAATTTCGGTCCGAGTCTTTTGTTTCGTGTTTTCGGGTTTGGCTCTTTCTTTTTGTTGCTAGTTAGTTATTAGTTGAGTGATGATCAAAATTGGTGGGTGGTCATTCGGGATGCTGCTCTGATTAGTTTAGCTGTCATAAGCGTGGTTTTCGGGATTCTAGGTGATGATTCTTTTGCTTTTTCGGGTATCGGATCAGGCTTTCTTGAGGTCAGATGATTGAGGTTGCTTTCAGTTGTAAAATATGCTGCTTTGTTCTCGTTGGCGTTTGAGGTGCGATTTTATGATTTTTCGTTAGTTTTGTGGAGCACGAAATTTAAGAAAAATTAAGTCTTGGGCGTCTGATCAGTTTGTTATTGACTTGGGTGTTCTGAATTTTGCGCTCATCTGATTTTGTTGCCGATATAATCTGCCATTCTTTTGGTAGAGCATGATAAGATCTCCGTTTAATGCTTGTGAAATTGATGGTTTCTTTTTTTCTTTTTTTTCTGGCACATCTTTTTGGAGGGGGAGATATATTACATTCTTTCTATTTCTAGTCAACTCTTTGCTTTAAGAATTTCGTTAGTTTTCTAACTTTTTACTGTGTCAATAATTGTGGTTAACCCTCTTCTTTATAAGAAAACTTAAATCCATATTTGAAGGGCAATCAACAAGGTAATCTATGATGGGAGGTGCTTTCTTTGTTATTTGTAATTAGTTAAGCTCATTTTCAATTTATGCTGCAAACCCTGATGAACTTGTGGAAATTGAATCTTGTGCTTGATATTTTCTGTTGGAATACACTGTTTTTAATTTTCCTAGATATTACTTAATCCAAGAAGAGCGCCTGTTTATAATCACCCTCCATGATTCTTATAGTGATAGTTTTGTTGCTATTTCAGGGATCAACAAGTTCTACCCTGGAAGGATGATATCTAGCAAGCTAAGTTTGCGCTCTGAAATTGTCATGTTGCTCAGATGATATGGTATTCATGGCATCTTACCTCGGTGTTGTAGTTGAACTTTATGGACATGAAAGTTGGAAAAAGGTATGATGGATCAAGAAAAGACCCTTGAACAAGTTCGATACAAAAATGTGGTAAATAGAAGTGATGAACTAGGTTTGACAAACCAAAGATTAATTCATGATCCATCAACTAATGCAAATGGTAATATACGGCCTCCTGATTATAACATATTCAGTGGAGCTAGACCTGTTCTTAATTACTCAATTCAAACTGGTGAAGAATTTGCACTTGAATTTATGCGTGATAGGGTAAATACAAGGCAACACTTATTCCCAAATTCTTATAGTCCTAATAGTGCACCTGGGTATGTGGATCTGAAGGGTATGTTAGGAGTGCCTCTTACAGGTTCAGAAAGTGGTTCTAAGATCTCTATGCTTGGGGCCAAAGACAGAGGACACAATGAAGAATTTGAAAGAAAGGGCCTTATTGTTAATGGAGCTCAAAATTATTACAAATCCCTGCAATCTGTCCCTCGGACATCATCATCAAGAAATGACAGCTGTCGAGGAATTCACAAGTTTCCCTCTTCAGGAGTTTCTGATAGCTCAATAAATTTGAAGTTCCTTTGCAGCTTTGGTGGTACAATTCTTCCCCGTCCGAGTGATGGAAAGGTAAGATATGTTGGCGGTGAGACTCGGATTATCAGGTTAAGCAAGAATATTTCTTGGCAGGAGCTTAGGCAGAAGATATCAGCAATATATGATCAAGTGCATGCTATAAAATACCAACTCCCTGGTGAAGATGTTGATGCATTGGTTTCTGTTTCTAGTGATGAGGATCTGCAGAACATGATGGATGAATGCACAATAATGGGAGATGGAGGATCACAGAAGCCTAGGATGTTCCTCTTCTCAATTAATGATTTAGAGGATCTGCAGTTTGGCTCAGAGAACAAAGATGGTGATTCTGAGTTTCAGTATGTAGTTGCTGTGAACAGTATGGATTTGGGCTCTAGGAAGAATTCAATTAATTTAGCAAGCACTTCAGGAAACGATTTGGATGAATTACTCAGTCTTAACATTGAAAGGGAGAGTGGTAGGGTTGGTGATGACTTACCTGGTGGTAGCACATCTAATGTGCCTCTATCAATAACACAATCCTCCCAACCACTTTATGCAGGTCATTCAAGTTCCTACAATTCTACATCACAGGCTTACCAGAACCAAAAGATGCATAGTAACCAGCCGCCAGTATCCTTCATGCCACTTGTGAGGAACTTCGTAAAGATTGATGGAGAAGGTACTGACTCTTCATCTCTTGTACTCCCGCATTGGTATGGTTCTCAACTCTCTAACCATTTGATATCTGGTGAAAGTTCAGTCTCAATGCTGCCCCAGGGATATCCGATTCCACCGTGTTCTTATTCTAAGGACCCAACTTATGGAAGCTGTCATGTGCAAAATGTGGAAGCATACTCAAAAGATTCAAAGCTAAATACAGATAAGTCTAGCCTGAAATTAAATGAACCAAAGAGAAGTCAAGTTCTGGACAAGGAAGCATCATTAAAGGAGTTGAAAATGAAACAAGATGGCTACTTCACCAAAATTCAAGAAACTTTAGAGAGTCAAATATTGGAATGTGAGAACCAGGTTTCCTTAATTCCAAACGAAAATCATGTCCCAACATGTGAATCTAGACAAGAAGTTTCAGCTGTCAATTTAGATCCAGGTATAGGATTACAAATTTTTCCTTTAAAAAGTAACAAAAAGCTGCAGGAAATGAAACAAAATTCATTGCCTTTGGAAGCTGTAAATGATGATAAGAGGAGCGATGAGGATAAACATGCTTCTGCTGGACGAGTTAACCATGGATGTGGTGGCTCGGAGGCTGACCCAACAGACTTTGGCTATCTTGAACCACATTTGGTTCAACGTATTTTCCATTCTGAGCGAATTCCAAGAGACCAGGCAGAATTGAATCGATTGTCAAAATCTGATGATTCCTTTGATCCTCAGGTTATAATAACTCAAGCAAGTTCTAGCCTCTCTCAAACACTCACAGAATTAGTTGATAAATTGAGTGAAGGGAATGCGGCCTCCCATATGGAGCAGTCGTTCTCAACTGCAGAAGCCCATTATGCTAGTTCTCAGCTTATGGGAGAAGGGATGGCTCAGTTTGAGAAGCACAGAGAGTCTGCTGATATTACTAGTAGATTCAATCCTAATGTACTGGAAGGCCTTGGATCGAATGGCCAGAAACTGCAAATGGGACCGGTGATATTCAATTCTCTAGATGACTATGAAATTGCACAAGAGAAAGGTGAAGAAGCAATTTTATTGGTAAATCAAACAGCAAGTCAAGGAATTTTTGATAATCATCATGAGGAATCTGTTTTCCTTCCATCAAAAGTTAATCAATTTGAAGTGGCTGCAAACAAAAATGATGATGACAATGCTAAGGGAAATGTACAACCTTTGATGTTTACCAAGAACTCAGCCAGAGCTGTTTCTCAAGGAGTGACTGCGGTAGGCATTGTTCCTTCCGAGCAAGGGGACATATCTGTGGACATTAATGATAGATTTCCTCGTGATATAATGTCTGATATATTTTCTGAAGTTAGAAACCATGAGAATCTCCCTGGCATCAGCCCAATAAACGCAATTGGTTTGAGCGTGAACATGCGAAATCATGATCCCAAATGCTGGTCTTACTTTCGGAACCTAGCACAAGATCAGTTTGTCAGGAAAGATGTTTCCCTCATTGATCAGGACCATCCAGGTTTCTCATCCTCCATTAGAACTGTTGAAGGGGGAGTAACTGCTGACTACAGCCACCAACATCTGAAGGCTGATGGAGTTGCTGTGCCTCACATTGAATCACGCAATAATTTTGTGGAGGACATTCAGCAAGAAATCTCTGATGACATTGGATCCAATGCTAGGGATTCACACAATTTGAATACAAACTATGGTGGCTCTGTGCTCAAGGGAAAGGACAGTATGCAGTTGGAAGGATTGAACACTATAGTTCCAGAGTCAGAATATGAGGTAGTTCTCTTTTGTTATGTAGTTATTTAAAACCTACCAGTGCTTGACCATATTACAAATACATAACCATTTGATTCTCCTTTTTATCTGCATCAGGATGGAAAGATATTTTTTCTGAAAAGTGGTGCACCTCTTGTTGATCTTCCTTTGGGAGACTTTGATATCAGTACCTTGCAGGGAAAATGCTTAAAATCTGTGCTTTAGTTTGTTCTAGAAGTTTTTTTAGCTGTACTAGCTTTTGTGCTGAGGATTTGAAATTCTAATAGTAACTGGACCAGTTCAGATATCTATTTAAGGAACTAGTTTAATAATTCTATTTGGACGATGAATAGAAGTGTGGAAGGCCCAGTGTAGACCTTACATCTAGATAAAATGGATGTTAGACTTTCAACCTTTAGTTTTAATTTGTGATTAATTTCCTAAACCTGATTATGTTGTGCTGATCATTACATTAGTGGCACTGTCATTTCAGAAGCATGTATATTTTAAGGCATTGGACACGAAAATAAAGTATACTGAAGTGCAGCAATGACAAATACTAATGTACTAGATAATATTTTTTGTTATTTTTGGTGTTGGTGTTGAGAGAAAAGGATCATCTTGAAGTATTTTGACTTCTATTCAATTGGTTCTGCTCCCAAAAACAGATTGTCATCAGAACATGCCTCTTAGTTTGATCAGAATCTCTACTATTTCTTTTATTTCAGTTCCTAACGGTCTGGGTTCTTGTTAAATTTCTTTTCCCACTGCACTCGTCCCTCTCCGATACCAAACTATTTTGCATTTCTAGGTCAGTTCCACCGACATACAGATTAGTTAATTTTCCTTTCAACCTTTCATGTTATTGCAGATAATAAAAACTGAAGATCTGGAAGAGCTAAGAGAACTGGGTTCTGGCACGTTTGGAACTGTTTACCATGGAAAGTGGAGGGGAACTGATGTTGCAATTAAGCGAATAAAGAAGAGCTGCTTCACTGGTCGTTCATCAGAGCAAGAAAGATTGGTGAGCTTAATTTTGTTCTATTGATTCTTCACTTTAGTAAATAATCATATGAAAAGTTGAAAAGGTTTTCTTTACATGTATTTCTATAAACTAGTTTCACCCTGGACTAACAGACTTATATACCTTCTATTTATATGGCTGACTATCTCAACTCTTTTCTTTATGGACCCGACTTCTGATGCGTAGAAAACTTGTAGTTCTTTCAAGGAATTCTCTTGTTCTCTCTCATGGAGAGTAGATTTGGCATGCCAACCTTGTGTATATAATATAAGAGCATTGGCATCTGAGCTGATTGAGAGATTGGTAGTTCTTGTTTGAGTTAGTCATTCTGTATATCTATGTGTTTCAGACTGTTGAGTTCTGGCGTGAGGCTGAGATTCTCTCAAAGGTTCACCACCCCAATGTTGTAGCATTTTATGGAGTGGTGCAGGATGGGCCTGGAGGAACACTGGCCACTGTGACAGAGTTCATGGTTAACGGCTCCCTTAGACAAGCTTTATTTAGCAAAGACAGGTACTTCTATATGTAAGTTGTATGCAGAATTAAGTGAAAATTGTATGTATTCTCATAATTCTTCCTTCTGATTTACAACACTTTTATATGGAAAAAACTGTACATATGAATAGTAAGTTTCTAACTAACTACTTCCTGTTTTCCTTACTTTCCTTCCTTACGTTATTGACTGTAATCCCTGCGGTAGGAACATATGGCATTCAGATTAATCCCTTCTCAATCTTTTCTTTGATGAAGTGTTGGTCCACCTTCACATGCTTTGTTCTACCATGAAGAACTGGATAATGAGCAATTGAAATTGCTTCCAAATAATCTCTTGATCCATAATACTTCACATTTTTCATGTGCAATGGATCTAAGATCTGCTTTTTTCCTGATTATAGCAACGACATTGTGTTTCTTGCTTTGACAAACAAATGTGGATCTTTGTTATGTTGTCGCTCCTGCCCAATAAACATCAATGTAAACTTCAACTTCTAGATTCTCTCGTTTCTTGTACAAGAATCATCTTCCAAGAGTCTCTTTTAGATAAAATGTTGAACACGTCCTCAAAATGCTCTTGTCCAGTTTTATGTATGAATTGACTCACAAGACCGCATGCAAAGGATATATGTGAATGGGTGTGAGACAAATAGATTAGTTTTCCTACAAGTCTCTGATATTGATCCATGTTTTTGACTTCTTCATGCTTGGCAGTTTGAAGCTTTATGTATGATTTGGTTGGAGTTTCACTTGCCTTGCATTTGAGTAAACCTATTTCATCGAGTAGATCAAGAACATATTTGCATTCATTATCAAATATTCCCTCTTTTGATTTAGCTGACTCCATCCTAAGGAAATACTTTAGAGGGCCTAAGTCCTTGATTTCAAAAAGTTAGCAAGTCTCTTCGTATTCTCAAGCTCTAAATTGTCATCTCCTATTAGATTAATATGATTCACATAAACAATCTGTATAGCTATCTTCCCACAAGTAGAGTGCTTGTACAACATGTTATCATCTGCACAACTTCAACTATAACCAAGAATTTTGACTGTTTTCTTGAAGTGGTAAAACCAAGTCATAAAAGATTGTTTAAGGCCATACAAAGATTTTCTTTGCACACAAACTTTGTTATTGTCAAGATTCTCCTCAAAACTCGGTGGTAGACTCGAAAACACTTCTTCCCCCAAAACTCTATTCAAATTTTACATCCAATTGATAGAATGACCAATCAAACCTTATTATTAACACTTGGATTGAGTTTATTTTTTCTACTGTAACAAATATCTCCTCATAGTCAATTCTATAGGTTTGTGTGAAACCTCTCGCCAGAAGTCTTGTCTTATACCTCATCAGTACCGTCAGCATTGCATTCAATGGTAAATACTCATTTGCATCCTACAACCTTCTTATCATGAGGCAAATCTACTATCTCCCAAGTACCATTTTTGTTAAGAGCATTCATCTCTTGCATAACTTGTGACTTACAATCTGGATGGTCTAGGTCTCCTCAATGTTTCGAGGTACAAACATGTTAGATATCTTAGATGTATAAGCTTTACGATTTTGGTACAGTTTTTCATAACATAGGAATTTAGAAATGGGATGTTAGGTACATGTTCTAGTTCCTTTCCTCATAGGCATTGGAACATTAAGATCAAGACACATTGATCATGAGGAGATAAAGCTGAAGTGGGGTTAACTTGGGTTTCTAGAATGTCAATGGTCAAGAATTCTAACTGAACCGATGCTTGGATGATAGATGAGTCTTTATCACCTTTTTTGGTCTCTTATCTATTGTGAACCAGGAGCTCAAAGTTTAATTTATTTTGTTGTGGTACTTCTCCACCAATTTATGAAAGATCTTTAGTAGGCCAATTTTCTTGATTTTATGTTTCTTCAATACATAGAGATGTTTATTGCAAATTCATTTTTTGGATGGGAAATTTCCAAGATTTTGTGTCATAGGATCAGTAGACTCTTTAAAAAAAAATTCTTCCCTTGTATATCTCTTCCCCTGGAAACAATTTTTGGAAAAATATGCCAATGTCTCCAAAAAGATGGCAACCATACTTGGAAAATGTTTTTTAGCGATTATATCATACACTTTTACCCTTTTTGATTTTGTTTAAAACCAAGAAAAATATATATTTTAGCTTGATTATCTAGTTCAGACTGCAATTAATGAAGCCCATGAAGAAACAAAGTGCACCAGAAAATCTTGATAGGTAAGTCAGCATGCACTCTAGAAGTAGGAAACATGTTGTTTTGAACATATTAATGGTGTCTTATATCATAAGACTCAAGAAGGCATCCTATTAGTCAAATAAGAAGTTGTTAAAATCGCATTGTTGCACAAGTATTTTGATACATGCACAGAAAGCATTGTTGGTTGTGCTACCTCAAGTAAATGCTTCTATTTCCTTACGACAATACCATTCTATCGAGGGGTATCATGATAGGTAGATTGATGCAAAATTCCTTTTTCTCTGAAAAAAATTGCCAGACATTTATTAGAAATAGTGTTCCATTATCAGAACAAGAAATATTGATTTTTTGTTGAAATTGATTTTCAGTCATACGACAAATATTTTTAATTTTTCCTCAGATTTTTCATGTGCTAGATACAGCCAACACAATTGTGTATGATGAGCGTAACAAACAATTTTTTTTTCATATTAAGTTGCAATCTAAAGTGGATGATATGAAATAATGCTCATGCACAAAATGGTTTAGGTTTATAAGTAGTTCGATGACTTTTAACAAGCACACAACTTTCACACTTAGGTAAGAACAGTCAACAATTTAAATAGTGGAAAAATAGATGTTTCAAATGTTGAAAACTAGGATGACCCAGTCTAAGATGCCAACGTATAATTTCTTTACAAATAGAATTCAAATTGATGCCACAAAGACCTTGAACTTTTTATTATTAGAGAGGCTACCATTAAAGTGGTAGAGACCATTATCATCTCATCACGACCAATCCTCCCCGAGCTCTATTCCTAAAAAACACAATTAAATTAAAAGAAAACAGCACGACTATTATAATCTTTGGAAAGTTTACTTATTTACAGAAGATTGTAGGTAAATTTAGGGACATGAAGGACATATTTAAGGTTTATTTGATCAGAAAGGCTAGAAAGTTCCATAAGCAATTCTGATTTTCTCATGATCAGAACAAGGTGTAGGTTCTAAATAGATCAGCAAAGCTAATCGTATGGTCTGAAGCCCCTGCATCTATGATCTAAGGGGCTAAATTCGAAGATCAGGAGAAAGCATTAGGATTTCTACTTGATTGTGTAACAAAAACACTTGGAATACCAGATGATCAACTATTCATTAGCAATATACAAAGATGATCCATTTGCTTTTTACCAAATGGATTAGAGGGGACATATTCAACCTCATGTGCAGCAGAAATTACACAGACAGATTTAGCACTCTCTCTAGTACGCTTCCAATTTGCTGGTTTGCAATGGATCTGCCAGCAAATCTCCCTTGTATGGCAAGGTTTATGATAGGAGTCACACCAAACTCGGGGGTGATCCTCCTGCTTCCATCAAGGTCTGAAATTTCTGTCTGGATTGGTATTTCCATCAGCTAAAGCTGAACTTTCGGAGACATGACACCCTTTATCCCAGCATAACCTTTGGCTTTCCTCCCTTCTAACTTCTGAGAACACCTCACTGATTGATGGCAGGGCTTGTCTTCCAAGGATAGACCTCTTACCTCATCAAATTTAACTTTAAGGCTAGCCAAGGTGCAGTTGTCTTCCACCACTTTCTTGAGATGGTGATTGTCTTCAATGGATTTCAACTCAATAGTCCTAGAACAAGTTCAGATCTTGTCATATCCAGTTTAGCTGATTGAAATACTTGGTAACAGATTCATCTCCCCGTCTCATGTCACCAAGTTTCACAGTTAGTTTAAATATTTGGGATTGGTTACCTAATTCAGAGTACATCTGATTTACTTTCTTCCAGATTTCCTTGGCCATTGGATAGCACATGTAATTGGTGTTGATTTCTTCCTCCATGGAAATCACAAATCATCATAACCATAGAATTTTCAGCATCCTAAACTGCAGGCAGAGGTTCTTCAACTGTTGGCTCCTTTGCATTGCTTGTTAAAGAACTTATTTTTCCTCACTTCCAAATATACATGCAAATAGATTGTGTTGCCGTTCAATCTGATTGTGGTGATCTAGACAGTATGTTTTTTGAAATGGGATAGCGAATTGATGTTAGAGGTCAATGCAGGTGTACTGTTTAGGGAATCAGAAGTGATTTCTAACATAATGATGATTTGAGAGACATAATTCAGCTAGAGATGGAACCAAGCTCTGACACCAGCAGATTTGAGTAAAAATTGTACGTATTGTGATAATTCTTCTTCCTGAGTTTACAAAACTTAGTAGGGAAAAAAAAAACAGTACATAGGAACAATAAGTTACCGACTAGTTAACATTCTAATTTTCTGGCTTTCCTTCATTAGTTTATTGACTGAATCAGCTAGAAATCAGCACCAAGTTACTGATAGAAATTAGGAAAGTAAATCACATCTTTTACGTTCTCAACGTAATACGATTTCAATCCAGTGTCCTAAAGCACTCTGCTTAAGTTTTTTTTTTTTCGGTTGTCTTATTAACTATTTAAATTTCTAGGCGTCTTGACCATCGCAGACGTCTCATTATTGCAATGGATGCTGCTTTTGGTATGGAGTATTTACACTTGAAGAGCATTGTACATTTCGATTTGAAATGTGACAATTTGCTTGTCAACTTGAAAGATCCCGTGAGACCGATTTGCAAGGTACTTTTTGGTGCTATAGCTGCTTTCATACTTCCCACTGCTATATCACAGTTGTTACTTTTCTCATGTTGTCATATCCCTGCTCTTGCTTAAATATTATCCATCAAGTCCTGAGTCAAAGAATTTTAAGAGGAAAGTTAAGCACTTCTAATTTGCAGGTGGGTGATTTTGGTTTGTCCAAAATCAAAAGAAATACCTTGGTTACTGGGGGTGTAAAGGGAACTCTTCCTTGGATGGCTCCAGAACTGTTGAATGGTGGTAGCAGTAAGGTCTCTGAAAAGGTAAGTACCATTTGTTCTTAGCATAATATGTTGTTGGAAGGCCAAAAAGATTCTTGGCATCAATCGCATAGCAAGTTATGTTTACAGCAATAAAAGAGGGTTGAAATGCCACATGTAATTGGTTTCATCTCTGCTTGATGTCTTCATTCTGATTTGGACTTTGACATTGTAAATGTTAATAGGGTTAGAACCGGTGATAGTGATGACTTTGAATTCATTTCCAATAATGCAAATTGTATGAAATGGCAAGAGTAGCTTTTACTGTTCGTGAAACATATATTTTGGTCAATGACCAATAATTTCCCTATTTGCATCACCTCTGTTAACGCCATTGTTGGCAGGTAGATGTGTTCTCCTTCGGCATTGTCCTGTGGGAGATCCTGACTGGTGAGGAGCCTTATGCTAATATGCATTACGGAGCAATCATAGGTGCGTATAACATCTATTACATTCCCAGCAAAACGAGTGAATAGTCAGTTTTAGCGCTGTTGGCGGACTTCATTTCAAATGCTCACACACATACACGTGAGAATATATTTATAGGAGGTAACCTTTGGCCTTCCGATGGTCATTTTGTAATATATGCTAGAAAGTTGTATGTGCTTGCAAGTGTGTTCTAGCTGTTTAGTGCTCTTGACATCCCCCTATCAAACACAGGCTGCATTGTGGTAAGTCTAACATGACCCAGTTCAATCAGATGTGCAGACAATAGTTTACTGAATTATCTCCTCGTCTTCAGGAGGGATTGTCAGCAACACGCTGAGGCCTCCTGTGCCAAGCTCCTGTGATGCTGAATGGCGATTATTAATGGAGCAGTGTTGGGCTCCTGATCCTGGGGCTCGACCATCTTTCACTGAGATTGCTGGACGTTTACGTGTAATGTCTGCGGCATGCCAATCCAAACAAAAAGGTTTGGTCTCAAAGTAGGGACCCACAAAGTAGTGCCTCGAAATTTGCGTATCACGTCTCAGCCATTGAAAGTGAGCTTAATTTATGGATATATATTCTGTAAATTGTATTTATAATACATGTGTGTACGGGTCTGGACTAGAGGCTCCAAAATTGAGGCAAACTATATTTGTTTGTTGGGTGTGTATAACTTGAAGAAAGTGGTGATTTTGTGAGGGCTGTCAATAGTGAATATAGAATGTGCAGAATGAAATCTATATTTATATCCTTGTGTCTTCATGTTTCATATGACATTGGATCTCTCTCTCTATCTGCAATTGTATATTTATGTTTCCACATATGGCTCATACCTTTTCTTTTTCCTTTTTTTTTGGGTTCAATTTCATTACACACAGCATTACAAAGACTTACTGTCCTTCACTATTATTTAATACAATTAACTTTAATTTAAAAAAAAAAACTTCTCAACAGAGAATGTGCATTAAAAAAGGTAGAATTTTAGTGATAGCCAAGTTGGGTTCTTCAACTTCTCAACAGAGAATGTGCATTAAAAAAGGTAGAATTTTAGTGATCTGAAGTTATCTAATAAATAATTAATTTCTCACATAAGAGATGAATGATTGTTAATTTTGATAACTGTGGGACTATGAAATTTTCAACTTTTGTTAAACAATCTAATCTAATTATTTTTGACTCACTCTTATGATTTATTGTCAAGTATAAGCATGCACAATTATCATAAACACCAGAATATATATTGAAATTAACAATAATCAAAGTCATAAAATAAATCCTAATTTAACATTTAGAACTTCATGAAGATGTTAAACATCTTGGAATTTAGATTACACATCAAGAATAGTAAAATAACTAAAGGAAAAGAAGAAAAACTCTATTGGAAGCTCGATCTAAAATGCTAGAACTTCTTGGATGTTCTTCTTGATCTCCCTTGTTTGATCCACTTTGATTCAATGGCTGCTACATTTTTTTGTGTCATTTATGTCCATAAACAGTGCATTAGATTCTTGAAAGTGTAACTCGGGTTTTCTCACTGTAATTAATTCCAAAAATACCCTCAAACCCTAAAATAGATGAAAAACTCTCGCCTGGGAATTGTCTATCATGATTGTGACATATGAGTCACGATCGTGCTCTTCATAAACAATGCATTAGATCATGACATAGACCTACTTCATTCAGCTTTCATCTTCTTCATTCTTCAATTTCCTGATTTCCAATACTCATAAACACATCAAACATTTTTTGAAACATAAAATTAATAACCAATTCTTGCTTTAAATGAATAAATACTTAAATACACACAATCATTAACAATAACATAATTCTAAGCCCATACACATAATAATATTCTAAGAAATACTTAAAAACACACTCAAATATCTAGCAAACTTATATTTTGCTAAGGATCTTTTGTTGTTTTGTAAATCTCACTCAAAATTTATGGAAACTTTAATTTCAACCTTGAACTAGTTTAAGGATATGTGTAGTCTTTGCAAAAACTAATAAAATTCACTTTATTTTGGATGTTAGTGTTGAGTATGTGGAAGATAAAGTTGCTGAAATTACTGGTATAAGAAGGAAATATCCTCCTCTCTTATACCTAGGATTACCGATTACTACAAGGAGAATTCAATTGAATGAATGTTATCCCTTGCTGGATAAGATTTAAAGGGGATTTGGCTCTTAGACAAATAAGGCTCTTTCTTTTAGGGGAAATTTCAATTGATCAAATTAGTTTTGAACTATTTGTATATTTACTAGGGTTCCTATATTTTCCTGGGTGTCATCAAATATGTACAGAAATTGATGAGAGAATTCTTTTGGGGAAAATAGAACTCAAATGGGGGCTATGTAAAAGTTAAATGGACAAAAGTCTACAGGCCTAAGGATGAGAGAGGGTTGGGAACCATTGCAATTAAAACTACCAATAAAGTGTTGATGGTGAAAAGGCTCTATAACATATACATGATAAGGAGGTTTATGGATTAGATGGTTGCATATTTTTTCCTTGATAGGAACAACTTATCATCCATCTCTCCTAAATCCTCTCACTCTTGGTTATTAACTCAATTACTAAAGTTAAGGAATATTATCAAACCAAGAATTTCATACAGGATTGGTAATAGAAGTAAGGCTTTCATTTGGTTTGATAATTGTATAGGTTAGTACCCTCTATTTAGAGTCCCTGAAGTAGTACAAGCTTGGATAGCTTTGATGCTAAAGTAAGAGTCAAATCCCTCATCAAAGATGGGAATTAGGATGGGTTTCCTAGTAAGTTATAACATCTAACTCCAAACTATCTACCTAATCCTAGTATGTAGGATAGATATACTTGGTTAAACCACGCCTGTTAATTAAGTTTAATAATAAATTTTATAGGGATTGGTTGGTTTAGAGGGGCTAGGTTATTGGTTGGGATATTTTTGCGAAGAATAAGGCTCTTATTCTTGGTATTTCATTTTTATTTTGGCTGACAACCTTAAACATATTTGAGCACTATAGATAGTTTAGGTTA
Organism: Erythroxylum orinocense; assembly: GCA_025531955.1. Lineage (NCBI taxonomy): Eukaryota > Viridiplantae > Streptophyta > Magnoliopsida > Malpighiales > Erythroxylaceae > Erythroxylum > Erythroxylum orinocense. The sequence goes on along the minus strand of JANZLX010000213.1, from coordinate 19,735,640 downwards.
TTTACACATAGATGAGGGGAGGTGTGTTTTATAATGAGTAAACGAAATCTAAATCCCTATGTTATTTGGATGCAGCTTTTCTATGACCCTATGGAGTATAGTCAAGGATAAATGCTCCTAAAATTTCAAAGGAAACTCTTTTCAAGATATCATGTAGTGATAACAAAATCACTCAAATATGCCCAAGGCTAACATAACAGTTCATCTTATATTTTGATGCTTATGTAAAGTAAGCATGGAGGGAAAAAAAAAATTCTAAGAGATTATATAGATAGCGTAACGAGAAAAAAAAAAAAGGAGGTAACTCAGTTGATGATGGTAAAGCTTAGGGAGCAACTCATTTCTTCCAATATGGTGAAGGATTGTAGCGTTCATTCAGCTAATTCTTGGAGGATTATTTAGCTTATGTCCGTATTATCTTAAGGTATAGTCTTATAAGAGGTTTGTATCCTTTGCTTTCTAGCATGATTGCTTGAGATTGGGGATGCCTCCCCCATAGCATCTTTTGTATATTTCTTACTTGATTAATACAATTTTAACTATAGCCTGTAAAAACAAATCTAACATGCCAAAGGTTTAAAATTTTCAGAAGTTTTAAAGCGTCCCATTTTAATAAAAGCTTGATTCAAAACTATTTCACAATTGTCTTTGATTTTGTTAAAGTTATTTTAAAAACAAATTAGATCTTTACTATGAAAGAATTTATGCATTATATCCTATAAATAAATGATTATACAATGATTGAAATTGTAGACCATTGAAATGACTAAGACGATATAGTTATAGAAAAGATTACAATAATTTATTGTATATAAAATGACTTTGTTTTTTTGTTATTCTTAGTCCACTTTAATTATATTGTTTTGAAAATCTCTTGAATCATATTTAGTACTCCACTTTGCAAATTTGAATCAATTGATCCTTCCATCATACTTAATCTTTCACCTTTTGTTATCTTGTTCATGTAACTAAAAATAAAATAATTTTATGAACATATTTAATTACATTGTAACTTAGTCAAAAATATTCAATTTTATTATGTGACCCAGTTTCATATTATTATTTCTCCCATAATGAGATACAATTATTTAAATTTTAAGAATCACTTATTATTTATCAAAGGTTTATTCTTTATTACTATCCTAAGTTTTTATTCTATAATAGGGATGATAAACAATTTTTTTAAACTTTAAAAATAATCTCTACTTCATTTATTTTCCAAAAAGTAATTATTACGATTGGATTTAATTGTATAATTAATCAAATTTTTAAAATGTTTGGGAACTTACGTTTATTTTCATCCCTACATAATATTTTTATTTTTTTTGAAAGATCAAGTACTAAATCAAAAATAAACAAATATAATAATACTAAACTGGTATAATTAATAACACTTTAGGACTGAATTAAGTAGTTAAACCTAAAATTCGTAGTCCAGCTAACCCATTAATCGATGCCACTTAGCCACTTGCATTTTACGTCGATGATTTTACGTTTCCTCCTGACCACTTACATGAATAGCCAAACATTATCTGGAACGTAAATTAGCCCGTCATTTGGTACGAAGAAATTTCTGCAACATCAATTATCACTATAAGAAAATAATATAATTAGCAACGTTTTAAAAACCTTACAAAATCTCAAAAAAAATGTCGCAAAATACATTATGCAGCGTTTTAAAAAACGTCGCAGAATGTGATGTAGGCAAAATATTTCTGCGACGTTTTTTGTAAAACGTCACAAAAAATACTAACATTCAGCGACGTTTAGAAAAATGTTACAAAAAGATTAATCTTTCTAAGACGTTTTTAGGAAACGTCACGAAAAATTACATTCCGACTTTTCGAGACGTTTCCTAAAAAAACGTCGCAAAAAGTCTCCCAAGATATTTTTGAAAATGTAGCGAAAAATCTTCTGCAACGTTTCTATTTTCAAAAATATTATTAATTTTTATTTTTTAAAAATAATTTAAATTTATTAATTTTTCAATTTTAATAATTTTTTAAATAACAAATTTTGAAAACCTTATTTATTTAATAAATATTTAATATTATTCATAAATTTTATTTATTTAATGATACTTCAATTTTTCAGTATATCAATAATTTTAAACATTCCTTTTTTCACTTTTCGAAAATCATTTTAATTTAATAATTTTTAATTTTAATAATTATTTTTTAAAATACAAATTTTTTTATATTCTAGTGTTATTGTTATTTTTTTAATAGAACAAAGAAAAAGGGCAAAAATAAATAAATAAATTTTAAAAATAAGAAACAGAATATTTACTTCTTTTGAAAAATAGGAGAATATTTACTTAAAAGAGTAAAAGCAAGCGAATGGCCACAAAAAGTTGAGACGGTTTGGCAGTGCATTTGTCCGTTCCCTGGAAGTTAATGTACAGTCGAATGCATCCACTATCCAATTAACCATCTTTTGAGTTTGTCAAGTGCATAAATGGAATAAGTCAATAAACTAAACAATTGGCTATAGAAACAAAAAGAAAGAAGAAAAGGGCTAAACGCAGATACGAGGATTCCATATCTTCTGAAGCTGAGCCATCGATTTCTTGCTTGACATCCCAATCATCACTCTGCAACCTACGCTCAGATCCCTTCTGAGTCCCTGCTCCAATCTTTCTCTTGTGCTCTGATATAACGATCAAAACATTAAGCATATCATGGATATAACTCAGAATTAAGCATATCATAGTTGAAATTTTACTTTTGTTATTGATTGCACTGCATGTAATTGCTAAAAATTCATCCAATTTGAATTTCCTGAGTTCTTCCTTCTCCACTTCTGAGAGCTCAAAATTTGGTTCCCTTCCACACATAAACGCAGCCCTGCAAATACATAAACCTTTGCCTGAAGCTTCAAGATTTAAAAACACACAAGAGAAATTTTAGTCGACCTTATATCAGAATCATGTAACTATTATGCCAGAAATCATAATGCGAAAAATTAGTTATTTTCGTGACGTTTTTTAAACATAACCAAAAGACTGAACACGTTTTTTTTATATATATATTTGTTGTAGTGAGAACGTTAAGCTTCCCGAACTCTGAAGCAGCCTTCCATTTAAAGTTGATTTCAATCTTCATTATCTTCTTCACTAGCGTCCTGGGAATCTCTTCTCCAGTGCTTCTCGCTCGCTTTTTCCAAGAAAAACCTTTCTACGATAAGGCTATTCTCGTCATCAAATGCTTCGCCACCGGCATAATTCTCTCCACGGAACTCATTCACGTGCTTCCCGATGCTTATGCTGCTATCGGCAACTGCCAGGTGGCCTCCAACTATTACGGAGTGAAAGAGACGAGGATTTGATAAAGTTAAAGCAGAGATTGGTATCGCAGGTTTTAGAGATCGGGATAATATTTCACTCGGTAATAATTGGAGGCTACCTGGCAGTCGCCGCGAGAGCAACATAAGCATCGGGAAGCACTGCATCATGAGTACGGTGGAGAGAATTAGGCCAACAGCAAAGCATTGGATGATGAGAATAGTCTTGTCGTAGAAAAGTTTTCCATGAAAAAAACGAGCAATAAGCACCGGAGAAGAGATTCCCACAACGCTAGTAAAGAAGATATCGAAGATGGAAATCAACTCCAAATGGAGGCTGCTTCAGAGTTCCAGCAGCTCAGCGCTCTGGTAATCTTGTATTCCAATAGTTTCTGTATTGGAATATCTCCTCCTCTATGTCTGTTCTCTAAAGTTCTTGTTGTGTTCCCTGTCTTCTGGTGTGCTTATATACATGGGTCTCGTTGATCTCATAGCTGTTGACTTTTTCCACAACAAGTTGATGAGTTCTGCTCCCAGCTTGAAGAAGCTATCATTCGTTGCTTTAACAATCGGCTCCACTTTCATGTCTATCCTTGCCCTCTGGGCTTGAACACACAAATGAGCTACAGCAGAATAATATAATGCTTCTTCAACTGTGATAACTACAAAAAGTCAAGAAACACTATTGTGCTCCATAAATCTCAACTTCACTTGGGATTTGTAAATCGTGTAAAGTAGCAGAGTTTTGGGACCGTAATTCAATGGCATTGTTCCATATAATCCCACTGAATTTCAGAAAGCATTCCGAATTTTTCTGTCTGCAACTGCAACTGCAAGCAGAGCTTGATTTTTCAGAATCTATTCACGTGATCACGTCCTTTGCTCTACAATTTTGGAGATCCAAAAGACGTCATTTCAGTTTAGATATATTCTTTGAGTCGTAACACCCTCCCAACGCTGTGCTCATGCCTTCGTATATATTATTATAAAAAGGACAAAGTTTGTTACTTTGACAGCTATGTAGACCATTGGTGGTCATACACGTGTTAGGTAATTTATTACACTATATACGGTAAAAACCATTACGACAAAAAAATATTACAACTTTTATTACAATGTTTAACATGAACGTAAATTAAAGTATTGTGTAACCTTGTGCAAGGTGTGCTTCCTGCACTCCTTGTTCTTGCAATAAGTCTTCTTCGTCTTTGGAACGTTCACCATTGTTGACGACTTAAGTAAGTTCCTTGAAGAAGAGAAGCAGCGGCTTGTTACTGGTGTTTATTATTTACCTATTTTTATTATTAATATGTTTGTTAAATACAATAGATAAATATAAGATTACAATTTTATTTCTGCTGCGTGTATTGCGATCCTCTCAGTTGGCATGAGAGCCAAATTTTTTGCGTTAATATATATCATACTAAAAATCTACGATTCTCATCGAACAAATTAAAACCGTGTTGTATTTGTTGATAATTGTTATCATAAATTGCATTGCATGGCGTTTGATATATTCACGTTGGTAATATACATTAAATGATGTACAGTAAATGCATTTAATGAATGTTATACGAATATTTAATGCAAAGGTTGTTCTGGTGTTGTTTATGACAAACTCATTGAATGCATTTATGTTAAGTTGTTTGGCTCCTTTGTTGTCCCATATTGGTTGGGGACAACAAATGGGCAAGGGCTTTTACCTATATAAGGAGGGTGCTACCTCCTTGTTTAATGCACCAACCAAAGTCAAAGAATTTGTAGTACAAATTTGAC
>JANZLX010000213.1:19693468-19710973 GCA_025531955.1 Erythroxylum orinocense | reverse complement strand
TGAATTCCGGTTGAACCATTAACCCTTGAATCAGTTGCTTCTCCGGTTCAATCACCGGTCCGGTTTTTAAAACATTGCTATGTTTATGTTAATTGTAAAAAAAACATGTAAATTACATAACTTCATTTACTTCAAACATACTTCAAATCCTTTATTTCATTTTAGTGTATACGAATTTGCATGATCACTAGCCACGCACGGAGGTGACTAATTAAGTCACCCTGTGACTAGCATTTAACTTAAACACTAGTCATGTACAGTAGTGACTTACCAAGTCACCCCGTGATTAGCATTTAACTTAAAAGCTAGTCATGCACGGTTGTGACTTACAAACATATATAATGATAATTTGAAGATGAATGATCATCACAGTGGACTAGAATGTGTGCAGAAGTTTGATGAATGTATTTATATGTTGATGTTCTGTTTTTGAGTTTATGATCAACCGTAGTTTATGAGTTGTTTATGAATGATATTGAAATGAAATTAAGGTGAGAATGAAGACGAAATGATTTAGAGTTGATGAACTATACATAAGATGGTTTGAATATAACATATAGGAGTTGAAAATCTAAAAAAGTGAAAGAAGAATTTCTGGATTATGTTTGCTATAACGTTTCCACTAGACATGCATCTATGTTTTAGTCATATTTTGATTTGTAGACATCAAAATAGGATGATTTTAAGTTTAGATTAACTTAAAGATATATGGCTATGGCTATATTTTCATGAGAAATCAATTTTGAATTCTGTCGTTAAAAGTTTCAAAATTTGGCTTAAAGTTGAATATAGTGTGTTGTCGCGGTTTGAGAACATCTTTTAGTATTTTAAGTATAACTTACAACCAAACTATATGAAATTGGTGTTATTAGAAAATTAAAACATAATGGAACACTTGTTTTAGAAGAATGTATTGCCTAAATATCTTATTTTCTTTGTCAAAATGACCATGTAAAATTGACCCGAAAATATATTTTGAGAAATAAATAAGGGACCTTTAGGTAGTGCACGATCGTGACAGAGAAGATACACTGTTGTTTGACAGCTTTCAATGCTATTTACTTCTTTTGATCATAAGGAATTTAATAATAATAATAATAATAATAAATATAATTAATAATAGTAATAATAATAATAATAATAATAATATTTAACAGTAAGTAGAAAATAAAAAATAAAAAATAAAAAAATAAGAATAAGAATAATAGTAAGTAGAAAATAATAATAATAATAATAATAATAATAATAATAATAATAATAATAATAAGAATAAGAATAAAATTAATAAGAATAAGGAATTTAATAATAATAACAAGAAAATTAATAATAATAATAATAATAATAATAATAATAATAATAATAATAATAATAAATGATAAGGATATTTTGATCTTTTTGTTAGTTATTCTTTTGTCTTTCCAAATTTATATTTTCAAACTAATTAAAGACTGACATAAATTTTTTTTAGTAGTAAACCAAACAAAGTAATAATTATTATATTTCATTCCTCATCTTTTCTATTTATAAGAATAACTATTTTATTCCTTATCTATTCCAGCTGTTATACCAAACAGACTATAAGATTTATAATATTTATGCTCTGATAATGTTTTTAAATTTATGTTCTCATAAGTCATTTAATACATAAACAGCTAATATGAAACATCTAATTTTACCAAACATCTCTAACAAACAACTAATACAATCTGTTGGTTAAATCAACTGATATAATTAACTATCAATTATATCAGTTAACAGCTAATACAACCAGTTGATTAGTCAGAGCCTAAGTCGTTTTTTAATTAACCATGGTATAGAAAGTAAATGCACTAATTCCACCTTTTTAAAACGTCACCTTGTCTTTTCTTGTCTCATCTCTTCTTCACATTGTTGTAGTTTATATTTCATAAATACTAGTAATGATCTCTATTTTTGTTTTTTACATTCAACGTAATTTTTAAAACTTATACATTAGCGTTAAGGTTAACTTTTTTCTGAGATTTATCAATTTAAAGGTGTGTCATTTGCCTCACAAAATAAATCCATCGTGTTTGTAATCCAAATTGCTTCTTTGGAGATGTTTCTTTGCTTTGCCTGCGTGTGTGGAAAATAAAACTTGAACATGAACTCCTTAAGTTGGAATCTGAAACAAACGCGTATAGTTTTGTAGAGCAGCACTTCACAGCTATCACAGGATTCATGGTCCCAAATCCAGGCCTGCTTTTGTCTCGCACGAGTCACGACCCCTCGGAATTAACAAGCTATGATGTGTCCAATCATCACGAGTGATTTCCATATGCTCCTTGCATACATGAGTTTGGACAAAGCTTGTCCTATTAATTCAGAAACCTTTTCTAATCGAGATCCAAACACCCCAACGTTCAAAAAGCTGTTTCCTTTTAAAAGCAAATAACTGGGACCAGGTTATAAATGTACCGAGCTACAATACAAAATACTATATATCCATACCTGGACCATAATTGATCAGGCACAGCACCACCACGATTTCTAGCCAAGGCGACCGTTTTATAGTTTTTAAGGACCACAAGTGGGTCACTTGCCTTCATTAAGTGGATAACATTTTTAATGTGAATTAGCATGTAGGAATATACTAAAATGGGGTTATACTACTAGTTCGCATGGGTTCGGAGAAACTGCGTGCAGGTTATAATATACGATTCCTGTGTTTGGCATGTTGTATCTGGACTGCCCTGGAGCTCCATCTCCTTGGTGTTGGGAGTGCAGGATTAACTAGAGTTGCTTAATTGCTCAAGAACAGAAATTAAAATTTCATGCTTGTAGTAATCATCTTAGGTGAACAAATGAATTTCTTCTCATGGGCAGCACAGCATACATGAACTAACTTCAATATCAGATTCTTTTGATGTCTTCTCATTCTTAAAAATTACGTTGTTATAACTCAATCATAGATCCATGGCTAACAGTCGATATCAAGACTCAAGGATGACAATTACATAAATCTAGCGATAAACTGGTATCTGACTTGACCACTACACGCTGTTAGGACTGCTCTGCAAAAATGGCGTGGAGTCATGAGGAAGATATCTTATTAAAGCAATTAAGGCGTCACAAACTCGTCTGCACTCCAGACCTAGAGACCTAACCAAGCAAAACTTCCAGTTAAGGTAACAAATAAAAATGAATAGACAAATGACCGTTAGAACTTAGAAGCTAGAAACCGTAATACCAAAACAAAATTATACACTGTCGACTCTACAACTCATAGAAGAAGATTATAAATGTGTATCTCCGTGACTCTGTCCCTACTCTCTGTACACTGGCAGTATACATTTGTTCCTTGAAGTTTAACCTCTTCAAACCCATATCATAGAGACGTTCTTCGCACCCCGGCGTCTCTCCTCTCTATATCATTCTATTACTTTAATGATCTATATTTTTAATGTCTTCTCTTAGTCGTATTTCGTTCTTCTACTTCTTTTTCGTTTTGACTTTAGCATTGTTGCATGCACCATGTTTGGTTACTAGTTCTATTTACAGGTACAGGTCTAACTCAGTCGCTTACGAAACTGCCTCTACAAACTCTACCAAGCACCACCACAAGTGGGTCGGACCGGTCGGCCACCTGGTCATCACCGTTGATGTTAAAGGCGATGGACGGTTCCAGTCAGTTCAAGCTGCTGTTGACGCCGTTCCTGAGAACAATAAGAAAAATGTGCTGATATTGATAAGCGCTGGTTATTATATGTATGTAACTAAGTTTTTGTTTTAGCGCTTCATCTTCTTGCAAGCAAGCACGCTATCTTCATTACTTATGATATGATGGGTGTTTGTGCAGCGAGAAAGTGGTGGTACCGGCGACCAAACCATACATCACGTTCCAAGGTGCGGGGAGAGACGTCACCATCATTGAATGGCACGACAGAGCATGTGATCCTGGTCCAAACGGTGAACTGTTGCGTACTTACAGGACAGCTTCCGTTACTGTTTTTGCCAATTACTTCTCAGCTAGGAACATAAGCTTCAAGGTATGAAGAGTTTAGTGCGAACGATGCAAACCGTTTTCTACGAAACATACACATGCAATATATATATCTTGAGCATTTATGCTCAGGCCTGGCTTTAGTGGTCGATTTCTGAATTTGTTCTCGACATAAACGTTTGAATTTTATGCTTGAGAATAGATTACAATGTTTGAAAACAGAAAGACTACTTAAATTAATTCTTTAAGTTTCCTAACCCAATATATGATATTAAGTTCCCATCAGACTAGAGAAAAAGAATATCAAATTGTCTTAATCGTCCAGTACCCATACTCTTGAATAAACCCTACAATCCTTGGACAAACCTAGTGGAGCTATGCAGTGCCTCTGCCAAAGGCACCAAGTTGTATCTCTCTGTAAAACACAGCATAAAGAGACTCTTTGGATCACATTGGTTTACAGTGTATTTATATATATATATATATATACAGTGTTAAATAAACGTCCATGATATAACCTATATTTACAAGCTTTCAGATCATTGTTTGTCATATATAAATAGCATAAATTGTACGTGAAAAACTTGATGCTTGAAAATAAATTTGGTCAGAACACAGCACCAGCACCCATGCCAGGAATGCAGGGATGGCAAGCAGCTGCATTTCGCATATCTGGGGACAAGGCGTACTTCTCCGGGTGTGGATTCTATGGTGCACAAGACACTCTCTGCGACGACGCAGGAAGACATTACTTCAAGGAGTGTTACATTGAAGGCTCAATCGACTTCATTTTTGGGAATGGCCGCTCCATGTACAAAGTAATGATCACTACCATCTCGTTTTCATTTATTATATCGACATGAATTAATTGCCAGTACATTTAAAAGAAGGAAATTGCTCCCCGTGACCTGAGGAAGGACAGATATTGACAATACCGTAGAAATAGAATGGTTTTAGCGAGGGAAAAGGACGTTCCCATTTCTGTGTTATACACTGTGATTGTCAGGTCTACAAAATAAAGTGACAAAAGCAGCTACCCTTTTGATTTCTTCACCGAAGTTTCATCCTATCTGCCAAAAAGTCGACTGAAAAGTATAATGATTACAGTGTTTACGGAACACCTCAAGTCTATTTCACAAACCTAGTTTTGGAATTTACTTTCATTTTCAATTATTTATGCTTATCTCCTAAGGAAAGTTAACATCCACTGTGTCTAAAGAATGTGATTGATGCCAGGACTGCGAGCTACACTCAATAGCGACGAGATTCGGATCCATCGCTGCCCAAGACAGGAAATCGCCGTATGAGAAAACGGGCTTTGCGTTTGTAGGGTGTAGAGTGACCGGCACTGGGCCTTTGTATGTGGGAAGGGCCATGGGCCAATACTCGAGGATAGTCTACTCTTACACATACTTCGACGATGTGGTTGCACACGGTGGTTGGGATGATTGGGACCACGTCAACAACAAGAACAAGTTACTTCAACGATTTTTCGTTCTCTTCATTGGTTACCACTGTCATTGTGGAAGATTTTCTAATTAAAAATTTTCTAATTAATTTCAGGACTGTGTTCTTTGGAGTCTTCAAGTGCTGGGGACCAGGAGCTGAGGCAGTGAGGGGTGTGTCATGGGCAAGAGAGTTAGAATATGACTTGGCCCATAAATTTTTCGCTAAGAGCTTCGTCAACGGGAGACACTGGATCTCACCAGCTGATGCTTAATTCTTCAGGCCCATATTTCATTCAATTTAGCATAGTAATCAAAATAAACATCCACATGGTTCTACTATTCTTTTTCAAGCACACAATTTGTAATCACTAACCCAAGAAGGGGGGAAAGTGTACAATCTGTAGATGTCATGCCAATCAAACTATTCTAAATTCTTTGTAATAACTTGAGGAGTTCAATAGATTTAATTTAACAAAGCAAAAACTGTTGATCAGGAATTTGTACTGCAATTTAGGCTTAGCCACACCCCTGATTCTAGCAGGAAACCACGCTACCATTATAGAATTGTTGAGACAAGTCTGTCGAACCAGTGCCCAACTTGGTTGGAACAAATGACACCATTATTCCATAGAATCTAGATTCCGCAACAGGGGCCTCATACTTTGTCCATTAGCTAGATGTTGTTAATGTACTTATATAATTTGTCCTTTTAAGAATGGTTTTAGATAAAGCTTCTAATCTTAAAAGATGAAGAAATTGAGATTGACTCTTTGGAAACTTCTCCTTTACAGCCTCTTTGGAATGTAGGAAATTTAATCTTGTAATTAAATTCAATTCCCTTGTTCGAGACTAAAAAACAAGGACGAATTGAATTCATGCACTTATCCGTTTATTGGAGCTAGTCTCTTTGTTTTTAATTTTCCCGTGTATAAAAAAAAAAAAAAAAAACCCACTTCCTTTGTAAGTTCAATTCACGCTATCATTCACGTGCATTGAACTCCTTCGGCTGCTATGCTTCTTTTTAAACACCGAAACCCAACATCAGTTTCCCTTTCCAACTTTTGTTAGCGTCTTCTTGTTTACTAGCAAGGGGTGGTCTTTTCTAAAGCTGATGTTTGAACAACAACAGCAAACCACGAGGATTTGAGGAAGAAGCCCGATAGAAGAAAACCAAAAGAGGGAGTTCAACAACAAAGGCCTGAGATCATTGATTTGAATGGCATGATCAGTAGGTTGTTTGTCAAAGCTTCAAGTTCTTAACGTGGCGGGCAACCTTCTGGAACACATACGTAAAACCATTGAAAACATATTTCAATGGTTAACCCAAAGGCAATAACCCTATTTCTTCTCAAACATATTTCAGCATCGTTCTTTTCTTCTCAAACATATTTCAACGAATCCGTGGAAAGTGCTGCAAGTGAAAGCATGGCTAAGAATAGAAGAAACGAAGGAGGGCTTCTTTGGGTTTTTGTAATGGTTAGAAGGTCTAAAATAGGTTTGCAATAATATAATAATATTGATTATTAGTATTAATATATAATAATAAAATGACTTAACTTAACATTTTAAACTTATTTTATTGTTAATTATTAATATATGATAAGTTAATTTATTAATAATTATTAGTAAAAATAAATTTAATATGTAATATTATATATTTATTTATACTTTTTGATATAAATAATGATATGTAAATATGATAAATTAATAAAATAATAAGAATTTCATAATTTATGTATTAATGACAAAATAATCAAGTTAATTATTGATTATTAAAAGGGGGAATTATAAATAAAATTGAGAAAATTGGTAATTTTTTTATTGGTGTTATTATATAAAATATAATAATTTAATAAAGCAATTAATTTACTATTATATTAAACTAATTACATTATTTTTTAGTCAGAATAAATGTGTCATATGAAATAATTGAATTCAATTATAATATTATTATATTTGTTTCAAACAGTGTAATTAAATTCAATTATAATATTACTGAATTTATTTCAAATAATATAAATTAAATTTAATTCAATCTCATTAATATAATTGAATTCAATTTGTTAATAAATTCAATTTGAAGGCTTCTATACATGTGGAAATGTTTGTGTTAGAAAAAACCAAGGGGTCATCTCGCACCCAGATATAGTCTTGGCCCAACGCACCAACCCCATTCCACCTCAACCGTGTTGGAGATGGATCCAGTCACATATAGGTGGCGGGAAGAGGGTAACCACCTGTACTTGCAGTCAAAACCCTAACTACATTTACGGTTACATTACATGCAATTAGTTTATCGCTGAAAACAATCCAATTAATAATTTTGTCAGGGCAGTAAATTCTTCAATTTGGAGGAAATGCAAGATATGGAGCCAAACACAGAGATGCTGATAACACAAACGCCGACAAAGAACGAGACTCCGCGAAGGGATGTGATACAGGACGACGGCAGCGGTCGGCGGACCCGGTCTCAAGTGGCTTCAGAGTGGACCACCAAGGAGGCTATGGTTCTGGTGCATGAAATAGCGACTGTTGAACGAGATTGCCTCAAAGTTCTGTCGTCGTACCAGAAATGGAAGATAGTAGTGGGGAATTGCATGGCGATGGAAGTGGTGCGCACTTTGAATCAGTGTAAAAGAAAATGGAACTCTTTGCTTGCGGAATATGATCAGATAAAACAATGGGAGTCGTCGAAATCAAAGAATTATTCGTTTTGGGGATTGGAGATCGAGAGCCGGAGAGAGTTTGGGCTTCCGGAGAGTTTTGATTTGGAGCTGTTTAGAGCTATGGATGAGTATGTCAAAGGAAAGAAGGATCATGGGGACACTGACCCTGATACTGATCCAGAAGCTGAGGCTGATTTCCTTGACGTGATATCTAAATTAGGTACTGTTTATCTGGAATTTACAAATTAGTTGTTTTCATTGCTTGTCATGAACTTCTTCAGTACGGCCACTCTTTTTAATAATGAGTTGCAGTCACGATGCCCCGGGGCTTCAATCCTATGATTTTTGCAAATGAAAATGAAGAATTTGTGAGATTTTCCTTGACTGTGATGTCTGACTGCATTGTTAATTGAAAGAGGATTAGGCATTGAAGCTGCTAACTGGTAGATGTTTCAACTTAGATGGATATGGAGGCTTTTGAGGCCTATTGATGGAGCCCTCGAGACATTGATATGTGATATCTGCTGAAATGCAATTTTGATATGTGATGTCTGCTGAAATGGAATTTTGATAGTGAGATGAAAATTGTATTAAATGTGTTTTACGATTCCACCAAAGCATTCTGTCCAACTTCATTTTTACTTCATGATTTAGTTTCTTTAGACTAGTTTTGCCTTAAATCTCTGCGTAACTATTTAGTTCTCATTGTGCCCAAGATTCCACCTATCTTACATGCCCATGATTTTCAATCGATGATTCTGAAACTAATGTGACTTATGGGGTGATCCTCAAGAATAAAGACAATGATGAGCTCCTAAGTATGCGGATATGAATAATAACAGACAACTCAGATATATGTTAACCTGAAACATCGAAGAACAAGTGCAATATTATTTAATTAGTTGGCCTGTGATGTTTTAAGGTACATTTTAGTGCTTTTTCTCCCTTAATGTTTCTTGTTTGTGTGTCTTTGGGCATCAAACATGGTGAAGAAGAATGTTAGAAAGTAGGGTTAATTGCACCGTGACCTTTTTTCATTTCAATCCTTATGTTTTGCAAACTATCATTTACCTCATACTATTGTTTAGCTGTCATACAACTGTCTCCATCATATTTCATTAGCTTTCCGTTCCTTGTGACCTTTTTTCATTTCAATCCTTATGTTTTGCAAACTATCATTTACCTCCTTATACTATTGTTTAGCTGTCATACAACTGTCTCCATCATATTTCATTAGCTTTCCGTTCATTCACTGCTCCAAAACGGCATTGTATTTAATCATAAAAGTTCTAGTATTAAATCATTTTGAGTAAAAATTTAGATGGAAGACTAATAAAATATGTTGAAAGGAATTGTGTGATAACGAAATATGAAGTTGAAACAAATGGTGTTATCTTATCATTCTAGGTTATTGCTTCATCAAGTAAGCTACAGTATTAGAAACTTGGGATGGACAGTAGCAAAATAATCTGGCAGATATAATAACTGTACAAGTCACACTGGCTATTAGTTTTGGTCCCTGAATCAATGTCTTTCTGCTGGGATTGTGATTCATGCTAAATTGTTAAACCACTTGTCTGAACCTGTGCTTTTGGAGTTAAATGCCAGATATATACTCATACGTTTGTGTTCATACAAGGATCCAAGAAACAAAAACGGCAATCGGCACCCTCAAAGATCCACAAAGAAGAATTACAGGAATGCTTCAAAACAGGAGAGCCTCTGAGCATTGATACAGAAGAGGAACCTCAGGGAATTGATCTGGAAGTAGTGCCTCAGTCATTATCTGTAAATGAAAAAGTTCTAGCAATTCGTGCTGGAGAAGAACCTCAGGAAAGTCGTGTGGAACAAGGACCTGAGAAATGCTGTGGGAAACAGAGCTCTCAAAAAGTTGATAAAGAAGAAAGTTCTCAAAGACGTCTCATGGAGGAGAAGCCTAGAAGTACTGAAACTCCTAAAAGGCAGATAAAAAGTGCAGAAGAAAAGGAGCAATTGGTAGTGGAGAAACTACGCCATAATGCAGAACTAATCCATGCAATAGTTAATGGAAACCTTCCCGAGACCTTGAATTTTGGTGCTGCTGATCAGAATAACGCTGAGGATTTCCATACTAAATTAGTGAGACGCCAAGGAGATAAACTTATTACATGCCTGAGAGAAATTGTGAACATCATCAAACAGTATCCACATCTAGTCAAGGATGCGACTAGAGAATAAATCTTGTGTCAAATTTTCCCATCAGGTGTTGCAGTGAAGTAGGAAACCCCTTACAATAGGTTAGAGGTCGCTTGCTTGTGTCCAGTTTAGGTTTTGGGTGCACTATTTTGATCCAAAACTTGGAACTTTGTAAATTATGGCAGATGCACTGATGTGTGAATGTAATGAGTTCGTCTAATTGCACTCGGTCGTGGCTAGACTAATTTGGTTTTCCAAGTTTATGTTGCTAACCGGGGGGCACTTCAATTAAATAGAGGAGCATGACTAATCAGTGTTTGAAGGTCATGATTTTTCCATTTCCATTTATCCGAGTTGGCATGTAAGGGCAATTTTGGCTTTGATGATTTCAGAAAACGAGAGCCATACAGTAAATGAAATTTAACCATTCAAATGATGCCGAAGGCCCAATCATAATTGTACTTTATCATCTTATCAGGTAATTGATGCATTTTTCTTTCTCTGTTTTTTTTTTTGGTTGAAAAATTCAGGTGGAAACAGGTGGAATTCAATCTATTACGTAGTAAAACAAGAACATTTTTTTTTGCGTGATTTTTTAAAAAAGTTAAGCTCACTTTAAATTTTATAATATAATTAATATATAAATATAAATGTTTATCATATATTATTGTATATCTTCATCTTTTTCTTATCATTTCTGCTGAATACATATCAAATTTGCAATCCGCAACTAATATCTATATAAATGTGTTGATATAACTTTATAAGTGCATAGATAGAATAAAGTAAAAAATATTAGTTCTTTTAGAACTTGAGTTTATTTATAATAAAATTTACAATTTTTAGTAATTTAATTAAAATAAAATATTAATTCTAACTAAACTTTAATTCATAACTACAATTAATTGTAATTAAGTACTAATTGGGGCCAATGAGATCTAATATCTCATATTGGTCCTTATTTATTAAATATCTAATATCTATTCATAAAATTTCTCAAGCCTTACAATCAAGACTAATTTGATTAAATTATCTTTTTCTCTTTTCAACCATTCTTTGTATGTGACTTTTTAAGTTATTAAATATGTTGGCAATATATATAAATTATAACAATAGATTATATCGAGGATTAGATAAATTATACTTTTGTAGTTTATATTTACTTTTTTATTTAAATAATTCATATAATTATATCAAGATTACACTCTAACAATACATTGTAACTACTGAATTGGTAAGAACGTTAGTAGTTTTGACTAACCTTTTTATGTATAATTTTTTTATATTTAATCTTTTTATCATTTAGTGTTTCGATTAGACAAAAAATGGAATTAATATTTATTCTATTTGAATTCAATCATGTTAGTTTTTCAACATTAGTAATTTATTCAATTAATGATATTTAAATTTTTTTCAAAGTTTCATTCTACATTGGTCAAGGACTTCTCAAATTAATACTGAGTGAGAATAATGGAATATTTTCTTAATCTTTTTAATGAGATGAATCATATATTGATCACTCAACTATTTATATATAGTTCATGATATATTCAGTTGCTACCAGTTGAACTACTATTAAATAGGATATATAATAAGTAATATCAAAATATAATAATTTCTGTATGAGACACTTTCAAAATATCAAGTTAAAGAATTACTTATACAATTATGACAATAAAAATTTTAACAACTAATGTTTCAAAAGGATTCTTATATTGGGTCAGTTTAATAAACTTGTTCTTTAATAAGCATCTTCACGTTTATTTAAGTATCTTCATACTTCAATCTATAAGATTGGCTACATTTTTTTATAAAGAAGAAATACAATGTGACTAGTTTTTTATGCTCTATTAATTTCTAATATCTTAAAATAATGGCAAATCGTGATGTATCAATAGGCAAGCCAAAATTTTCCAAAGATGCTTCCCTCCTTATGCCTTTAATCTTAGCACGGAGGTAAGAGCTCAATGAATTTGGAATCCTTCCCTAACAAGTCTTGTAAAAATTCAATTAGAGAAGTGATCCTTGGCACACTTTAGTTTGGAATATTATGCGGGTCTCAAAAGTCTCTTTTATTTTATAGCTAGTAGTGATGAAAAAATTATCAACTTTGGATATAATTAGAGTTGATTACAATACCTCACATCTTTGTTAGTTGTGCATGAGCTCTAATGAATCCATTAGTCGTCTATTCTTTAACTGCTATTTCTCTAAATGAAAATGGAATGGCATTCTAGCTCGATCCAACTTAAACTATTAAGTAATGAGTTGGAGAATGGCTCTTCAATGGATTTCAAGTCTAACTCGTATGCATAGTGATGACCTTATGGTATTCTACTTTTGTCTTCATTGCATTATCCACACCACGTGGAAAGAATGAAGGTTAATATTCTTTTGTAATTTTGCTAGGCCATTATATCTTAGCATAGCTGATGCTGATAGCATATTGTCAATTATATTGCTTTTAATACCTTTTAATTGTTTAAGCTCAACTAAAGGCTGAATAGCCAAAGCTAGTTTACAAAGATTCTTTGGAATATGATATTCCTAACTTCTTTACTCTTTCTTTTTATCTTTTTTTACGGTTTATTAGACTAAATTGTGTCTTACTTTCTAGTTAAATGGATAAGACTAACTTTTTAGATCACGCCCTATTCACCATCAACATATTATATGTACTTCTAATTTGTAATATATGTACTTTTAATTCTACAGCTGGAACAAAATTGAAGTCACAAATAGAAGACATACAAATTGGCCGATGCCTATCAAACTTTTTAGTGACGGAGCAACGCGTTGGCAACGGTGGCATTTGGGCAAACGTAGGTCCAACTCTCCTCGATCCAATCTCTTAGGTGGCCCGATAGAATATCTCAACCAAACGTGGTAGGCAATTCGTTGGAGGTAGGTAAAGCTCTTACTGTTGGTGCTCTACTTTTATATTGTTGGATTAGTCCTCACAGTTCCCAAGCGGAAATTCGTGAACTGACCAAAAGAAGAAAAGGGAATGGGGGTTAACTCGATGGTGATGGATAGCATAGAGGCCTATACGGGCCTATCTCCGACGGCGTTCTTCACGATCGCGGCTCTCATGGTAATTGTGTACAAAATTGTCTGTGGGATGTTTTTGGGTCCAGAAGATTTCAAGAAAACTCCTTGCGAACCTGTGAACCTAGGAAATGTTACAGAGCAAGAGTTGAGAGCTTATGAGGGTTCCGATCCTAACAAGCCAATTTTGGTGGCCATCAGAGGCCAGATCTACGATGTTTCTGATTCCAGGTACACTAAGTCATTTTGGGTTTTGATTGCTGCCCTTAAATTTTTGTTTTAGCATAAAGTTGTGGAATTTTCTGACATAGCGCTGACTTGAACATGTTCACAGGATGTTGTACGGTCCTGGTGGTCCGTATGCGATGTTTTCTGGGAGAGAAGTGAGCAGAGCTTTTGCTCTGTTGTCGTTTAATCCGCGAGACTTCAATGCTAATTTAGAAGATCTGGGTGAGGCGGAGCTTGGCATTTTACAGGATTGGGAAGACAAATTCGAGGAGAAGTACGTGAAAGTAGGGAAACTCGTGCCAGTAAAACCCAATAACGGAGACAAATAAGTCGGGGAAAGCGAGAAAAAAATAGCAATGACATTGTAGTTTTGATGTTCGCCGGTAACTGAAGCTCACTTTCCGAGCTTGCTTTTCGCTGCACTGTCCCTGTATACCACCAACGATTCAATGGAAGGTTTTTATTTTTTGATCAGATTATTTCTAGTTAGCTTTATGTCGATGTAATGTAAACGCTAAAGCATAAAGTAGTCGAGACTTGATTTGATATTAGTCCTTTCGAGGTTCAGACAACAAATATTGTGTAGTAAGGCTTCTCAAATTTTCTTTATTCAATTTAGCTTCATTTTATTAATTTTAATTTTTACCTTCCAAGTTTTATCTCCGTATTATATTGAATAAAAACTAAAGACTTGGGATTTCGCAACAGATACGAGCATTATTCGGGTCGGCCTGAATTAATTCGGGTAAAAAAATTTCAAATTTTGGATAATTCGGGTATTACCTGAATTATTTTTGGGCCGGGGTCTGGTAATTTCAAAAAATTTCAGGTCAGTCTAATTACTCGGAATAGGTTATAAAATACAAAATTTCGGATTTTTTTTAAAAAAATTATCAAAAAAAACTTTGGGTAATTCGGGTAAAGCTGAACAAAATTTTGGGTAATTCGGGTTGAGTAAGCTTGGGTAAGAAAAAGTTCAGATTCGGGCCGGATAAGATGAAAAAAAATCGGGTAATTCGGGCCAGGCCCAAACAGTGAAATTTCGACCCCAATTACCCGAATGCTCACCCCTACTTCGCAACCATGTTTTCCATCTACGGATGGCTGGCTAGCGTATGACTTAGTTCGAGGCTTGATCGCCCTATATGCGTTGGGCCTTAGCCCAATTAGGCTTTTTAGGTTTAAAGCATAATTGAGCCTATACTATTCATACCTTTTTCAATTTTTTTAAATTTTTAATAGAATTGCATTTAATTAAAAAAATATTATAAGAAATTTAATTTATTTAAGTGAAATTTCAATTAATTGTTAAAATTTGAATTTTTATAAAGAATGAATATATAGAATGTACATATATTGACAAAATGAAATTAATTTCATTAATGAAGGAGGATGTGATTATAGGAAATGAAAAATAAATTATATAAAGTCATAAGTTCAATTAATTAAAGTGACAAATATTAATTTATTAACAAAAATTAAAATTGTATAATGAATGAATATATAAAAATGTACATATATTGATAAAATGAGCAAGGTGGAATCAAAATTAATGGAGGATAGGATTATAGAAAATGAAAAAAAGATTATATATAAAATAGTCAATTCAATTAATTGAAGTTACAAATTTCAGTTGATTAATAAAAATTGAAATTTTATAATGAGCAAATATATAAAATAAACAAAATGAAACCAAGTTCATTAATGAAGGTAGATAGGATTATAGGAAATAATAAAAAGAGGTTATATATAAAGTGATCAATTCAATTAATTGAAGTTAAAATTTTCAATTGATTAATAAAAATTGAGATTTTATAATGAATGAATATACAAAACGTACATATATTGATAAAATGAATAAGATGAAACCAAATTCATTAATGAAAGGGGATATTATTATAGGAAATAAAAAATATTATATATAAATTGATCAATTCAATTAATTGATCATAGGAACAAAATTCATTAATTGATGACATAATTTACAAAACTGAATATCCAAATTTTTTAAATGATACAATTTACAAAAGTTCAAGATAAAGTCATGAAATAATATTTTGGACTAGGACTATAAGAGTAGAGAGTGTAGATTGAGGAGTGTGGAGAGTAGAAAGAACAATTAGGATTGTCAATAATTTGCATCACTTCTTCTATATTTAGAAACATTATATTTTTTGTTGCAATATTAAAATTAAAGGATTATTAAGCACATGGTAATAATTAATGAATAATTTAATAAATATTCAACATCAAATATTTTATTAAAATAATGTGCACTTGATTGATGAGTGAGTATGTAAGACTAGTCACCCCCGCATGAATATTTATGGCCATATTAATATATAAATTTGAGAAAAATATAAGGTAAGATAATATACAAAATTGATATATTAAAAAGAAAAGTGTTTACCTTTAATATCTTCATCATCTAACCAATTTCGAGCACACATAAAGACTTTTACAATATGAGGATAAAGTTGAGCACGATGAAGGCTAATAACTTGACCACTAGTGCTAAAAGCAAACTCCAAAGCAACAATAGATGATGGAATTGCTAATAGGTCTCATGCAATTAATTGCATAATTAAAAAATATTTTCACAACTTTTCCACCATAACAATTCATCGAGCTATACATCTTTAACTTCAGTCACACATTCTTCTGCTAAATATTTATCTAAATTCATCACATTGTACAAAGTCCAAGCTCTTTCTCTTTAACAAATTTTGTAAGTGAAAGTAACAAAGTGCTCTTAAAAGATGAGCTCAAACTTGAAATTGAAGCCAAATCTGAACAATATGAATAACTGCAATCTTGATACTAATTTTGTCCATTCTGAGTTAATAATTATTAAAGAAATCATAACATAATTGTTTAATGAAATATACATACTCTTCAACTTAATCACCATACATCACATTATATAAAATTAATCCCCTCCATATTGTATCTCAGGTCCATCACAAATATGACTGTAACAGTATGTCTAGCCATATACTAATAAGAATTCAACTTTTTCATCATCTATTGTGCTATGACCTAAATAATCTCATTGGAATTAAACATCCAATCTGAAAAAGCTTTCTTTTTCTCCCACATAGAGCTAAAACAAAAGTGTGAAGTTGGATATTTTGTTCCCAAGAACAATTCAATTGTTGTATAAAATAATTCCAACTTTGTATAAAGTTCTCTAGCCAACTCCCATTAGTCTTCTGTAGGTATGCAAGTGTACTGAGAATCTCTTTTTCTTAATCTGATAAACACATCGACGTATTAGATTGTTGACTCCAACATCTTAAAGGTTGAGTTCCATCTGGTTGGACAATCTAAAATTAACTTCTTCGTACTTAGAATGCATACTTGTCATGCATTTTCTTCAAAGAATGCATACTTGTCATGCATTTTCTTCAAATTACTCAACTCTTTTAAATGTTGCACTCCAATATACTACACTATTTCGAATCAAATCTATTGCTTCTTTTATCATCTCTAACCCATCCTTCATAATCAAATTCAGAATATGCGTAAAATAACACAAATGGAATAACCTTCCACCCA
The DNA here is from genome assembly GCA_025531955.1 of Erythroxylum orinocense. Lineage (NCBI taxonomy): Eukaryota > Viridiplantae > Streptophyta > Magnoliopsida > Malpighiales > Erythroxylaceae > Erythroxylum > Erythroxylum orinocense. The sequence continues at coordinate 19,693,889 of JANZLX010000213.1, read as the reverse complement.
CCAACAAGCTCCCAACTCATATCTTATTCTTCAACTTTTCAATCAGAACATCATTCATACTACAATTATTAACTAATATGGTGGACAACTTGGTGTCGATATTACAATCTATCAAATAGTGTCCCAACACAATTGCCATCCTTTCACTTGTATATGGTGTCGATACATAAATGAACCTACTATGTATAAATATAACTAATATCAATCATAACATAATGAAAAAATATAACAATATTAAAGAATATAAGTTATCTCAAAAGTCTTGTTGCTAACATAATGTGATGTCACTGCCGTATAACCCTTCTTTTGGCTATTGGTTGTCCAAATATCTGTTGTAATGACAATCCGTCCTTTAATACTGGACAATGTTCTTAAAATTTCTTTCTTCTTATCCTCTTTATAATGTCCTTTTTTAACGTAT
>JANZLX010000213.1:19675001-19693368 GCA_025531955.1 Erythroxylum orinocense | reverse complement strand
AACTACCAAGCTTGCACGTAAACTCCTCCTGATTCCCACGTGAAAGATCACACCAAGATCACACATACATGGCCACCGACCCAGTCACGTGTGCATGGCCCAGGTGACTCCATGCAGACATATCAGTATCTTTAGGCCATCTTCCGTCTAGATCGTTGGGATACGGATTTAAATCATACCATTCTGGTCCTGATCTCCAAACTTCCTTCCCCTCGGACTCTTTCCCAATTTTGCCTGATCAGCCTGTGAAATGTGTTGTACAAGATCATCTCCAAAATTCTTGTTAATCGTCTCAAACCTCATTTGGATTATTTAGTCGAGGCCAATCAATGTAGCTTTATTCCGGGCCAGCAAATTACGGACAACATCATTATCGCCTAGGAGGTCATTCATTCGATGCGTAAGAAGACAGACCGCACGGGTTTCATGGCTATTAAGGTGGACTTGGAGAAAGCGTATGATCGCCTTCGGTGGGATTTTATCCAGCACATGTTACAAGCCATTGGCATTCCGAGTCCGCTTCTCCAACTCATTATGAATTGTGTGACCACGGTGCCTATGCAAGTGGACTGGCAAGGCACGTTGACGGATCCTTTCCTTCCTTCCTGTGGTATCCGGCAGGGGGATCCCATCTCGCCTTACTTGTTTGTCCTCTGCTTGGAACGGTTAGGTCAGCTCATCTTCCATGCAGTGGGCACGGGGTAATGGAAACCGATTCGGCTGAGCCCCACCGGGCCTCCCCTTTCCCATCTTTTCTTTGCTGACGACCTTGTTTTGTTTGCTGCAGCCGAGGACTCCCAAACTCAAGTCATCGCCAGGACCCTAGAGGATTTTTGTAAAGCTTCGGGTCTGAAAGTTAATTTTGACAAAACTCGCGTGTTCTTTTCCAAGAATGTTTGCACCTCTACTGCTCGTCGCCTCGGTCAGGCCCTCCACATTCCTTGTGTGTCTAATCTGGACAAGTATTTAGGCGGCCCTCTAATCCATGAGCGTACAAATTGCCACACTTACCAATACCTCCTCGACCAAGCTCAGAAACAACTCGTGGGTTGGCGCGCCCAAAGTTTATCTTTGGCGGGGCGGGTTACGCTCACCCAGTTTGTTCTTTCGTCTTTACCCCTTTACACAATGCAGACGGTGCGCCTCCCGCGACATCTTTGTGACCAATTGGAAGGGCTCATGCGGGATTTCATTTGGGGCGCAACCTGAGACCGGAAGAAAATCCATCTGGTTAACTGAGACTCAGTTTGCCAGCCTAAACAAGCTGGTGATCTAGGCCTTAAGCGGATTCGCGCCTCCAATGATGCCCTTTTAGCTAATTTAGGGTGAGCATTGCTGACTCAACCTCAGTCTCTTTGGGTCAGACTCATTCGAGCGAAATACCGCCTAGATCACGAGCCCCTCCCCGCAACTATTGCCAGGTCCGAGGCATCGGTCATTTGGCGAGGGATCTCTGCTACGTGGCCGTATGTTTGCCAGGGTCTGAAATGGAAGCTGGGTAATGGGAGGCAAGTGTGTTTCTGGTTTGATGATTGGGTTCCAGGGTGGGGACCCCTAATCACGTTGGTGCTCACTCCTCTCCCCGATAGCCTCTTTCTTGCTACAGTGGCTGACTTCACTGATGCGCGTGGTAATTAGAGTTGGCATTTGTTCCAACAATACTTACCCTATGTGGTTTGCATGGATATAGCGGAGGTCCCGGCTCCGGGTGACGACCACACTCCCGATACGATGGTTTGTGGCCCCACTAATCATTGACGATTCACTGTGGTTTTTGCTTATGATTTAATTGTCACTCGTCCTCCTACGGACCCATCTAGCCTCTGGGCCTCTATCTGGAAATGGTCAGGCCCTCAGCAGATCCAATCTTTTCTGTGGCTTTTGGCTAAAGGCAAGCTGCTAACTAATCACCAGCGCGTGGCTCACCGAATCATCGTCGATGGTACTTGTCTTTTCTGTGGGCAGGAAGAAGACAGTTTGCATGCCCTTCGTAATTGCCTGCGCGTGAAAGCTTTCTGGGGCCTGTTCCCCTCGGCGGTGGTGGGCCCCACCTTTTTTCAGCTGGACGCGGATCAGTGGGTCCTCCATAATCTTCGTCACCAGACTCAGTTTAATCAGGCTACTTGGGGTATCTTCTATGGGGTCGCCTGTTGGCTACTGTGGCAATGGCGCAATCGTAGCATATTTGAACCAATTTTGTCTGGCCTGTTGTTGGAACCCAGATCGTTATGGATTTTGTTCGGTGGATGGAACGGGCCAGGGCCGCGGAAAGTAGTGTTGTGCCCCATCCGGGAATCCCTGTCGGCCAGCTTGTTGGGTGGACTAAACCGGCAACCGACTGGATTAAGCTTAATTTGGACGGGACTGTTTCCCCGGGGTTCACCCGAGCCACAGCGGGCGGTTTGCTTCGCGACAGTTATGGGAGATGGTGTGGCGGCTTCCTTCATCACATTGGTCCAGCTTCCCCTCTCACTGCGAAACTCTGGGGAGTTCATTCGGGCCTTTCCTTGGCTTGGGCCCTGGGCTACCGCAAAGTGATTGTGGAAGTTGACTCCCTGGAGGAGGTCATTAACATCCTCTCCTCTTCCAAATCCATTTTAACTGATGACATTTTGTTGGTGACAGGTACTCGCGGATTACTCCACCGAGCCTGGGAAGTGCAACTTTGTTACGTGTACCGCGAAAGCAACCAGTGTGCCGACAGGCTGGCTTCGCTTGCAGCAGCTTTCAATCCAGGATTGCATATACTGCACGACCCGCCAGAGACCATTTGGGACCAATTCCTGCATGACCTTCATGGCGTTTTGTACCACAGAACTCTGCGTTAGATAGGGTGTTTGTTTTTTTTTCCTTTGTAGCAAAAAAAAAACGAATTGGGCGAAATGACTTTCTTTAGCAAAACGGTGGTATGATATAAATCATCACTCAGCCACTAACACCACTCCATATAAAAGCTGTATATGGATAGCCACCTCCAATTCATCTTCTTTATTGTGCCGGTGACACTAAGGTCCAACAAGTGGACTGGGTTCTTCAAGATAAAAGAGGCTGCGATTAAGCTTCTTAAGCATTACTTGATCAGAGCACAAAACAGAATGCAACAACAAGTTAATAAGAAAAGGAGTGACAGATCTTTCTAGGTTGAGGATTGGGTTTGTCTAAAAGTCCATGCTTATCCTCAACAATCAGTCGCCTTCCGACCTTCCCACAAGCTATTAGATCGGTACCTTGGTCCATTTCACGTTATTGCCAAGGTTGGATCGGTAGCATATACTCTGAAGTTGCCTGAGGGTTCCCAAATTCATCCCACTTTTTATGTTTCAAAGTTGAAGAGGGCAATTGGAGATAATGGAGTTAGCACTCCTTTACCTAATTCACTCACGTCCACCATTCTGAAACCCGTTTCAGTGGCTGTGCTAGATCGAAGGTTGTTACGCCGTGGTAACAAAGCAACTGTCAAATGGCTTGTACAATGGTATAATGGTAGCCCTACTGATACTACTTAGGAATGGGCATTTGATCTGCAGCAGAAATTTCCAGGCTTAAACCTTGAGGACAAGGTTCCTAAAGAAGTGAGGGATTTGATATGAGCCAATTTGATCCAACAAGACTTCGTCAGCCCAAATGCTTGAAGAGTCCAACAATCCAACATTCAAGCTGTAAATTTTACCATTTGAGAATTACTTAATGTTTAGGTGACAAGTTTGTTAGAGGAAATCTCAGAGTGGCCCTATTTTAAATGTACTGGCTGACATTTACTAAATATGAAATTGAGAATATACTCTTTTTCTCTCCCTCGTCTTCTCTCTTTCTTCTTTTCTCTCTGTTCGTTCGTTATCCAATATTTTTGTTTGTGAGTTGTGACGTTAAACACGAAAGTACTATCAGCGCTCCTTAACCAATCCAAAGTAGTTGTTATTAAGTGGTATTAGAGCCTACTGTTCCTTGGACTTGATGGCTGAAGGCACGAGATTCAAACAACTGGAGGAGACTCAAAAACAACTCTTCAAAAACCTCCAATACAAATTTGCCCTGATCACTGAATGGCAAGATGCCTTCCGCCAAAAACAGGACCAGTTTGAACAGATCACCCTTAAAAATCAGGTAACCCATAAGGAGGAGATGGAATCTATTAAACAACTTTTCAACAATCTACAAGTGGGACTTAGTCAAGTAGCAGAAAATCAAAATCGAATGTATCAACATTTGAATCCCAGTGATGGTTTAGTAGGCTTCAAACCCACATCACCATCAGTTCCGTTGTTTAATCACACATCGATGGGTCTTGTAGGAGGAGGATCTGATGATCTGCAAATAACTCTATCGCACCACCCTTTCCTAATGTCTCATGGGGTGGAATCACTTCTATCAGTACCCTCCTTACAGTCACCAGGGAATCTACCTCTTTCCATGTCCGTCCTTATGGCCAACCAGCTTATAATCAACTTTCCATCGGGTTTATGGGTTTTTCTCAGTTGCCAAAACCACCCAAGCTTGATTTTCCTCGATTTAATGGTGTCGATGTCTTTGATTGACTATACAAAGTCAATAACTATTTTGATGTTGCAAATGTGGGCGAAACCCTGAAAGTGAAGATGGCATTAGTGTACTCTGAAGGCAACACACTCAAATGGCACCAGTCCTATATGGCTGGTAAGAAACAACTCGCTTATATGCCTTGGGAAGTTTATGTTGAAGCCATTTGTACTCGATTTGGTGGTGGGGAGAATGAGTACCCATTAGTAGTGTTCAGGTAGATCATTCAAACAGGGGATTTTTATGAATTCTAGGCTGCTTTTGATGAAATGCGTACTCACGTTCCTCTAAATGATGACGAGACCAAGCAGATGTTTATTGGCGCGCTGTAGGAAGAGTTACAATTTGAAGGGGGCATCCAAAACCTTGAACAGGGCGATTAGGCACGTCGAGGCAAAGTATGCCAGGCTCAACCACAAATCACCCTTAGCCAGACTTTGCCCTGCATCTTCTTTGCCGACCAAACACCAGGCTTAACGCATTTCTATGACCAATACCTTTCATAAAACACAAATACCCTCCAACCCACCCTTGTTTACTAGCAACATACAAAACCTCAAAAGACTAATACTGTCACTTTTTCAAACAACCTTCACCAATTCAAATTAACGCCAGAAGAAGTCCTATGCAGGAAGGAAATGCAAGCTAAAGGGTTATGCTACTGGTGCGCCGAGAAGTATGGGTCTAGCCATCGGTGTAAGCAAAATCAGGTGTTCTAGATTAAAGTGGGCGGGGACATGGATGATATTGGTCAGAATTGGTGAGATGAGTTGGAGTGGGAATAAATTGAAGGTGGCAAGGTACAAATTTCAACAAGTGCCTTAATGAGCATTCCAGGGTCTCAGACAATGAAGGTTTGTGGAAATGTGGCTAATACTCAGCTGTACACCTTGATTGACTCAGGTAGCACCCATAATTTCATGGATGACCGAATGGCCAAACGATTGTAGTGTGTTTTGACTCCTATTAAACCCGTCTCTGTGAAAACTGCCTATGGTAATGCTCTTTCTTGTTCTCATGTTTGCAAGGGTTTAGATGGAAAATGCAAGGACACCAATTTTTTGCTAATATTTTCATCATTCAACTTAGGGTATTTGATATGGTGTTGGGAGTCCAGTGGCTAGCCACGCTAAGAGACATCACTTGAAATTTCAATGACTTAGTCAAGTGGTTCTCGGTCCAAGGTAGTGAAGTGGTATTAAAGGGCACTGAGAAGTTTTCGTTATATTAGATTGTAGCTAAACAAATCGATAAATTATTGAATGCACCAGATGAATTGGTAGAAATATAATATTGCTCCCTGTCTGTTGAGAAAATGGATGAGAGCACCATTGAGGTGCCCTGTTGCAATACTTTGGCAATGGGGGATTGGAACCAGAAGCTAGATGAGTTGCTACTTACCTATGGTGAGGTCTTTGAGGAGCCAAAAGAACTAACACCCCAACGGCTATATGACTATCAGATTGTATTGAGAGAGGAAATTTCTCCTATTAGCTTGAGACCATACCGGTACTCAAGTTTGCAAAAAGATGTTATGGAGGAACTTATTAAGGAGATGTTGTTTGCTGGAGTTATATAACACAGTTTAAGTCCATTTTTAGGCCTAGTGATGTTGGTGAGAAAGAAAGACAATAGATGGCGTATGTGTTTAGATTATAAGGAATTAAACAAACACATTGTCAAGGATAAATTTCCTATCCTAATCATTAAAGAGTTGCTGGATGAATTGGTAGGCTCGATGATATACTCCAAGTTAGATTTGAGGGCAGGGTATTATCAAATACGAATGAAATCGGATGACATCCACAAAACAACTTTCAAGACATATGAGGGACATTACAAGTTGTAGTAATGCCTTTTGGTCTCATCAATGCTCCATCGACTTTCCAACACCTAATAAATAGAAATTTTCAACCCTACCTCAAACACTTTATATTAGTGTTTTTTGACAATATTTTAGTTTACAGTAAGTCTGTGGAAGAGCATCTCACTCACTTCGGGGTATGCCAAGAATGTCTTGTATGCCAAGAGAAGCAAGTGTCATTTCGGGGTGAGCAAGATTGAGTATTTGGTGCATTACATCGGTGCCAAAGGTGTTCCTACCATTCCTAAGAAGCTGGAAGTAGTAGAGAAGTGTCCAGTTCCGGTTAGAGTCAAACAATTGAGGGGATTTCTTGGGTTGACAGGATACTATCACAGGTTCATCAAGGACTATGGCAAAATCAATCAACCATTGACTGATTTATTAAAAAAGGATGCATTCGCATGGACTAGGGAGGCTCAATTGGCTTTTGATGTTCTTAAACAAGTATTGATTGCTGCTCTAGTGTTGGCTTTAACCGACTACTCCAAGACCTTTGTTGTTGAAATGGATGCAAGTGGTACTGGTCTTGGAGCCATACTGCTCTAGTAAAGGCACCCAGTAGCCTTTATTAGCAAGGGGCTATCACTTAAACATTAGTTATTGTTGGTATATAAGGAGTTGTTAGCAGTGCTATTTGATGTTAAAAATGGTATCCATATCTGGTGGGGAGGCAATTCATAATCAGAACGAAATACTAAAGTTTGAAGTACTTGTTAGAACAAAGGCTAACTACACTTAGCTAATACACCTGGTTAGCTAAGTTAATGGAGTTAGATTGCATTGTTACTTACAAAAAGGGGGCAGAAAACACAGTTGTTGATGCTCTGTCACGAGTTAATGGACATACCTTAATATTGATGGCAATTTCTGCCATATCCAATGAACTACTGTATTTAAACAAATAAGCTTGGAGGAAAGTCCCAAAAATGCAAGAACTGATCAAGAGTCTTCAAATGGGGACACTGAACAAACGACATTACTTTTGGGATGGTGAATTTCTTAAACCCAAGGGAAAGCTAGTCTTTGGGGATTCAGATGAGCTGAAACAAAAGATTTATCAATGCTATCACGATCTTGCAATGGGCGGGCATTCTGATCATGTTGTCACTTTCTGTCGAATAGCTACGTTATTTTATTGGAAGAAAATGTTAAACAGATTAGGGATTATGTACGCAATTATCCCATTTGTTAAGCTTGCAAATCAAAGAATGTTGCTAGTCCCGATCTTATACAACCTCTGCCCATTCCAAAGGCAATCTTTACTGAGGTCAGTATGGACTTCATAACTAGGTTACCTAAATCTGTCGGTAAACAAATTATCATGGTGGTTGTGGATAGATTATCAAAATACACCCATTTTATAGCTCTTTCCCATCCTTGTTCTACTCAAGTGGTAGCTAAAGCCTATATGGATCACATTTTCAAGCTTCATGGTTTGCCTGAGATTATAATCAGTGACAGAGACACAATGTTCATGAGCAATTTCTGGCAAGATATTTTTAAACTACAGGGAGTCCAGCTACACGTCTTTCGCTTATCATCCCCAGACTGACAGTCAATCTGAAGTGGTCAATATGTGCTTAGAAACCTATCTACGATGTATGACCAGTGATGCTCTAGCGAATAAGTCCAGATTTCCTGTCCAATATTATGGTGTCTTATTGTGCCCAATAAATCTTAGCCATTTATTTATGTAAGTTTCGCATGGGACCTGCGTGGAGACCGCAAAATAAATGATTGAGATTTCATGAGATAGAATAAGACAGAGTAAAACTGAACAGAGGATCTGGACTCCTAGTGAATTGGGTGAAATGGCTTCATTTAGCATAATGGTTGTATAATACAAATCATCACTTTGCCACTAGTACCACTCCATATGAAGATGTATATGGACAACCACCTCCAATTCATCTTCCTTATTATGTTGGTGATGCTAAGGTCCAAGAAGTGGATAGGGTTCTTCAAGATAAAGAGGTTGTGATTAAGCTTCTTAAGCATTACTTGATCAAGGCACAAAATAGAATGCGACAGCAAGCTAATAAGAAAAGGAGTGAAAGATCTTCCCACAAGCTATCAACGCGGTACTTTGGTCCATTTCATGTTGTTACCAAGGTTGGATCAGTAGCATATACTCTGAAGTTGCATCAGGGTTCCCAAATTCATCATACTTTTCATGTTTCTTAGTTGAAGCGGACAATTGGAGATAATGGAGTTAGCACTCCTTTACCTGACTCACTCCCATCCACCATTTTGAAACCCATTCCAATGGTTGTGCTAGATCGAAGGTTGTTACGTCATGGTAACAAAGCAGCTACCAAATGGCTTGTACAATGGTCTAATGGTAGTCCTACTGTTGCCACTTGGGAATGGGCATTTGATTTGCGACAGAAGTTTCCAGGCTTGAACCTTGAGGACAAGCCTAGAAACTTCATTACTGAATATGAAATAAACAATATACTCTTTTTCTCTCCCTCATCTTCTCTCTTTCTTCATTTCTTTCTGTTCTTTCTTTATCAAATATTCTTGTTTGTGACGTTAAACACGCAGGTACCATTAGAGCTCCTTAATCGATCCTAGGGTTAGCGGCACTGTTACTGGTGGAATTGGCGACGGGGAAGAGTCTGATCAATTACCACACGTCGACGATCGTACTGATTCAGGTGTATTTTGTAGCGGCGGTTACTGCAGTGTTTGTGAAGTATGAGAAAGAGAAAATTAGTATATGGCCACAATCTAAGGAATGAACCAACACATTGTCTTCGATTTTTTCAAATCGTCTTCGTAGCTTTTTACTTATTTGAGTTTGTTAATTTGGTGTGTTTTTTTCTTGTTTTAAGTAAATTATTAAATCAATGTTTAAAACACTTAAATCCATAAAATAAAAAGTTTAAGATTTAAAATAGTACTTTTAAAAATTGAATAAATTAAATAGTTTAAAATATAATTGAAATTTTTTATCTATTAAAATTTTAAATTTAAATTCAAATAATTATTAAATAAAAATTAATTAATTAATTTTAATTTATAAAAACTTATTAATTTACAAAAATTAACTAGTTAGTTAATAAACTGATCAATTTTTAACAACAAGAGTTATTAAAGTAAATCAAATCAAAAAGTTAAAAATCAAACTAAAAAATTGAACGGCTTAAAACTAATTAGATTTTTTAATCATTATAAAGCCAAAAGTAATCATAAGGAGAATTCGGAAAACCCAAAATTGTAATTTAATTTTTCTTTTCAAAAATTTTTTGTCTAAGTTGGATTAAATTTCTTCATCTACCTGAACTTTCTTCTTTGACTTTGGGTACATCATCATAGGAAAATCTTAAAAAGGTCATTTGTTTGAACAGATTAGTAAATAATAAATAATAAATAACTAATCAAATCAATTGATATAATAAATATTTTGTGTGACCCATAATAACGAGTTTGAATGGTTTTACATTGATTGCAGTCCACAATAGTTGCTGAACCAAACTAGCTTTTGAATCCAGACCATCTTGATAGTATCTTGTGGGTGACTCTGCTTTCTAACTATGGTCATGAGTAGCGTTTGAAAGATTTTAATTTACTGTGAGAACTTTCTTCATTGATTTTGGGCACATCAGCAAAAGAAAAAAACTGATTTAATTAAACAAATGACTGAATAATGAGCTTTAGCCCATTGATAAGAAAGGCTCACAGCTTGAGAATCTAACCCTGTGAATGCTCATTACTGTTCTAAAGTCTCAGACTTTGTGTCTACTTGAAATAAGAAACTGAGAACCATTAAAGCACCCTAACCTAAGAAGAGGTAAATTCTGGATCACCACAAGACTTTTGAACTATATTACAAACCCAAGACTTGATCATCATATGGTCTCCAACTAAAGGAATTTGATCTCAAATCAGTAATTCAGATTATTTTCTTTATGTTCAATTCTTTTGAACTATTCTCAACAGTTTATATCTTCTACATGAGTTGGTATTAATTTATAGTCCAAAAGTGGAGGGCAATTCGTGTAATCCCACAAAGTTTTTGGTGAACTGAAGAATTAGAAGAGCTTGAGTAATCCATATCATAGATTTGGTCCCTGAAACACAGGATCATAGGTCAAATGATGTCGTCTGCATTGGCACAGGACTATCCGAACAAAAACAGAAAACCTTCAATTATCGTTGCCAACCAACCATTCCTGCTGGAGAATCAACTTCCCCTCTGTACTAATGATATAACTCCAATGTCCATGATACTATATTCCCAGGGATGCCAAAGTTGAAGATTTTCTGCAATTACAATACCTACTGCAAAATGGGTTCTCCAGGACTCAGATGGCTATTTGTAGCTATTCCGTACAACAGAAGCGGGGTACTTGCATTCGCAAAGATTCACTCCAAAACAGGTTTGAGAGTACTGCCACCATATTCGAGAAATCAGTATGAAGACTGCTTGTACAACAATCATGAACTCCAGATGAGATTCCAAGACTCGCTCCTAACGTTTTCCCTAATAATTGTCATTGCAAAAAATTCAGTAAGCGATCCCCATGGTCCGAATTTGATATGAGATTATCATTCCAAACAAGCTGGGAAGATTCAAAAACCATGTGATTATGAGACTTAGATCCACAAAATGAGAAGGCAATATTACTACCAACTAATAAGGCTTACTGAAAACTGTCCCTTCTGCGCACCAAGACTTAAAGAAGAGAAAGCGACTCTCATTATGATGGAGATTAAAAAAAGGTAAAAAGGGTCACCACGCATTTTCTGCGGAAACAACACCACAACTTTTTTCCACTTTCCAATATTCTGAGTTCAATCCCTACATCAACGACATGTTTCCAGAAAAAAAAATGCCCACTTGTGCTTCATCTTGACATCATGCAGCATATCGATCCCACCAAATACAATGCATCATAAAGGTCAAAAAAAGCAGTCACTGGACCCTGATATTTGATGAAAGATGACAGACGCAAGAGTTCCCTAATAAGGCAACAACATTCCATAATTGCTACAATGATCACCACCAATCAACCAACTTGGTGACTTCTTCTGAATGAGGATAGCTCTAATTAAGAAGCTATGATGTGTAACTCAGGCACTTTGCACATAAAGGATATTCCCTATAAGAAAAGTAGCAGGCCTTCTGGAATCTTGAGAAGCCATGGGAAATGACTTTGTAACTAATGAGATTATTGGTTCTAGCTAGGTACTCACTTATACTTTATCATGAAAGTCTACTCCAATAGTAACTATTTGATGTCTCCTTAAAGCATGTAAATCTTTTAGAAGTGAAATCAAAAGACCTAGCATGCAAAACCAATAATGAAAGGTCAAAAAACTTAGAGCCCATGAACTGACTGCAATGAAACATTGAACTTTCATCAACCCCGCACCCAATTACCGGCAGATGATCATTGTCAACCTATTATGCCTCTTATTATTGAGCTACACCATCTGCAAACCTGCAATTTCTCTACATCAGTTAAAGGATGTCAAAAGAAAGTGTTACCTTATAAATGCTTAAGCAGCCTGCTAAAAACTCTGGTCACTTCACTAGCTTAGTACATTGGAGATTTATACGTGAGCAGTATGAGAAGTTTTGACTGTAAAAGATGCCACCATATCCTTAATTGAAGCTCCTTCTTCCATGGTTTCAGATAATTCAGTAACTCAAAAAAATCTTCCTGCATACGAGCTCCAGCCCAATGGGTAAATAATAAGGCTAATTATAACTAAAAAAAACTTGGATATCTGAACCTGTTGTACAGGCCTTCAACCAAACTTGACCTTATTGGAGCCACAAATGTGATAGCAAGCTACCGAAAACGATATTGAAAATGGCAGCTAACACACTTAGCAAAGAGCATCCTGTCATTCAATAGTTCTGAGCAGAACCACAATATGTACACCATAGATCGTTCATTCAAAAGTTAGACGCACCAAGATTAACCCAAGCTAGCATTTGACATTAGATGCATAACATGATTAAGAACCACAATTGATTTGTTAACTTGCTATATGCTTCAGTCACCAATCTTCCGTATCTGGCAGCAAACCGCAAAAAATAACTCAGCAACATGTTCGGAGCCCTCGCTTGTTACAGAAATTTTAGTCGAATCTTTTCCGCTTTGTTCTCGACATATCATCAAAACCACCATCATATAGTGCTTGTGCCCCATTCCTGTAATTTCCTTCTTGGTCTTCGATACCTCTTGGTCTTCTAGGTGCACTACCAGGCCTGTTCCTAATCCGTCTGTCAAATTCCCTCCCACTCAAATTGGCTCTTTCATGGAAGTCTTGATCATCTTCAGGTAAAAACCTAAAAGATCTAGGGCCATCCTCTGAATTGAGATGGAAACTCTCACTGTCAACACCATTAAAAGGATGTCTAAATGACCTAATAGGCCCCCTTCTCTCACCATACCTTGCCCTATCTTCCCTATTTTCCTCAGCAGTAAGTTCATATAACCGACCAGAATGAATAGAGCCACCAAAGAACTCATCACCATCTGTACCTTCTCGAGGATCTACAATTCCAAATCTCCTATTGTTTCCGAGTAAAACCTGGTTATTTGAACTCCTACTAGAGATTACAGACCTTGGATGACCAGGGTCTCGACTAGAATCCATTCCCCTCATTTCATTTCGCAACAAATATGGTGGGGAACCATGCCTCCTAACAACCATTTCTCTGTTAAAACCAGGATGATCAGGTGACCTAATCCTTCCCACCCTGTACATTGGTGATCTTCGATGTGACAACTCTGGACCAAACGTATCTGGAGACCTTCTCCTAGAAGAAGACCATGGACCAGGAGAACGAGATCTAAGAGGAGATTTGGAACGAACTTGAGGAACTCTTCTCTGGAAAGGAGGAAAGTTTCTAGTTCCTTGGACAAAGTGTCCATCTAATCTCTCATATGGAGGTTGAGCACGGGTAAATGAGCGTTCAGTACCGTCATCATGTGGCCCCCTAGTCATCTTCTCTGTATGCCTTATTCCCATAGCTTCAGAACCCTCTTCACTGATGCTTCTTGACACTCTACGAGCCATTTGAACACCACGTGCTGCAGACCCATCCTTCCCTCCTGGAGACCGCCCCCTAGAGGGCCGATGACGAAAAATTGAAGTCTCATCATCCCATAGCTTTCTCCCTCCCCGACCGCTACCAACAAGTGCAGCATCTGGTCCAGTGTTATAATTAATGAACTCAGCATCCGCTTCAACAACAGAACAGGCATATTTATGTCTAGGACCAAAATCAGAATTGTAAAATTCTGGAGCAAAGTCACGTTCAGAATTTCTATCACAACGTAGTGTGTCAACTCTACCCGAAATTCTTCCTCTACCTCGTACAAAATTCAATCTAGAGCTTCTGGAGGACTCATCTTGCCTGCTTCTTGAGAATCTGTAGGAACTATCAGGATAAACATCACCCCTGAAGCCAAATTGAAGGAAGAAAGTCAGAAATCAATGCATCCATTAGGCAATGAAAAAGGTAATACAAGAACAAGACATAATAACAGGTAATCATCACCTCCCTCGAGGATGTGGCTTGTCTCCCTCAAGTGCTACATCAGGTAACCTTTCTCTTACAGGATGTGATGGCAATGGCCTACCAGGGATAGACTTCACTTTACCTGGAGACGATACATTAGATGCGCGGGGCAAGTTTATAATCCTACTCTTATTACCTCCAGAGTTAGCAACCTTGGTCCCATCATCACAATTTGCCCCCACCTTAGGCGATACTGCATCAACTGTGGAATGTGCCCCCATCTTAGGGGATGCCACACCATTGTTTGGCACATTACTGGTTTTCACATCGTCATCAGAATGCTGCAGAGTAGATATAGTAGTCCCTTGGTCTTCACTAGTGGATTTGCCACATGCATGCTTTGTAGCTAGGTTACAGAAGCCATCTTCCAGTCTGGAGACTTCAAGTGATTCCTCTTTCACTTCCTCTTCAATAGCCTTTATTTCTTTCTGTTTTCCACCTCCACTGGAGGGCATTTCAGAAGCTGATGAAACTTCTACAGAAGTATCTTTTTCTGAATCCTGATTGGTTTTTACTTTGAGCGGGCTGTCTCTGACAGTATCAGTGTCTTTTTCAGTATGGTATTCCATCTCAGTGACCTTCTCTTCAACATGGGATAAATTAGGATGATCATCGCTAGGATGTTCCAAGCCAACATTTTTATCAGAATCATCATGATTGACATCGTTCACACTCTCAAATAAGGAACTATCTAATGTATCATGCAGTTGTTCTCGAACCTCACCATCTTCGAAGCCATCATGTTCTCTAGCATGTTCTTCTATATCCATGGGCACAGAAATGCCATCAGACTCGTATTCAGAACCATATGAATCTTCTTCAACTGCATCACCTGAAAAATTAATCTTTTCCTCGTCACATACAGGACCTTTACCATTCTCACCTGTATCCTGAACAAATTCTTCCATAGACTTCAATTCCCCCTGTTCTGAGTTGTCTAAAATTTTATCCTCTGTAGCTGCAACATCTACCTCACCAGAAACCTTAAGTTCAGTATCAGAATGCCCCACTGGAAGAGCAATTGCTTCTGGATGGGCCTGTCCAGAACCTTCGGGTTTTTCATTAGGTACTTTCTCATCATGCTCCGAATGACCTAACACATTGCCACTTTGGGAGCACTCCGTTGAACAACTAGATTTTAAGATGGCATCCTGGCCTTGAAGCACACGTTTATCAGTTGGACAAGGAGGTTGGTTTCTTGAATCTGGACATATGAGCGACTGTTCATTTTCTGTACAAACTGTTTCCAGTCCAGTATTCAGATTATCAACAAGATCTTGTTTATCAGATTTGTCCACTGCTCCCTCTGTCATCTTGATTGTTTCCATGTTGCCCTCCTGAACTGGTTCAGATTTAACTGACCTGCGACTAATTAAATTAAAATGACTAGAAATTGACAACATATTGGAATTCAGACCAAAATTTTCAGATGATTCATGCTTCACTGCTCTAACTTGTAATGGCTCCACAGAATTAGCTTTAACTCCCTTGGGATCACTTTTCAGGCTCTCATCAACTGGTTCTGACTTTATGGCTCTCGACAGAGTTCTGTCTTCAACAGTTGAATCTACTTCATGCAACCTAATATTAGGAACATTCATTCTGGAGTCTCTGTTAGCATACAAACTTGAAGAACTTTGACTTGTGTTAGAAGCGACAGAAGAAGGACCAAGGCATAAGTGGAGTGAATCCTCACTACTACTAAGCTTGGCAGATACTGAATGTGTTTCGGGAAAAATAGTCCTTTGCTCACTATCAACAGGGATTTTCTCTTCAGAAGCACTACTGGGACCAACCATCCTAGTTGAGCATATAAATGTTTTTGTTTCACACTTGGCATCAACAGGGTTCAAACTCTCAACAGTTATTTGACCTGCATCGCTCGCTAAATCAGCTGCAGCCCCATCATGTACAGAATCTTCCCATGCATCCATTGTTGTATTCAAATCCCAATTTGATCTATTGGCATGTATGTCGGAACTGTCACAACCCATCTGCAGATCCTCCAATTTGCCCTGAGCTCCACTTCCTCCCTTGCTTAATGACAAATTCAAAGAAACAAGTTCTGTATTAGTCTGATTCCCACAGCTCCTATCACCACCACAATCTCCCAAAGCCAAAGCTTGATGTCCCGTGAGGCCTAAAGCAACTCCAGAATTTGCAACACTCATAGGCATCTCGATTTTACCAACCCCTTCTCCCATTTGTTGGTTATGCATATCATTATCAACCTTACACGCAGAAGGTTCATTGGCGACTAAATTAAACTCAACATTTGAAGAATTTGGGATAATATTACCAGAACTTTCAGCCGGAACAATCTTTTCACCATTCCCAAGGTTAGCAGAACAATCAGACTGTGAAGTACAAACTGATTCTCCAACTTTAACATCGATATTAGATTCGCTTCCTGGTAAATTTTGTTTGCATTCCTTAATTTCTTCAGGTGCCGGATTCTTGCTGTCATCAGATAAGCCACAACTTGATGAAATAAACGCATCTGAAGGACCAGAATCCTTAGATAAATCGTCATGTTCACTCTGGACAACAATATCTTTTGCGGGTGGTGAGGATGGTTCTTCAGGTGGAGGTGAAGGACGTCGAAAAAACCTTCTCTTTTTGATAGGAACACCTGCAATATCAATACTAGACTGCTGGGCAAGGGATTTGACCCCAGTCTGCCAAAAAGTAGGTCAATTAGTAAACATGAAGAAATCAAACGATTCAATAATCTTCCAACTCCAAACATCAAATTAATCAGAGTCATATAAACACCTCTCGGTTTCCTGAAACAGACATGGCCACGAAGTTTCCGCTAGTAAACCGCCTTCTGCATACCCTAAAACAAACAACTGAATATCAAATCCACAACACATAGACAGGTTAGGTATCAACAAGCTATTCCGTATTCATGGGTTCATAATCGGAACCCAGAAAACCAATCAAAAAGTTTTAGGGAAAGAACAAAGAAGACAAAAAATCGAAAGAAATTAAAAACAAGTAAAGAACTTCCGATTCACGCAATCAATTAATAAATAAATAACCCAAATAGATCGGAATTTAATTATCAATCCACACAACTTAAATCCAGAAATGAAAACGACGCGATCAAACACAAAAACAAAAGAAGAAACAAAGAGATTAAACGATTGGGGTTAAAGAAAACAAAACAAAAAAGAATTAAAAAACAGAACAAAAGCAAAAAAAAACGATTGAAACAAGAGATCAAAATTTTATACAAATGAAAAAAAAATCGTTGAACGAAAAGAATCCACGAACAGCCGTTGAAATCGAAGATTTAAGACTGAAAAACGAGTGAAAGATTACCTGACGAGATACAGATAGAGATAGAGAAATGAAAATAGAGTAATAGAAGAGAGTTTGGATATTCCTCAGCAACTACCGCAAGAGCAACGTGAGAGACGCGAGGAAAGTCGTAGGAAATTGCCTTTAGGGTTGTGGTAGCCACTTAAGTAGTGATAAATGCGGGCTGTCATTATTTCTTCTTGGA
This sequence comes from Erythroxylum orinocense, assembly GCA_025531955.1. NCBI lineage: Eukaryota > Viridiplantae > Streptophyta > Magnoliopsida > Malpighiales > Erythroxylaceae > Erythroxylum > Erythroxylum orinocense. The sequence continues at coordinate 19,675,911 of JANZLX010000213.1, read as the reverse complement.
CTTTCTTAAAATCTACGCCAGTGACACTCCGCCACATGTGCCTCCTTTCAAATCCTCTGGTCCCTCTTCCCTATACTAACTCTATGCCACTTAATCTCAACCACCTATTAATATAGGACTCACATAAATAGGTGGTTGGGATGGAGTGGCACAAAGTTGGTACCAGGTAGGGGACCAGAGGATCACGTCCCCAAGTACCTGAGTTATTACTTCTTGGTGCCCACATTGAACAAATTGTCGTTTTCCTTGCAAAATCTTTTTAAGGTTTGCAAATTTATTGAAATAATCAATTTATATCCAGCTCATTTTTGGCTGGAATTGATTTAGACCATTAGTTAAAAAGGTGGACCCGATGGAGCTACAAGTCAATTACAAGGTTTCGAGTTCGAGTTTCGGCAGCAGCAGTGTGAGAGTTTATCCAATATCGTAACTCTTTGTGCACACTAAATACTGGGCCATCTTTCTAAGAAGCAGGCTGAGATCAGACCGTAATTTATTCCTTAGTACTTTATTGGGTCGAGGTGTGGGGTGCCTGAGATGGGCGATCCACCTTTTGAGTCCACGGTCGACTCAGTCTTGCTCACGTTATTTTTTATATTTTTATAAAAAATTATAAAATAGGTCAAGCTACGGGTTGTTTTATCTTGACTCGTCGAGCTATAGGCTACTAGGGATGAGCACTCGGGTAATTCAGGTCCAATTTTTACTGTTCAGACCCAGTCCGAATTATCCGAAATTTTTTTTATCTTACCTGACCCAAACCCAAAATTTCATTACTCGAATTACCAGAAATTTTGTTCCGGCCAGCCCAAATTACCCAAAATTTTGTTTAATTCTCTTTTAAAAATTACACAAAATAACTAAATACTTGAATTACATTCTCATATCTCAACAAATAGTTGAATTCACT
>JANZLX010000213.1:19664323-19674901 GCA_025531955.1 Erythroxylum orinocense | reverse complement strand
TTGTTATGTTGAACCTATTAATTGCAATTCTTTGATGAATCATGTTTTCTTATTAGCCATGATTGATGAGTTCACAGAATACCCAGCTGATGGAGTATATTATCAGACTATGTGCACATTAGTAACCCACCAGTGATGGGTTAGATTCGGGGCCTATCTGGAGAGGACAGACCTCTAGGGGCAAGGATATGCCAACCTTGTATAGAATCAGAAAAGGGGAGATATGCCGAACTAGCATGCCTCTATCTCTTCCTAAGAAATTCAAAAATTCAGAACTCATAAATGAGAAAGTTCAGAATTAGGAATCCTGTAAAACCCAAAATTCATAAAGAAACCAGAACTCAGAAAGAAACTAGAATTTAGAAAGAAACCAGAATTCAGAAAAGAACCCAGAACCTAGAAAAAAAATTCAGAAACCAGATTCATGTTTTATTTGAACAATTCATATTGAGCTTTATTATTGATATTCATGTGATTGCCACAGTTGATATTACTACCAAGTTATCCATTGACGCCATATATTGTTGCTTAGAATCCGACAGACCATTCTTGTGAAGCTAACCTTATGTTACCTAGCCTCACAAGCATGGTAGCATGTTTATCTCTCACTAAGTCACGTTGTAGACTCACCTCTCACTATCATCATTTCAGGGGATTAGTAGATCATACGAGAGACAACCCGAAGCCTTTTTTAGACTCATTTGGATAATCAGACAAGTAATGTTTTTTTGGCATGATGTAAATTACAGATGCTTATAGCTGCTCCATGGTTTGTCATAATCATACGTATGTGAAACATGTATGGATATGCTTTGTTATTGAGAATGATGTTGGTTGATGATATGAGATGTTCATAGATTGGTTGTTTATAAGTAGACTGTATGTGAGAATTGCAGATTTGAATCCTTACTTCTTACAATCTATCAAGCAGGTATGAGGATTAATCAGATAAATGAATGGGTCATGCCGGATTTTTAGTAGAATATAGAAAAGTTAGGCTTACTACGGGTTTTGGTGGCATTAAGCCTACCCATTCCCTAATGCCAACACGACCCAAAAGGCAGGTTGTGTCAAATAGGGTCTATGGGTTTTTCTCAGTTACCAAAACATCCATGCTTGATTTTCTACCGATGTCTTTGATTTGTTATACAAAGCTAATAATTATTTTGATGTTGTGAATGTGGGCGAAACCTTAAAGGTGAAGATGGCATCGGTGTACTGGGAAGGCAATGCACTCAAATAGCACCGGTCTTATATGTCTGGTAAGAAACAACTCCCTTATGTGGGTTGCGAAGTTTATGTTGAGCCATTTGTACTTGATTTGGTGGTAAGGAGACTGAGTACCCATTAGCAGTGTTTAGGCAGATCATTCAAACAAGGGAATTTTATGAATACTTGGCTGCTTTTGATGAAATGTGTACTTGCGTTCCTTTAAATGATGGCGAGACCATACAGACATTTATTGGCAGGTTGCAGGAAGAGTTGCATTTTGCTATAGTGAAGGGGGCACCCAAAACCTTGAATGAGGCGATTAGGCGTGTCGAGGTAGAGCATGCCAGGCTCAACCACAAATCACCCTTAGCCAAATTTCACCCTGCATCTTCTTTGCCTACCAAACACCAGGCTCAACGTATTTCTATGACTAGTACCTTTCATAAAGCACAGCTGCCCTCCAACCTACCCTTGTTTACTAACAACATACAAAAATCTCATAAGACTAATATTGCCACTTTTTCAAACAAACTTCACCAATTCAAATTAACACCATAAGAAGTCCTGCGAGCTAAAAGGTTGTGCTACTGGTGCGCCGAGAAGTATGGGCCTAGCCATTAGTGTAAGCAGAAGCAGATGTTCTGGATTAAAGTGGGTGGGGACATGGATGATATTGGTCAGGATTGGTGCGATGAGTTGGAGTGGGAACGAATTAAAGGTGGCAAGGTACAAATTTTAGCAAGTGCCTTAACGGGCAATCCAGGGTTTCAGACAATGAAGGTTTGTAGAAGTGTGGCTAATACTCAGCTATACACCTTGGTTGACTTGGGTAGCACCCATAATTTCATGGATGAGAGAATGCTCAAACGATTGTGGTGTGTTTTTTACTCCCATTAAACTCGTCTATGTGAAAACTGATGATGGTAATGCTCTTTCTTGTTCTTATGTTTGCAAGGGGTTTAGCTGGAAAATGTAAGGACACCAATTTCTTGTTGATATTTTCATAATTAAACTTGGGGTATTTGATATGGTGTTAGGAGTCCAGTGGTTAGCCACGCTAGGAGACATCACTTGGAATTTCAATGACTTAGTCATGCAGTTCTCGGTCCAAGGTAGTGAAGTGGTATTGAAGGGCACTGAGAAGGTTTCTTTACATTGGATTGCAGCTGAACAAATGGATAAATTATTGAATGCACCAGATGAATTAGCAGAAATACAATATTGCTGTTTATCTGTTGAGAAAATGGATCAGAGCACCATTGAAGTGCCCTGTTGCAATACTTTAGCAATGGGGGATTGGAACTAGAAGCTAGATGAGTTGCTACTTACCTATGGTGAGGTCTTTGAGGAGCCAAAAGAACTACCCCCCCCCCCCCAACGGCCATATGACCATTAGATTGTATTAAGAGAGGGAATCTCTCCTATTAACTTGAAACCATACTGGTACTCAAGTTTGCAAAAAGATGTCATAGAGGAACTTATTACGGAAATGCTACTGTTGAAGTTATACAACACAGCTTGAGTCCATTTTCAGCCTCAGTGGTGTTGATGCAAAAGAAAGACAATAGATTGCGTATGTGTGTGGATTATAGGGAATTAAACAAACACACTATCAAGGACAAGTTTCCTATCCCAATCATTGAAGAGCTGCTGGATGAATTGGTGGGCTCGACGATATACTCCAAGTTAGACTTGAGGGCAGGGTATGATCAAATACGAATGAAACCGGAAGACATCCACAAAATAGCTTTCAAGACACATGAGGGATATTACGAGTTTGTGGTAATGCCTTTTGGTCTCACCAATGCTCCATCGACTTTCTAACACCTACTGAACATAATTTTTCAACCTTATCTCAAACGCTTTATATTGGTGTTTTTTGACAATATTTTAGTTTACAGTGAGTCTTTAGAAGAGCACCTCACTCACCTATCTATTACCTTGCAAACCTTAAGGGAAAATGTCTTGTATGCCAAGAGAAGCAAATGTCACATTAGGGTGAGCAAGATTGAGTCTTTGGGGCATTACATCGATGCCAAAGGTGTTTCTACCGATCCTAAGAAGCTAGAAGTAGTAGAGAAGTGGCCAGTTCCAATTAGTGTCAAACAATTGAGGGGATTTATTAGGTTGACGGGATACTATCGCAGGTTCATCAAGGACTATGGCAAAAGCAGTCAACCCTTGACTGATTTACTAAAAAAGGATGCATTTGCATAGACTGGGGAGGCTCAATTGGCTTTTGATTCTCTTAAACGAGCATTGATTACTACTCCAGTATTGTCTTTACCCGACTACTCCAAGACCTTTTTTGTTGAAATGGATGCAAGTGGTACTAGTTTTAGAGTCGTACTGCTCCAATAAGGGCACCCACTAGCCTTTATTAGCAAAGGGTTATCACTTAAACATTAGTTATTGTCGATATATGAGAAGGAGTTGTTAGTAGTGCTATTTCTCATTAAAAAATTGTATCCATATCTGGTGGGGAGGCAGTTAATAATCATAACGAATCACCAAAGTTTGAAGTACTTGTCAGAACAAAGACTAACCACACCTAGCCAATACACCTAGTCAGCTAAACTAATGGAGTTAAATTACATTATTACTCACAAAAAGGGGGTAGAAAACATGGTTGTTGTTGCTCTGTCACGAGTTAGTGGACATGCCTTAATATTAATGGCAATTTTTGCCATATCCAGTGAGCTATTGGATTTAATCAAAGAGGTTTGGGGGAAAGATCCAAAGATGCAGGAACTGATCAAGAGTCTTCAAATAGGGACACTGAACAAACGACATTACTCTTGGGATGGTGAATTTCTTAAACACAAGGGAACGCTGGTCATTGAGGATTCAGATGAACTGAAACAAAAGATTTGTCAATGCTATCACAATGCTGCAATGGGCGGATATTTTAGTCATGTTGTCACTTTCTGTCGAATAGCTACATTATTTTATTGGAAGAAAATGTAGAAATAGATCAGGAATTATGTACGTAGTTGTCACGTTTGTCAATTTGTAAACCAGAGAATGTTGCTAGTCCCAGTCTTATACAACCTCTGCCCATTCCAAAGGCAATCTTTACTGAGGTCAGTATGGACTTCATAACTGGGTTACCTAAATCTGCTGGTAAATAAATTATCATGGTGGTTGTAGATAGATTATCAAAATACACCCATTTTATAGCTCTTTCCCGTCCTTGTTCTACTCAAGTGGTAGCTAAGGCCTAAATGGAGCTTCATGGTTTGCCTAAGATTATAATCAATGACACGGACTCAATGTTCATGAACAATTTATGGCAAGAAATTTTTAAACTACAGGGATTCCAGCTACACATGTCTTCTGCTTATCATCCCTAGACTGACGGTCAATCTGAGGTGGTCAATAGGTGCTTAGAAACTTATCTGCAATGTCTGACCAATGATGCTCCAGCTAATTAGGCGAAGTGGCTTCCTTTAGCAGAATGGTGGTATAATACAAATCATCACTTTGCCACTAACACCACTCCATATGAAGTTGTATAGAGACAGCCACCTCCAATTCATCTTTGTTATTGTGTTGTTGACGCTAAGGTCCAAAAAGTGGACAGGGTTCTTCAAGATAAAGAGGCTACGATTAAGCTTCTTAAGCATCACTTGATCAGGGCACAAAACAGAATGCGACAACAAGCTAATAAGAAAAGGAGTGACAGATCTTTCGAGGTTAGGATTTGGGTTTATCTGAAACTCCATGCTTATCGTCAACAATCTGTCACCATTCGACCTTCCCATAAGCTATCAGCTCAGTACTTTGGTCCATTTCAGGTTGTTGCCAAGGTTGGATCAGTAGCATATACTCTGAAGTTGCCTAAGGGTTCCCAAATTCAACCCACTTTTCATGTTTCTCAACTGAAGCATGTAATTAGAGATAATGGGGTTAGCACTCCTTTACCTGACTCACTTACGTCCACCATTCTAAAACCCATTCTAATGGTTGTGCTAGATCGAAGATTGTTATGCCGTGGTAACAAAGCAGCTGCCAAATGGCTTGTACAATGGTCTAATGGTAGTCCTGTTGATGCTACTTAGGAATGGGCATTTGATCTGTAGCAGAAATTTCCAGGCTTGAAACTTGAGGACAAGGTTCCTGAAGAAGGGAGGGATTTGATATGAGCCAATTTGATCCAACAAAACTTTCTCATCCTAGATGCTTGCTGAATCCAACAATCCAACATTTAAGATGTAAATTTTACCGTTTGAGAATTACTGAATGATTAGCTAGTAAGTTTGTTAAAGGGAATCTCGAAGTGGCCCTATTTTAATTATACTGGTTGACATTTACAAAATATGAAATAGACAATATACTCTTTTCTCTCCCTCATCTTCTCTCTTTCTTCTTTTCTCTCTGTTCTTTCTTTATCAAATATTATTGTTTGTGACGTTAAACACATAGGTACCATTAAAGCTCTTTAACCAATCCAAAGTAGCTGCTATCATAGCTCCAGCCCGCTGTTACGCCATCTGCACCTAACTACGTACTTATCTTCTAAACGTCGTTGGTTCCATGTGTCTCCTTCTCTAGTACTTACACGTTTGTTTATGCATTTCCATATTTTAGTTTATGTATGCTAGTCTTTTAAGCTTTATTAATATCGAATTTTAATAGAACAATGACTAAGAACAATTTAGGAATAATGCATAAAAATAATATGAATCTCATAATTATAATTTTATCATAATTTTATTTGGAATGTACAATTATCTTATACGCTTTATCATGTACGTCTTGAATATGTATAAGACAAATTATTTTTTAAATGATTGTGTCACTAAACTGCAACTAACTAATCGACTATAAAGCACAAATTAACTCGTAATTGTTCTATTTTCTCTTTTTTATTTAATAATCCTTTTTCATATCCTTTAAATAAAATTTAAATATGGTCAATTAAATACGTCAATTTAAAAAAATTTAAAACTAAATAATTATGTATGATTGTAAATAACACTAACAAAGTCACAAAAAATGCAGTTATAATTAAGATGGTAATAATAAAATTGCAATTGCAATATTGTAATTTAAAGTTTAACTTAAAAATGTTTTAACAAAAAAGTTTAAAATTTTGAAAAAAGATTAATATCTTAAATTTTAATAATTTTAATGACTTGTGCAATTAAATTGAAAAAGAGTAATGGATGATATTTTAATGACCTGGATGACTCATCTATTAATAGTAAAATATTAAAAATCTATATTTGTGAAAAAGAAGAAAAAAAATATGAACCTTTTGCGAATGCATCACAAAGAATAGATTACCAGTCACTACTGATTAAAAATGGTATAGTAACTTTTAATATCGTACCAGTTTAAGTTAATAGTTGATATCGACATTTTCGATCGATACGAGTTGATATCAATGTTTAGAGATTCGTACCGTACCAGCCGGTACCCGGATCTCGTCTTGAGTATCGGCCAAAAATACCGGCTAGTACTGGTCAATTTCAGCTGTACTGGTCGGTATTCAAAATACCGGTCAAATACCGATCGGTACCGAAAATTTTAAAAAATTGAGAGACTTTTTTGCAAAATTTTCAAAATTTCCCTCCCTCCCTCCTACCTATCCTTCCCCCCTTTTTTTTCAAAGTTTTTAAAATAATAATAAATATTTTATTATTATTAATAATTATAAATTAAATAAAACTTAAAAATAAAGTATTTTATTTTTATTACTAATAAATTATTTTAATATTTTATATAATATTTATTAATAAATACTAATAAAAATATTTTATTTCTTAAAATAAATACTTTTAAAATTATTATTTATAAACTAATACTTATTTTAAATATTTTGAATTATTAAATAAAAATTTAGTTGAAATTTATATATTTTAAAATTATATTTTAAATTTAATTATATTTATTAATAATTATTAGATTAATTTTATATATTAAATTAAAATTGTGATTATATCTAATTAAATGTAAAATGAAATGGAATAAGAAAAAACAACAATTCAATATTAATAATTCAAAATTTTGATAAAATAGAAAATAATTGATAATTCAAAATTTTGAATCATTTACAATTAATTGTTTTATATAGATATATATTATATATAAAAATAATTAAAATATAATAAAGATATATATAAACTAAAATGGATAAGATATAAACAAAAAGCTAAATTAAATAATATACAACTTTACAATATGATAATGGATTATTTTGTAATTTTTAAAAAAGTTGAGGAACTATTTTATAATTTTAAAAATTATCCGAAGCTGTACCCGGTATTAATCAGTTTCGGTATAGTACCGTACCAGAACCTAATCCTGTATCAAGTCTGGTACGGTATTCATAACATTGTAAATTGTACTAATTTTATATTCCTTACTATTAATCACCATCATATTATTATTAAAAATTATTTTGGTTATTTAATTTTTCTTATTAATTTAATTGTTTAAATTTTTGATTATTATTAATTTTCAATTTACTATTAATTTTATTATTATTAAATTATTTATTTATTAATGATATTAAATAATATCATTAAATTTCTGATTATTATTAATTTTATTCTTAAGAAGACTAAGGATAAAAATATTTGTTTTTTTTGTCATCATAAAAAAAAATTAAACACGCAAATAAAATTTTTTTGTCTTTTAGAATAATCTCAAAACAAATAATAATGTACGTTATTATTATAATAAATTAAAATTTTATTAACCAATAATAAAGCCAAAACAATTAAGCATAAGATTGAAGAATTTAAAAGTAGCTTTGGTACTCAAACACGGCGTCTGTGGATGTGTTCCACAGGCATCTGTAAATTTCTAGTAAAAGACGATATCGTTTTACTATTTGACAAAATAAGACAAGATAACACTTGTCAGAGGGTCCGGACTTACCCTTTTTGTGATTAGACGAAGTACACTACGGAATAGATCCATTCATTACCTTGTCTGCCTTTTGTCGTATTATTTAGGGCCAGTACAGTACTGAATAGGTCCACTCCATTCATTACCGTGTCTGACAAGGAAAGTAACGTAAAATTTGACGTTATTTTTTTCTTTATATTCAACTTTTTTTTCTCTCAATTAATAAATAGGTTAAATGTAAATAAAAAATATAGAGCACAATTGTTTTGGGTACAAGTAAATGCGTTCCGCTATTCATCTGTACTAAAATTTAATGTGTCTAACCAATTTATTATTTGAGAGGCAAAATAATAGTAATAAAACAAGAAGGACAATAGTTTTCGGTACAAGTCAATATGTTATTGTTAGGCAAGCAAGTCCCTCTTTCTCTTCCATGCTTGATTCACGAAGGGACCAATTCTTCTGTTCTTTTTATCCAAGGTCAACCCTATGCCATCCATGCACAGTCACAAATGTCAGTGAATCCCAGCAAAATTTGCGGTGAGAGGTAGTGATTGAAGAGGGTTGATCTTGGATAAAAGTTACAGGACTTAAGTTCTATGTTTGAATCCTGCGTCCGTCTGACATATTCATCAGAGATCGCGTAGGTGTGAATATGACAAAGTTACGAGGTCCTCTACACCGACCTTCCACCGGCGAAGACGGCTGCTTTAATGTTTCTGTAGACACTGATGTAAAAGTCTACGTTGAAGGCATGGCATGCATTCGAGCAACAACCTGAGTACCTCCGTATCTTCGAACAAGCAGACCGCGCATTCCACTGTTACTAGAATCGGGATCTTCTATCTAATCTTACATTGCCTTATTTTATTTTATAAATTTTAATCATTTATTTATACAGGTCATCTATTTATTTATGTAAAATTCACGTGAAATTTAAAAAAATGAATGATTTAGATTCATAAGATAAAATAAGATACCGTAATATAAGACAGAAGATCCGACTCACCGTCGCTGCCTTCTACTACCATCATCGTTACTGTTATTCTCATTATCATTCAATACTTTAAAATAGGATTTAAGTGATTATTATTAATTATTGCTATTAAATAAGAAATATTTCATTGGACTGTGAAAGCTAGACATATATATTAAGAGGCTAATCGAGTCGCAAATTGGCTAGCAAATCATGCCCGGTCTTTAGAACTTGGTATTCATTGGTATCAATACTCACCTGTGGGTTGTTTTAATATCCTCGTCGAAGATATCGCTAGGACTTTCTTTCCCTGCTTAATAGCTTAATATGTGTACTTGTTGCTTAATAGCTTAATATGTGTACCCGTGTTCTTATGATATAAAAAAAACACTTTTTTTAAGAAAACATATTGACTATGACTGTAAAAAAGAGAAAGAAAGAAACATATTACAAATCTGCGTTATATGTATATATACCTAGATAAAACATTTTGATATTACTTTGAAAAGATATATATTTTTCGTGTTGATACAAACATTGAACTTTGAATGGATTCTGATCAGGGCCTTTTCATTTAGATTATGAAAGTTTTTAGAAGAAGGTTATCTGTCATTACCGCTGAAGATTATATAGCCTTATATAACAAACCAAATCAAAATATGCAGTCTGTATCTCAAAAAAAATGTAGACTAAATCAAATAACAATTTCATAACATAATAGGTACTTATTAACCACATAATAACATAACACCAATAAATTATAACATATTGCAACTTGAATATTAACGTGACGTTGAGACGGGAAACGATCCCAATGACCGGAGCTTTTCCCGGGAAAGTTGAAATTTATTCAAACGGTGTAATATAGAGTAAGAATATGGCGGCCGGAGCATAGACAGACACTACTCTTGGCATTTGTTCTGGGCGAACATTTGTGTTAGGGCTTTGAAGTCGTTAGCCGCAACACCGTCGGGACCAGCTGCGTCGAGCACAGTCTCTCTGAGGGCACAAATGGCCTCTCTCATTTGCCTCCCCTTTTCATGTTGAAAAACAGTTTTCAAGCTCTCGACCATCCCACTTTTGGTGATCACTTCACCTTCAATTCCCACAGCTATGCCCCATTCCTCCTCAGCCATTCTGGCATTCATGTGATTGTCTGTCCAAACTGGCCTGCATATCAATGGCACCCCACCCAAAATGCTCTCTGCCAGAGAATTGAAACCGCAGTGACTCACTTGTGCTCCGATTGAAGAATGTGCCAAGACTCGGCTCTGTGGTGCCCATGGAACCACCTTTCCCTGCAATCTTGTTCTCTCGATAAACCCTTCCGGTAAGCAGGATCTGAAGTTGTCCTTAAGAGACCAGAGAAATGGAACACCACTAACTTCAAGAGCTTCTGCTAGTGCTGCTAGTTCTTTTGGAGGTGGTACTACCAAAGTCCCAAAGCTTATATATACAACAGAACTTGCTTTTTGATTATCCAACCAGGGTAAGCATCCAGTTACATCTGGACCAGAAGCGGGTGGAAGTGG
>JANZLX010000213.1:19638356-19651568 GCA_025531955.1 Erythroxylum orinocense | reverse complement strand
AGAGCAAGGAAAAAAGGAGGCTGTTTGAGATTGATTTTCCTGTCAATCGTCCTATCACGAGATCCATAACTAGGGAATGTAACATCATGTCAAAAAACATCAAAGTGTTTCTTCTTTTCTCCCTTGAGTCTTTATCATAAATGAGCCTCATGCTCAGCAAAAACACATGCACAGGTCTGTCTGTGCATGTTTTTGGGGGGAAAAATAAAAAGGACCATGATAAGAAATGAACACATGCACATGCATTCACATGTAATAATCAGCAGAAAATCACCTCCGCCGAAGCCACCCATCTGAGGAATTCCCCACGATCCATCCCATTGAATACTTTTGCAGTAGTAACAGTGGCTTTTCCTTGGGTTAAGGTGCCTGTTTTATCAAATATGACGTATTTAATCTTCTGAGCCCTTTCTAAAGCATCCCCTCCTTTTATCAACACCCCATTGTTTGCACCAACCCCAGTTGCAACCATGACCGCAGTTGGTGTTGCCAATCCAAGAGCACATGGACATGCGATTACCACCACAGAGATTGCAAACATGAGAGAAAAAACAAAGTAATTTCCATTTTCTGGAAGCCATGTTTCCGGGTAAGCTCCCATAGATCCAGCAACATACCTACAGGAAGCAAAAAAATAATGTGAAAAGTAGGCAAACACGTAATATCCAAGTCAATGTACACAATAGCCAGGAAAGCAACCCAGAAGCAACTTCCCAGTCAAACAAGGTTAATAGTAGGAACATGAAAAAAAATGTTACGTAAAAGTAAGGCATACATTTAATACCTAAGTTAATATTGATCACAATAGCCTGAAAAACAACCCAGAAGCAACTTACCAGCCAAACAAGGTTAGCAAAGCCATAGCAACAACAGTAGGAACAAAAATGCTTGCAACCTGCAAGCCAAAAGATATTAAGAATGGCACTTGAATGTACGTTCAATGATATGCAAAAACCAATAAGAGATTCAAGCTCAGAAGCAGGAGGAATACAAAAAGGAAAAGGTGGGGAAAAAGGATAGAAGAAAGTAGATCACAAGTGCAGAACCAAAACACAAGCCTGGTAGATTTAGTTGCTGGAATGCTAATCAGTTGAAGATAAAGTCTCATAAAGCTTTCCTTTTGCCCCTGATATAGGCATTGTTAGAACATATAACGAAGATGAAAAGCTAAAGAAAGATTAGTGCAAAATCTCAAATTGTTTGATTTAGAATGTTCAACTGGCTTGTTGATGATGTACAAAGTATTCACTTAATTCAAGTTCTTTGAATATGATGGTTTTGATATATTAATCGTATCCAAACATCCTAGTTTAGTCTAATGTCAAAACTTATGAAATCAAGAACTTTGATATTCAGCACTACCATACCGATATGATGAGCAAAAGATGACATCCTGCTTCCCCCGCCCCAAACAATGAAGAAGGAAAAAAGAAAATAGCAAAAGCAATGGCTGTGATACTTACAAAATCTGCAAACCTCTGAATTGGAGCTTTGGACATTTGTGCTGTCTCAACCAAACTAATTATCTGACTCAAAACAGCATCACATCCTACTTTTGTGACTTGTATATGAAGGGCACCATGTAAATTTATTGTACCTCCAATAACTGCTGAATTAACCTCTTTTGAGACAGGGGCAGATTCACCAGTTACCATACTCTCATTGACATAGCTTGAACCCCATATCACCAAACCATCAGCAGGAACTTTAGCACCAGGAAGAACTTTTAATGTGTCACCAGGCTGAATAAGTAAGGCATCTATTTCCTTGTCTTCAATGCAGATTCCATCTACAAGGCCAACAAAGTTATATTACTTAGTTCCTTAACTGTCTTTCTAGTTATCACATACTTAGATGTCGCTCAGAGCATTCATTTCAAAATTTTGCAACAAGATTAATGCAGCTCAAACTCAACTTCCACAAAAAAAAACGTAAAATTTTGACAAAACAACATTGAAAGCAGATACCTTTGTCTTTGACAACCAGCAGTGCAGTCGCTGGTGCAAGCTCTACCAACTTCTTGATTGCATCTGATGTTTTTCCCTTGGCAAGGCACTCCAAGTACTTTCCCAACAACACAAAAGTTATCAGCATGGAACTTGTCTCAAAGTAAGTTGGAGACCAAAAGCCAGTGGCTGCACCATATAGTAGTGCACATACAGAGTAGAAGTATGATGCTGAGGTTCCTAATGCAACTAAAACATCCATGTTGGTTGAACCATTTCGAAGGGCTCTGCCAGCTGCTACATAGAAGCGCTTTCCAATCACAAATTGAACTACACTAACCAATACCCACTTCAACCAGTCTCCCATTAGGAAGGGTCCACATCGTCGCAGTAGTAGTGAATACAACATTGGTATGTGAGGACATACAACTCGTATGAAGAAGATAGGAATCTGCTACGTAAAAATGCAGTCAACCCATGGTGAGATCACAAATTAAAAAAGAGAGAGAGAGAGAGAGAGAGAACAAGGAGTATAGAATTAAAATCTTGAGGCAGCTACTCACACTGAGAAGCAAACTGGAGACAAAAAGCCGAAACATAATAGATGACTCTTCGACATCCTTTGAGGTCATTCTTGTAAAAGGATTCATAACATGTAACTTAAACTTTCCATTGCTTCCTCCCTCAATCCCATCAACCAAGGACCTAGAACTGACAACTTCAGGATCAAAGAGAACATCAAGTTCACTGGATATCCTGTTGAAACGAAACTGCCGTACACCTCTCAATGCGATAAGTATTCCTTCTAAAAGCTGTGCATCCATCTCAGTGAACACCCCAGCAACTCCTAAGATGATTTTATCCTGCTGACTGCTCTGGACAAGCAAACCTTCAAAACCAGCATCTTCAATTGCATTCACTATATCATCCTTACTGATTATAGTAGGATCGTACTCAACTTCTCCTAATGAAGTAGCTAGAGCTACTACTGCCCTTTTCACACCAGGAAGATTCCTCAAAATACCTTCCACAGAGTTGACACATGCGGCACAGGTCATACCTCCTATTGTAAACTGCCCAGTAAGGGTATTACTTGGTTTTGCCTTAGACGTGACAGGTTCAGGTAGTATTTCTGCTTCAAAGCCTGCATCCTCAATTGCATTCTTGATGTCATCATCCTGAATTGAGAAATATCCGTAAAACACTAAGATCATGAAAGTTAATATCTATAATGCAAGTAAACAGCTCATGCAATTGACTGAAAACTGCAGATAAATTACGATCAGTCCCAATTAACAGTGAGCATTAAAAAATGGCTCCATAACCATAAACCAATAATTCAAATACATATGGAAGTAAATTTTCAGGATCAAACATACATTAATGACAACATCAAACACAAATCAACGCCTACAAAGATTTCCAAATTAACGTTCTCAAGTATAACATGCAGATCATCAAAAGAAAATGGTCCCAAATCCCGAACTAGAACAACAGAAATAACCAAATATTAAAAGTCAAGTTCAAACTCTGCAGAAAAAAGTCAAAGGTTTCACCACCAACCTTGACCAGGTTAGGGTCGCAGACAACAACAGCCTTGTTCTGAAGCAAGGCAACGGAGGCTTTAAAAACCCCATCAACGCTCTTGAGGGCTGATTCTACAGAATTGGAACACGCTGCACACGTCATCCCCGTGACCCTCAGTTGAATCCTCCTCACAACTCCGTCTTCTTCTTCATCATCACCAATCCCAATCACATGCGAATCATTTTGGTTTTCGTAAGAATCAAGGAGTCTGACGTCCTCCATGTCGTCGTCACTGTCGTGGACGGTCAGAGAAGACTTCCGGGCGCCAGAAGCCTGGACCAGCTGGAGGTCTCCAATGCTCGGCGCCATTCTTAAGAGCACCGAGCAGAGCACACAGCAAGGTGAAATCCAAAGTAAAACAGATATACTTTCTCTTTCTTTTTGAGAGGGAGAGAGAAGGTTGAGAGTTTGAGACAACAATTTCTTAGACTAAGGATTGCGCTTACGTTGGTGACTTTGTTCTTTGTATTGACGAATTTACCCTCTGAACTTACAAAGCTTGTGGGTTTTGTTTTGTACTAGTACACTACTGCCTTTTAAGTTTGGACCGTCACCTTATTTTCCCGTTTTCTTTCCTTATCCTGTGGCTGTAACTAATTTTCAGCTCAGAAAAAAACCTTCTCCCTCTGCTTTTGTTCAGACATGGGTGGGTTGTGTAATTAGTAGGCAAAGGCTCTGAATCCTCAATATCAAAGCCCTACCTATACCTTTTCTTGGATTTGTTGAATGGACAAAATTTTTTGTTTTTGTTTTACTATAATGTATTTATTAAATATCCATACTCTCTGCTGCTAAACATTTGGCCAAACATCATGCACACTTATTCCATTCAAAAGGATTCAGTTGAATATATACATACATATATATATATAAGTACCAATTCCTGTGAGTGGAGGCCTTTATCGGAAACTTTAATATCTGAATTGCAATTGAAAATATTTATAATAAAAAATTAGTTACATCTCCACGTGTTAGCACAAGCTTGTCACAAAAGGTAATTATGTGGATTCTAATAGCGTTAACTAGCCCTGTCATGAAGTGTTTATAGCTTTTATCCTTCTTGTATGTAATACCAAGTAGGATAAGGCTATATAATAAGTTCATGATCTTTCTTGACTTCTTGTATTTTCATACTCCAACTTATGATCTATTGCCACTCCTTTAGTGGATTATTGATTGCACATTGTTTTCCAAGCTCCACATGTGTATTTACATTTGAAAAATACGCGTGAAGTACTCTCTTTACACTAGTTTGTCAAGTAATTAAACTTGTTTAATTTGTCAATAGTGGGTATTTTCTCTTTTGTAGCTCTCTATAAAGATGTTGTTGCCCTAGGAAGATTGTATTTACAATCTATCATTTTGTACCATGAGACATTTATGAGATTCTGTTGAAATGTTTTTTTTTTTTGCATGAAATATTATTGTACATTTCATTAGCAGTAAGACGCCACAAATTTTTGTCCTCCACATTTCCTTTTAATTCTACATTGTTGATCTCCATTTACATATTGTTGTCATTTATTCTCGTAAGAATCTCATTCATAACCAACTTGCATTTAACAGGTTTTGATTGCCTGGAATGATGTCTTTCAACACACTTAACTCGGCATTATTTATAAGAGGACCATCAAATATCCAATTGCCATGCCAGATTACTGTGTTCATCCCATTCCCTACTAGCGTCTCCATTTGAGAATCTCTTTTAATGTAGCATATGCATTCTTAGATGTGAGATCATCTTTGATATAGTATTCCTAATTTCTTAAATGCTCTTATCTTTGATATAATATTCGCAGTCTTCATCCCATTCCGTACTACCTTCCTGATATGAATTATGATGAAACCTCTCCGTTTGAGAATCTTCTTTCATGTAGCAGAAGCTTTCTTAGATGTGAGATCAATTTCTCAAATACTTTTATAGTATTCATTTAATATAGTATTTGTTTGATTGTATTAAAGAATCAGTTAACTTTCATTTATTGAAATTCAAAAACAAGAATTTTTTATTGAAAAGAAAATAAGAAAAAAAAGAATTGGTTATAGAGGTTGGCGTTTGTTGACCGTGCCTGCCTACCGAAAACTTTCAAACACGATCAACTTTTAGGTTTTTCATCTAACTTGGTTAGGATTCTATTTTCTTATCATACTAAATAAGTGAAAGCCCAGGAGCAATATATGTTAGTTTATACTCTACAATCAATCAATTTAGCTGTAGTTTAATGACAATTATTTAAAGACATTATTTATCTTACACATGTTTAAATATATATAATAAAGTCTATAGGATAAATATAAATTACAAATGAGATTTATATTGTATTTATATACTATCCTAAAATTTCTCCTAATCATTGTTCTATTAAGATTGGACAGTAATAGAATAAAAAGACTAATACCTGTTTTATTTTTCCTTATGAAAAAAGTAGTCAATTTTATAGACTAAAATATGAGGATACTTAAACAAAAGTGTAAGTGTTTGTTAGAGAACAAGTTCACTGAACTGAACCGATACGAGAAAACCATTTGGAACATTACTTATATGTTCATGAAAATTCCAATTGTAATGATTGCATAAGTGATACTTTGAGTTGAGGTTTCCAAAATTATCTTATACAGGGATTGCTCTATTTTAATGCTACTTATAACTAATATTAATCATAGGTCATTTAGTCGGTAATTTTAATCATAGTTCATTAAGTTGGTAGTCACTAGAAGTAGCATGAATTATATGAAGGTAATTGAGTAATCAAGATATGATTTATCACCCTAAAGTAATTAGGGAGAATGTTTTGATGTTCTCGATTAGTATTGATTCGGGAAATCCTTGACTAAGATAGAATGATGTTTTTTTAAATAAATTACAAATATCATTAATTGAATCAATAGCTAATAGAAGAGAACTAATATGATTAAACTCAAAATAGAGTAGACATTAATTTCATGATCTATGTCTAATTGGAACATTGTATAATTAAATAATTAAACCATATTAAAAAATTGTGCACGAAAAGGTTAGTCAAAATCACATTAACATTCTTAAATATTTGGATGGTCGTAATGTATTGTCAAATATCGATGTTGATTTATGATTATAAATTATTGAATTGGAAGATTAAAGATAAATTAAAAGTTGTAATTTTTCTAATTCTAATTCTAATTCTAATTATGAATTATAATTATAATTTATAATTATTGCTTACATATTTAGGAATATAATAAGTCTCATATAAAAAACAAGTTGAAGAGAGTAAAGATATTTTAATCAAATTGGCTTAATTGTAAAGTTTGAGAAAGTTTATGATTAAATATGAGATAGTTAATAAATAAATATCAATATAAGATATTGGATCTTATTTAGGCATAATTGATATTTCCTTAAAATTATTTGCAAATTCTAATTAAAGTTTAATTAAAATTAAAATTTAATTTTGATTAAATTACTAAAATGTCCAAATTTTATTATAAATAGTCTTAAGCTCTAATGGAGCTAACACTTCTTGCTTAACCCTCTCTATAAGAGTTATATGGTTCTCTCAACCTGTTTGGTGGATACTATTAAATATTAGCCATTTATGCTTTTGCAGTGGTTGAGATGGAACAATTTCGGAATCAGTTTGAAAGATACAACGAGAATATGATCATGCTTCAAAATAAAGTACGAATTAAGATTCATACTTTATTATAATTTATATGTTAATTATTTTATAAAATTAAAGTGGTCTTAATTTTTGAAAAATAAAAAATATTCATAATTATTTTGTTGGGATCTAAATCGAATCCTATCCCGATTTTCTAATAATGACATTAGAGCATACTTTAATTTTATTATTTGATTAAATTGTTTGATTGTTATTGATTAATTTTAAAATTGAAATTACAATTGTTGCATGATTTATCACTCTTACAATCTAAAAGGTTGAGATTGAATATTTTAAAGCCCGACATTTAATTTAGAATAGAATTAGCGATATGATTGAAAATTTTGTTTGAGAGTTGAGCAAATATATGAAATTAGTTTCATAAAACACCCAAAAACATTAAAAAAGAAACCTAAGCCACCAAAATTCTGAAAAGTTCAGATTCAGCAGACTTTAAACTCAGAACATGACGGTGAGACAGTGTATGGCGCCTTGCTAATTGGAGCTGCTAAGCTATGCATTGGCATGAAGAAACTGGCAGCTCTAGGGATAATCTTAGAATAAGGCCAAAAGTACAAAACATATAGGAGAGGGTAGACAAAACTTCAGAGACAGCAACCAAACATCACACAAAGACAATTTTTGTCGAGTCTTTTGTATCCGTTAGCACAGGAACCAAACACAACGTTAGAGTCGTTTGCCTTTGCGGGTCTATTTGTAAATCCTCCACCGGATCGCCTTATTCGATGAATAAAGAATCAGTTCAGGATATGCAAATTGAGTACTTAGATGTTTTTGTACTACCAATGCTAAATACCGATTTTGAAGTGGACTGTAGTTTCCCACCAATAGTGAAGCTTTTCAAAGAAAAGTTCTTGAAGTCGATAGTGTCCTGTTCGCCTCTTTATAGTGCAACTAATCTGTTTCACATGAAATAACTAAATGTTTGCATTTTGTGTGCTGCAATGGCGGCGTGGAGTGAACCGCTGTCAGAACTAAGAGAAGGCTGTGTAACTGGTGTGAAATAGCAGCAAAACTGACCGGCAGTAGCCTTGGACAAGGCTGGCTACAGCGACTGTGGCTTTGTCTGGGCGGGATGCTAGTGTCGATGGCTCCATATTGTAGCAGCGGTGGCTTGTAGCGGTGTCTCTTACAACGTCGGGCAATAGCAGGCGGCAGTTGGAGAGTGGCCAACGGTTGGATGAGTCTTGGCTACTAGGTTTCATCGTTGTGTTATTAGGGTTTCCTACTAGAAGATGAGGGTTGTTTGGATGGTTGGTTAGCCTTATTCTATTTCTAGGAATAGAATAGACAGTGTTTGGTGATGAGCAAAACTTATCCTAGGTCTGGATTAAGACTATTCTAGCACTGGAATAATCATTGTTTGACGGCAAGGATAGTGTATCTTAAGGCTAGAATAAGTTTTTGGGTACAATGACAAGAATATCTTAATCCTAGAATAAGGCTTATTCGGCCGACGGATCTCCTTGGTTCGAAAAGAGTATTTCAAAATTTATTTTAAACATAAATTTTTAAATATTATTTTAAACTTTATAAATTAATTCTAAAATTAAGGTAATTATTTTTCTTAGTATGATTAATATTAATAAATATAATTAATTTTAGAAAATAGTTTCTAAAATTAGAATTAATTAGTCTCTTTAAAATTAAGAAAATTGTTTTTAAAATAATTAAGAAAGATTTTTCTTAATTAAAATTTATTTATTTCAATTTGATCGAGACATATTAATTTTATTATTTTATTTTTAGATAATTATTATTCCATTTATTTAGAAATTTTTTCTTTATTTATGAATAATAAGTTTCTTAATTTTTTAGAAAACTATTTTTCTTGATTAAATTTGGAAAAGTGTTTTCTTTTATTAATTAAGAAAAATGTGCTTTCTTTAATATTTTAAAAATAGTTTTCTAACTTATTAAAGAAAGATTTTCTAGTTAATTAAGAAATCAATTTGTAACAAAATAAAATAAAAGACTTTCTAACTAAATTTAAAAGCGATTTTTAAAGTTTTGTAAGTAGTTTCCTTTTAATATTAGAAAATAGTTTTTTAATTAAGGGGAAGTAAGTTATAATGATATTAGAAATAGTTTCCTAATTGGATTTGAATGTCTTACTTATATAATTTTGAAAAAGGACTTTTTAAAATTATAATAAGTAAGAAACATAATTTACTGAAAAAATTTTCAATTAAATTTTGTTGAAGGAGTCAAGATAATTAGAAATAGTTTCCAATTGGATTTAAAAATTATTTTCAAATCAAAGTAAATTTCTATTTAGAATAGAAATTTAATTCATTTAAATCAATGAGCATAATCTATTTAATTTTTCCAAGGAGTTGGAAATACTATTTTAGATTATGAAGATCAATAATTTGAACTAAACGAAGCTTGATTTTACGCATATAATTTGATTATGAGTGCATAAGTTATATGTTTTATTTATATTATTATATATATATATATATATATATGTGTGTGTGTGTGTGTGTGTGTGTGTGTGTGTGTGTGTGCATGTTAAATTTTATGTTTTATTTGTGTGATCTTTTACATACAATTGTGTGTTTGATGAGACAAATGAAATTAAATACCTTATTAAAATATTGAATGCAAATTGAGAACTTGATTATTACCTTATATTATTATAAGAATAAACTAGAGTTCTATTTATTATAACGTTTGTTGAGCAAACTTAAGAGCACTTTAACCCGAATATGATTTAGTCTTATGATAGTGGGTTCTGCTTAACTAAATTTGTGTGATGTAAATAAGCAAACTCATAATCACATGAATTTAAAGGTAAGAGGATAGGAATAACATATAAGATATATTTTGTCAAGAGTTGTAACTTAAGGGGTCTTGGAGTAACATAAGATGTGATTAAAAAATTTGTTATCTACATAATTTAAGTTCAGTTGGTTTGTCGAGCAAACTTAAGATCAACTATATTTTAATCGGATCCTCGCCCACTGGAAAGATTAGAGTAATCTTTCCGAGTAGTAGTGAGGGTTATTATTTTGAACAAAATAGTAGGAATAACCAAATACATGATTAAAGTCCTAATCGAATTTGATAGTCATAACATATAATTAATTACTTACTTTTCTTACATTTATATTATGTTATGAGTGTAATTTACTTTGTTTAGTATAGTTAATATTAAGTTAGTGAACCAAATTTCTTGGACATAGGATATGTTTAAGAAGAGTTCTCCAAGTTAGATAGGAAATTGTATGCCTATTATGTTATTTTATTATAATCTCAGTTGAGGATTTGGTGACAAAATTTTAAAGATATGTTAAAATCACATAGATAACAAAAATATATTGACATTTTAAGTTGACTAATGTAACACCCCACTCCCGCGTGACCCGAACCTGATATCGATGGTGATATTCGAGTTCATGTTCCGCGAGGGTAGCGTGCTATATCACTCAGTAAACTCAGTATAAATCTTTTTTTTTGTTTGAAACACTCAAAAGCTCAGAAACTAAAAACCAAGTTGGGTCCACTTCCATTTGTAAACATTTTTAGTCACAACAATACACTCAATCAATTTTATTTATAAACATTTAAGTGAATACATTACAATCAATAGAATTTTCATAGCCCGTTTGGGGCCCACTATATCTACAAACTACTATTTCCCAGAAATTGCGGAATACATAATTGTATAACAGTAAGATGACACTAATGCAGACGTGGACTGATCCCGACCTCTATTCTTCATTTGAATACTATAGACATACTCCCGTTAGCCTAACAGGGTATTCTTCTGATTCCTGAAAAATATTGGCAAATTTTGGGTGAGTTTTGCGAACTCAGTGAGTGACCATCATTGATGGTTCACTCGTACTATAACATATACAAATCACCTAATTCACATTATCTCATTAACAATCATAATGAATCACATACACTTGATCAAACATTTTACAAATCACATTCAATACATAATACATTCAGAAATCATTCAATACGTTGTAATCATTCATATCATGCATCTTTGGTGCACGTAAGACTCTCTTTTTATTTGTTATTTTGTAGTGATCGGGAGCCTAAACTGTCCCATATAGGGTTCATTGATAACTATCCCATATAGGGCTCATTAAGCGTTAAACGCGTCTTAGGGGTAGGAGAGCCCTCTAGGTATGCACTACTTCCCACGCGTCTTAGGGGTAGGAGAGCCCTTTGGGTATGCACTACTTCCCTTCCAGTTCGAGGCTCTTTTTCACTCGTTGAGCTTTAAGCTCTGATCATTGGCTACCTTGGTCACTACTATCATTATGTTTCATGCTATGGAATGCGTCACACACATTTACCTATCCCATTCAATCACTTTCTCATATTCTCGGACCTTAGTTCGGCATTCCACATTTAAGTGGAGAATTCCCAATTTCATTTATACATAAATGCAGATACACAGTTAGCAATCAAATTTACATACAATTTGCACATTCAGAAGTACCAAGTACCACATGATTGTATTCAGGTAAATCGCAAATGTATAAGGCATTCTTGCCTTTCACCCATTCACAATATTCAATCAAATATGTATGCAGTGCATATGTGACAAGTTCCCATTTTACTACGGTGTTGTGATAGAGCGCCTGAACTGTCCCAATCTGAGCACATTAATCGGTGAGCCTGTAACTCTGAATCAGTGTGGGCTCGAGGCCCAATACGATGAGCTTTTAGCTCTCGGTGGCTGCTTCGGCCACAACAGTCATTATTTGATCATGCATTCATGTCTGAAATGCATATGTCCCAACTTAACAATAAATGCATCACAATGAATCCACATGTCACAATTAGGTAGTAACTGTATCACAATTAATTCACGTATCACAATTTATCACATCAGAGACAAGTAATTCACCGAGTCACAAACATATAACACTTCTATGTCATAGTTCCCAATACATCGGACCTTCTGTCCGGAATCCACAATCATAACCAATCACAAAACCCACCATTATTCACCATAGTAGACATATCATAATTTAGAGAGAGCCATCGAGGTCACTCACCCATAACTTCTGAGCTAATGCCAAGAAGTCTCAGCAACGTCAGTGGATCGACGCTCCAAATGTGCGTCTGAAGTGGTCAAAATATAAAACCATTACTAATTGTACAATCAAACATATTTAATAATGCACCTGTGGTGATTACAATATGTATAATGCATGTTCGTGACATTCCCGGCACTATTCTAAAAATCACATCACAAACTGTTCCCCTATGTCTAAGAAAACCATAGACACCAAAATTATCCAATTCGGATCAAAAATGAAGAAGTTATGGTCAAAACACTGTCAGACCTAACTTTACTCCAAAAATTGAACATCTTAGAAGCTAAATTGCCGTTTGGCTTCTTCAGGACATTTGTAGCCCTACATCTCTAGTTTAATTTGCGACAAGAATCAACTCAATCAGAGCTCTATAGCTCCAGATATCACCAAAATACCGATCGATGTTCAGACTTTTCCTATCGATCGTCACACTTTTAGTCAGTCCACCTTTTTCAATTTAATATTAAAACTGATCAATCTGGTATAGAAAGATAGAAAAATGTCTTAGGAAACTAATGCTTCAAAAATCAGGTCGGACGAAGAAGTTATGTTCAAAACAAGGAGGAGAGGTTGGTCGGCCGAAAAATCCACAGAAATGTCGCTCGGCCAATTGGCTGAGCGGTGCGGCTTGCTCGCCCTCTCGGGCGGGCGCTCGCTCACTCCCGTTTGATCCGACCTTCAAACTTCGAATGCTTATAACTTTTGACTCCGAACTCCAAATTTGACAAAATTGGTATCTATTTCATAGAGAAAAGAGGGATCTACAAGTTTCATGAAGGACACAAAAACCAATTTTATCTCTAAGAGTGTCAAAAATTCCATCAAAGTTCCAAGTTCCCTTCCTCAGTTACTGTTCATACAACATTTCTCTCTCACTTTCAAGACCAAAATCAAACCCCTTCTAGCCACCATTTGACAAAACTTCCTTCATAATAAATGTGGCCAAAT